>CM060111.1:38071328-38476328 GCA_030522415.1 Channallabes apus
ACAGACACAACGGCACGACTATGAAATCACAACAAAACTATACAGACACAACGGCACGACTATGAAATCACAACAAAACTATACAGACACAACGGCAAAACTATGAAATCACAACAAAACTATACAGACACAACGGCACGACGATAAAATCACAACAAAACTATACAGACACAACGGCACGACTATAAAATCACAATAAAACTATACAGACACAACGGCACGACTATAAAATCACAATAAAACTATACAGACACAACGGCAAGACTATAAAATCACAATAAAACTATACAGACACAACGGCAAGACTATAAAATCACAACAAAACTATACAGACACAACGGCAAGACTATGAAATCACAACAAAACTATACAGACACAACGGCAAGACTATGAAATCACAACAAAACTATACAGACACAACGGCACGACTATGAAATCACAACAAAACTATACAGACACAACGGCAAGACTATGAAATCACAACAAAACTATACAGACACAACGGCACGACTATGAAATCACAACAAAACTATACAGACACAACGGCACGACTATGAAATCACAATAAAACTATACAGACACAACGGCACGACTATAAAATCACAATAAAACTATACAGACACAACGGCAAGACTATAAAATCACAATAAAACTATACAGACACAACGGCAAGACTATGAAATCACAACAAAACTATACAGACACAACGGCAAGACTATGAAATCACAACAAAACTATACAGACACAACGGCAAGACTATGAAATCACAACAAAACTATACAGACACAACGGCAAGACTATGAAATCACAACAAAACTATACAGACACAACGGCAAGACTATGAAATCACAACAAAACTATACAGACACAACGGCACGACTATGAAATCACAACAAAACTATACAGACACAACGGCAAGACTATAAAATCACAACAAAACTATACAGACACAACGGCACGACTATAAAATCACAATAAAACTATACAGACACAACGGCACGACTATAAAATCACAATAAAACTATACAGACACAACGGCACGACTATAAAATCACAATAAAACTATACAGACACAACGGCACGACTATAAAATCACAATAAAACTATACAGACACAACGGCACGACTATAAAATCACAATAAAACTATACAGACACAACGGCAAGACTATAAAATCACAACAAAACTATACAGACACAACGGCAAGACTATGAAATCACAACAAAACTATACAGACACAACGGCAAGACTATGAAATCACAACAAAACTATACAGACACAACGGCACGACTATGAAATCACAACAAAACTATACAGACACAACGGCACGACTATGAAATCACAACAAAACTATACAGACACAACGGCACGACTATAAAATCACAATAAAACTATACAGACACAACGGCACGACTATAAAATCACAATAAAACTATACAGACACAACGGCACGACTATAAAATCACAATAAAACTATACAGACACAACGGCACGACTATAAAATCACAACAAAACTATACAGACACAACGGCAAAACTATAAAATCACAACAAAACTATACAGACACAACGGCAAGACTATAAAATCACAACAAAACTATACAGACACAACGGCAAAACTATAAAATCACAACAAAACTATACAGACACAACGGCAAGACTATAAAATCACAACAAAACTATACAGACACAACGGCACGACTATAAAATCACAACAAAACTATACAGACACAACGGCAAAACTATAAAATCACAACAAAACTATACAGACACAACGGCAAGACTATAAAATCACAACAAAACTATACAGACACAACGGCACGACTATAAAATCACAACAAAACTATACAGACACAACGGCACGACTATGAAATCACAACAAAACTATACAGACACAACGGCACGACTATGAAATCACAACAAAACTATACAGACACAACGGCAAAACTATAAAATCACAACAAAACTATACAGACACAACGGCGCGACTATAAAATCACAACAAAACTATACAGACACAACGGCATGACTATAAAATCACAATAAAACTATACAGTCACAACGGCAAGACTATAAAATCACAACAAAACTATACAGACACAACGGCAAAACTATAAAATCACAACAAAACTATACAGACACAACGCCAAAACTATAAAATCACAACAAAACTATACAGACACAACGGCAAAACTATAAAATCACAACAAAACTATACAGACACAACGGCAAAACTATAAAATCACAACAAAACTATACAGACACAACGGCACGACTATAAAATCACAATAAAACTATACAGACACAACGGCACGACTATAAAATCACAACACATTGTGCTGTCTCAAATCACACAGTCTATTCTTTGAGACCAATAAGGAGTATACACACTTATAAGTCTAGAGTATGTGTGTGTGTGTTTGTGCGTGTGTGTTTGTGGTTGTGTGTGTGCGCATTGTGTAAAATTCATGTTTCATGTGGAGAGGACGTGCAGCAGAATCGATTTCGCACAGCGCTCGCTCAGTTCGCAGACCCTCATGTCGTCTGGGTACTTGAAAGCTTTTTAGGTGCTTACGAGACCCTGATACAGAGAATATGGTGTGTGTGCTTGTGTGTGTGTGTGTGTGTGTGTGTGTGTACTCACTCTCTTCCTCATTCCCTATCTCAGTGAAAAGAGGGTGGATGTGTGTGCACCGCTGTTGATCTTCACACAGAGAGCGTCCGCTGCTCTGACCTTTGGGCTTAGACGGGTTTGAGTGTGATCGCAAGTGTGTGTGTGTGTGTGTGTGTGTGTGTGTGTGTGTGTGTGTGTGTGTGTGAGGAGTAGGAAAGAGTGGGTAGTATACTGTATCTGCTTTCATCACATCGCTAATGAGGACTGGGACACGCCAGCCAGGAAACAGCTATTGTTCCACATGAGTGCAGCTACTAATACACACACACACACACACACACTGATGAGCACCTACTCAGACCCCTATAACATTCTCTCTCTCTTTCTCTCTCTCTGTCACACACACACACACACACACACACACACACACACACACACACATACACACTTATTCTCCCGCTCATGACTTCCATGCAAGGCCATGCATTTAGTGACCAGAATCTTAACCTACTTTGACCTTCGCACTCTCAGTTTCTCTCCACTTTTCGCCTTATCTGCCTCTTGTGTCTCTCTCATCTCTTTGTCTCTCTTGTCTCGCTCTTGTTACTTTGCCTGCTCTCTCTCACCTGTCTTTATGTCCGATTCATTCAGTCTTGTCTCTCTCTTTTATTTTATCTTTTTCTTATTTTTCTCACTCTCTTATCTCTCTCATGTCTCTCTCATCTCTTTGTGTCTCTCATATCCCTTTCACCTTGTCTCACCCTTGTCTCTCTCTCTCTTGTCCCGCTTTTTAATTTCTATACTATCTTTATGTCTTCTTTGTTATTCTTATCGCTCTCATTTCTTCCTCCTTTTATTTCTTCTCATCTCTTCTTTGTCTCTTTTATCTTTCTTTCTCATTGTCCTTGTTTTGTCTCCCTCTTGTAACTTTGTTTTTTTCCTTAGAGGAATTTTTCTTATTTCTCTTTCTGTCTCATTTCTGGTTTACCTCACATTGTGCCTTTTGTGTCTCTCTTTGTCTCCCTCTTTTCTCATTTTCTTAATTCATTTCTGTCACATGTCGCCCATCTTTCTCTTGAGGTCTTATCACTCTTGTCTTTCTCATTTCCTTCTCTTTTTATTTTGTTTGTCTCTTTGTCTCTCTCTCTCTCACCTCTTTGTCGTTGTCCTCTTTCTTTCACCTCCTCTCTGTCTTTTTCCCCCTCTTTTTTCTCTTGGTCTCTCGTCTCTATTTTGCCTTGTCCTGTATCTCTTTTTTCTCATCTCACTTGTTTTTACCCTATTATCTCTCTTGCTTGTCTCTCTCTCTTTTCATAATCTCTCTTCATGTCTTTTTAATATCTCTGGCTTTTTTTAATTTGTCCTTTCTCTCTCTCTCTCTCTTTCTCTCCCTGTGTGTCTATCTTATCTCTTCCGTTTTGTCTCTCTCTTGTCCCCCTTATCTCCTTTTGTCCTCTTTGTCTTTCTTAGTTTCTCATATCTCTGTCCTATCTTTCATTTTGTCTTTTCACTACTCTTGTCTCTCTTATTTCTTTAGATTTTTTTCTCTTCTTTTATCTCTCTTACCTCTCTTTCACCTTGTCTCCCTCTTGTCAATCTAGTATCTTTTTCTTTCCTTGCATTATGTCTCTCTCTCTCTCTTTAGTGCTGATCTTCTTTGGCGAAGATTATCTGTGGTAGGAGCAAATTATTGACAAAGTTTGTTTAAAATTGTAACAAAATTGTGCTACTAACAGAATCGCAATGCAAGTTGTATCGTAGTAATACGGTAACTGGCAGTCCCTGGCGATTCCCATAGGAAAGGGAATCGCTCTGAACGATCCGATACAATATTATCACGATACCTGGGTGACGTGGAAATTTTAAACACACCTAGCAAATTATTCGCTCCTATCACACTGTACGTCCTGCCAACATGTGACTAGTTTAGAGATTATAGAGGAACTGCAGCACTTTACCACTTTAAATGTAGAAATATATCAATGAAAAATGTATTTAACATTTGGAGTCAGTGTGGAAATACGTGAATTGAATCACATAAAGGAATCACGATACATAACGATACAGAACGCCTTAAGAATTTTCACCTTGAGAAATTAGCCTCGGCATACGAGCAGACAAACCGAGCCGAACTGAACAATGGCTAAGTTGCGCTGTACGTCCGGGAGCCGTTCTAAACTTGTTTGTGTCAGTGGAAAGCCAAGCGGGGGTTTTTTTTTTGCATTTTGTGTAAGATTCAGTTTTTAATCTACAGTATTTTTAATTTGTTTTTAAAGCAGCCGGTGGCAAGATGAATTACGAGGTTTAATGTCTATTTATTTTATATTTTACCTCATTTCCATGTCTTTTCTAAATGTTTTGATTGTTTTTTATATGCAAAAATATTCTTATGGTGTTGGAAATTGGTACTGTAATATTGGTAATATTTTTTTGGGTGGCTGGAACGGATTATCTGCATTTACACTATTTCCTATGTGAAAATGCGTTTCGCAATACAAAATTCCACCTTAAGAACTCGCCTATGGAACTGATTATGCTGAGGTACCGCTGTACAAGGTTTATATGAGGTGTAAAATACATAGATTTCATCATTTCCAAAGAATTCGATATGTTGATGAATATCATGTTTGTGCTTCAGTTTTTAGAAAATGTGACATCATACTTCAAAGCATAATTAACATGCAGGGTTTCATTGTTATTCTTTAAATTGCTATTTTTATGTTGTAGTCCCTATATTTTTTCCGGCGGCACGGTGGTGTAGTGGTTAGCACTGTCGCCTTGCACCTCCAGGGTCTGGGTTCGATTCCCCGGGCAGGCTCGATTCCCGTCTCTGTGTGCATGGAGTTTGCATGTTCTCCCCGTGCTTGGTGGGTTTCCTCCGGGTTCTCCGGTTTCCTCCCACAGTCCAAAGATATGCAGGTTAGGCTAAATGGCCTAAATGGCGTTAACAAAAATTGCCCGTAGTGTGTGAATGGATGGATGAATGTGTGTGTGTGTGTGTGTGTGTGTGTGTGTGCCCTGCGATGGATTGGCACCCTGTCCAGGGTGTACCCTGCCTTGTGCCTGAAAGCCTCCTGGGATAGGCTCCAGGCCCCCCGCGACCCTGAACACAGGATAAAGCGGTATAGAAGATGAATGAATGAATGAATATATTTTTTCCTTTACCATTTTGTTTTAATTTAGCACTGCCAGTATTTCCATTATTTTTATTATTAATACTTTTTTTCCGTACAATGATTCTGCATATGACAAAACATTAACTAAATGTGTATATTTCATTTAAATATCAAGCACAACATGGAATAGAGAGATAGACGTGCTAGATAGAAAGTTTTTTTCCTTGAAGTGAACCATTATGTTGGCTTATATTATTGATGAAATGGAACATTTTCTCTTGGCATCTACTCTACAATGGTCAGAGCTTCAGTGAATAGATATTGCTAGGCTAGTTGTGTTTCATCTATTGAAGTCAGTGTCACTAAGCTGTGGTTGGCCACAATGAGCTATGACTTTACGCCAGCGGCCATTGCTGTTGCGGGGGAAGTTACAGGACATTGTTGAGGACCACAACGAGTTGGGCAATTTGGAAATGCCAGACAACCAACAACACATGTCTTTTTAGTGTGTGTGGGAGAAACGGAGTACCCAGTGGGAACCCACCAAGCCCCGACGTGCATGAACGTTGGGGATGTTGGACCCCCAACCCCAAAGGTGTTATGGAGGCATACAGTAAAGCGTAGTATTTCAGGTCGATTCTGGTCTTTCGCAAGACCTCAACTGCTGATTACAGCTGCTTGTTTATTTGACATGTGATTTGATTGCTCCATCTCATCTTATAGATGGATTTTTCTGGACTCGCATAAATCCCAAGATCCAACGATGCAATTTTTCATCTCAGTAGGTCTGAAAATCCTGTGGTCAGGATATGAGAACATTGTGATACGCAGCCAAGATTTGAGGCTATGCATTCTTTGACACGTATCCGATTTAAAGTAAACACGCTGGTCAAATAATCAAAAGTAGCTGACTCAAGTGAACATTCGTGTAACAGTATGGAGACAGATGAATGCCTGAGGTTTTCCACATAGACTTTCGTGCTCAGAAATAGTGGGCCATGTTTTTACTTGCAGATAAGATGCAATCAGTGGCTTTTGTCCTGAAGAGCCATTACATATTAGAAAGAGGGGTATTTAATCAGTCCCCTTTCCATTGAGTTCAGCACCAGTGAAGGTTGGACGCCTCTCGTTTGGAAGCTTTGGGACATTTCTAAAGGGAATCGTCACTCGTGGAACAGACCTGGATCTTAATTTGCGTCATACAAGAGGAAGCTGTTACAAAGCATCAGCTGACCTCCATCATTCTCGCCAATTCCCACCTGGCTAATAAATATCATGGCAAAAGTTCCAAAGGTTAATTTAGAGGCCAATAGTCTGTTTGTGTTCAGGGGGTCGGACTGATAAGTGTTTCAGCACATGGCGGTGGGTTAAATTAGAGGACAGGAAAAGGTGGAGGGGGGCTAGAGATTCGGCATGAAACTGTATCTTCAAAGTTTGTTTAAAAAAATGGATATTTATGGCTTGGCTGAGAATGGAGCGAGTTCATGTGGGAATTGTCTTTTTAAAAGTACCTTCAAGTACAGCGTTTTTCTCGTTATGAAGTGTTTACTTTCCAGATCTGCTTCGTTTTTACAATTAAATGATCAGGTCTTGTACATCATTTGTTGTCGGAGTATCTGAAACGTTTGCAAAGTTGGTTGTGTTTAGTGTTCTGTATTGATGATATATTCATTGAATAAATTGAACTGTAGGGTTAGGGTTAGTGATTATTTTTTTGCAAAGCATTGCACGATATGTCTTTCCATTTTCCAAATTTTCTATTTGTCCTGAACCTTTTGCATCTTCTGATCTTCTGATTCACATTTGTCTTTGCAGGGATCTGAAGAGTAATCTGATCAGCACCATCATGCCAGGAGCTTTTCAGGGTCTAACAGCACTGAGAAAACTGTAAGTTTTGACTGAAATTCTTCTTTTCCTCTACTAATCGTGTATAATGATGAATGCAGAGAAAGAAAGAAAGAAAATTCAGTATAGCAGTAGCAATCGTAATGACACTAACCACTAGTCATGGCTGTCGTGAGCTCACACAAGCGGAAGGGATTGTGGTTTTCCTAAACATAACCTATTTATGCCCGCTAGCTTTGCTAGCTTAGCTTACTTACAGAGTGTCACGGCGTGCGCCTGTGATGGGCGTGCGTCCAAATTGATATCGCTCCTCGCTCACTAGTTAGGCGGCCTCCCCCCCCTTTAGGTATGTCAACCAGCAAGGCCGCAGAATCAGGCACCCCTGAGCTATCGCCGCTAATGATCCCGGCGCTATAAAACACAGCGGGGAGTGTAACTCGGTTTCTGACTGTTGGGAAGCTGGACTTTGCGACGCAGTGGATTTTATGAGAGACAGTGGCACATGAGCGGGGCGATGTGATGCGCCCCAGAGACTTTAAAAAGGGGGGCGCCTTTGATCTCCGCGAGAGGAGCGCGTGAACGAGCTGCGCGAGCTCCCGCGGCACCTTCACTTCCGCGTAGAGCCCGCCTTCGCATCCCTGCCACCAAAGTGGAAAAGACCGCAGAGAGCCTTTAACCCTTTCCTTAACCATTTTTCTAAATAAATGCCCCTTTTTCCTGTAAGGCCTTGCCTCGTGTCCGTGTTTCATGGTGTCGCCCGTGCACTTAGGGTCGAACCCGTTACACAGGGCTAGTAGTATTTTACTTAAAAAAAGAAATGCTATATATATATATATATATATATATATACAGTATGTATCTGTACAGATACACACCCAGGTATCGGATCTGTACTCGGTATCGGGAGGGAAAAATGGTATCGGAACATCTCTACTAATAATTAGTAATTAATACTATTATAATTTATGTTATATTTCTGCTATAAACCGTCATCTCAGCATTTTTGTTCAGGTCTGATTTTCTGAAGGCTTTAGCTCTTGGTACGGAGACACCATTAATAAAAGTTAAATAAACCTCTCCTAATGTACAGTTTTTTCCATTTAGGTGGAGTTTTCTCCCACATAAGTCCTTGTATAAGAAAAGATGAAATATTAGACCGAGCACTTTAGTATACAGTAAACTTCTGATTTGCCTTGATCTCGTTTGTCTCACTGTTATTAACAAGAATAATAATAATCCTGAGAATAAAATCTGTATGGCACACTATGTCTAAACCCTCAGCCAATTGCTGAGGGAACCACAGAAGCCTGCAGAGGATTCTGGGACAGTTCTGGAAATGACCGAACGAATGCCTCTGGCTTCTTGTTGCGTTTTCGAGTGACCGCAAGCTGCAGTCACAGTGTGGGCTTTTCTCCAGACACCAATGGGAGTTTATTTTATTCAGAGGAAATAGTTTGGTCAGGAATCTCAAATGGGGCTGCACGGAAACGATGTCACAGATGATAGTGCTTCTTTTAACAGGAAGTGACCGATCCCGAATACCAGTGAAACTCTGAGGTCCTGGGTAAGGCAGAGATTTCTTCATGTCGTTTAACAGACTCATTATATACTTTCACTCCCTTTCTTTGCCTCCTTATTTCCTCTCTTTTTGTCAGTGTTGGATCAGCAGACTTGCCTGAATAAACAGGCAGAGATAGGGGGGCAGGTACGGGACAGATCACTTGAAGTAGTAGCAAACGGACATGAGGACGCGAGGCACAAGTCGACACGAGTGAAAGCAGAGTCTGTGCTATTCTGTACTCTTTAATGGGCTCCTGTCTCGTTTTGTTTGGGTTAGGTTATGATGAGTTTATATTAGCTTGTATATCTCATATATTGCTTTTCTTCCAAGCCTTTTAAAGGCCATTTCCAGTATGTGCTTCCAAACAACTAACAAACCCAAAAGGTTCCGACCGTAATGGTGACCCCGTGAAGCGCTCGGTCTCGGTTTGGCCGGCTCGCCGCTCTCGATTGCTCAACGTGTATCCCGTTTGTTCCTGTTTACAGTGACCTGTCCAACAACCGGATCGGCTGCCTGACTCCAGATATGTTCCAGGGACTCACCAACCTCACCAAACTGTACGCTGCCGTTCTTTAATAGCGCAATTTATTGATGGTCTGAGACTCTCTGACTGCAGTTAGCCTGGAGCTGTGCAGTTGGGAACGATGTCCACATTCCTGAGGCGCTGTGTTTGTGTTTCAGGAACATTTCAGGAAACATCTTCTCGTCGCTGGAACCGAACATCTTCCAGGAGCTTCCCTCGCTCAAGCTGGTGTGAGTAAAAGCGCAGCAGGAATCTAATTAAGATGTTCTCTTGTACAAACACAAGTATAAAACCAAAATATTTCTGGTGCTAGATCTGTTTAGTGCCCCAGAAACTCAAAGTGGGTGTGGTCAGATTAAAAAAAAATATATATATATATATATATTATTATTATTAATTATTTAATATGAGCATAACTTCCAGACACAAGGTCTACATGCTGCGTAAATTCTCACTCTGACAGTTCCTCATCCTCAGCTACATCTCTAAAACTAAACCCGATCTCAATCCTGCTCGTGCTGGGTTCATTAGTTGCTTCTATTTGCCAAAACTGAAACCCTGCAGGAAGTTTCGGCTTTCACAGCATTGTGGTCACGTTAATTTGGCAACGTTATGGAAGTTTTAAGGTTGTTTTTGTGTTTGAATTCTTTAATGAAATGTCATCTGAACACCGTCGACTAAAGTTGAACGAATTCCCCTAATAAAAGGTTGCAAAAACAACTTTACACAGAACCAAGGGCCTATGGGATTTGATCTCCAGATGATGTGGTGAGAGCATTGTGTGCTTACCGCTGAACCACTAGGGAATGTGATATTGATGCTAGTAAAAGTGTGTACATAATGAGCACCAAAAAGCAAGACAATAGAAATTTACCAAAATGTTGCAAAATGTTGAAAAGCAGCTAAAAGGGGAAAAACAAAAAACACTTATCATCTGAGACTGTGGATGCGGTCAGACGTCGTGCGAATGGACGTTTATCAGCATAAAAGCTCCAAATAAAAGTTACAATTCCGTTCTTGTGGATGTTGATTTTGAATCGTTCGCTGATTCTGTCATTCAAAAAACATCGTTGTTCTGAAACTTAATATCAGCGATAAGTCATTACAACATTATAACACTCTTGCAAAGTTACGGCTCATTTAAATCTAAATGAAATTTAGTATGAAGGGCTGGGTGATGATATTATACTGATATTATGATAAATGACTTTACAGTATTTTGTTCTGATGGCGATAAAAGTAATTCAGATACAGTACGTTCGCATTTGAGATGGTAAAATTTTGCTGTTCTTCTATAATCCTACAGGTGGTGCACTCTAAACTAGTCACACAACGGCAGGTAGCACAGCATTTCCTATATATGCTACAAGCAAATTATTTGCAAAATTTGTAAAAATTGGAACTAAATCTAATACAGTAAGTCACCTACATATGAACATTCGAGTTACGAACTTCTAAAAATACGAACACGTGTTCCCGCATGTTCAGTTGCAGAAGTTCGATCACATGACCAGCCTATACTATCATGTGTGTGCAGCGCATCATAGGATGTCCAGTGTTATGTGCTAAAACACCCTCCTGCCACTGATTGCCCCCATCACACAATCGCTATGTTTAAAACAATGTGATGGTGTTTCTTTATGATGGTGTTCAGTAACCGAGCGTAGGGAAAGGAACACAATCGCTAATGCGTTTGAATGAAAAGGTACTACGACTTTGATTTGAAGATAGTGATTGTGTTATGGAGGCAATCCATGGCAGGGGGGACATTTTGGAGCATAACTCCTGAAGCAAACATAAAAACAGAAAAGCAATAACTAAGAAAGCACCAGGCAATAACGATGGAGACCAAATAAAAAATAATAATTCACTTTATTTGAATGGAGCGAAGTGAAAAGATGGCATACGTTCTTTTAACATGAATCTTTCAACCATCGGCACGTTTCTAAACAACACTGTACTGTAATATACCATGTGTAGCCAATTGTGTTATTATCCTAGTACCTAGACAGTGTTTGTTGGACTTACAAACAAATTCGACTTACAAACAAGTTTTGGGAACAGAACTCATTCGTATGTAGGGGACTTACAGTATAAGAATCGAGATATTTATAAAATCGTGATACGTATAGAATAACAAAAAAAATCGCCACTTGGGCATGATGGTATCTTATTGAATCTCCTTCCTTTGTTTTTGTGTTTTTTTAATTGCAAACTATATAAAAGTAGCAAAAGTAATTAAAAATGTTTGCATTTTTAAAACTTTTATTTAACTGAATTTTGTTTTATTTTTTATATTTTTTATAATTGTATTGTAAAAAAAATTTCGTGTTTGTAATTTTTTTAAATAATAAACAAAAATTTTTTTTAAAATATAAAGTAAGTCTGTTTTTGCACATATTAAATAATTTATTATAAACCTGTTTTTTTTTTTTTGTATTGTATTGCTGGATAATTGTTCATAAACCTGGCTTTAACATGATCCAGATCGTATATATAGCAGGAATTATATCAAGATTCATATATTTTTGTCATATCGCCCACTATTAGTAGTATGACAGTACAACCCTTGCACATGTACAGTATGTGTGTGTCAGTGTGATATTAATTCCCATCTGAGGTTAAATCTGTGTACGTGGAAGGCTTGATCTTTGTCAGGTATGCCGGGTTAAATCCTATAATGTGGTCATGTAGGATATGATGGATATCAAGCTTAATCTTTTGGCAGTTTTACAGTGAAAGCAGAGACTCAGGGACCACAGACATGATATATTATTCTATAACCCCTCTCTTAGTCGGGAGGTCACCAGGGAACAGTGAAGAATTTATTTATCTAGCATGTGTGCAGAAGAGTATGTATTTATGACCCTTTATATTTACGTCATAAGTCGTATTTTATTATTGAACCTTGTGATCTGTTTATTATTGCACGTCCCCGTGCGCCACTTTTGGTTTTATTTTGCGAAATATTTTTAAAACAGCCATATATTTTATTAATATCTGAGTCATTAGAATGAATATGAGAATACTATTCATGGAGTATTTTTGGAGGGGATAAAAAGCTCCTGATGAGGGATGCTCCTGATGAGATCTCTGCAATACAAATATAAAAAGGTTAAAAAGTCATTTTTCTGTTCAACAGATCCTAAAACAAATATTGACTATATAAAGGATTAAGTTGCTTTTTCTACCCCATTAGGAACTTTGGCTCTGAGTTCCTGTCATGTGACTGCGCCCTCCAGTGGGTGCCGGGTTTCTTCAGCACGAGCTCAGCCAAACTCGGAGATGAGACACTCTGCACGTACCCCCGAAGGTTCCAGAACAGGACGCTGCGAGAACTGAAAGAGAGCGAACTGACCTGTGGTGAGAAACGCCATCCACATATTGTACGTTAAGATGGTTAACAGATCAGAAGATGACTGGAAAACAGAGGAAGTGTCAATTCACAGAAATTCCGATGCCACTTTAAATAATTGTTTTCTTATGAACGCTTACTGTAACTCCCTCGGTCTGGGTCGTATCCTCGCCAGAGCACAGTTTAAAATCCCGCTCGCTCATTTTCCATAGCCGTCATTCCGTGCACATCTTTTGCCACTGGGGAACTGATTCAGTTTCTCCGTTGCTTTTTGCATGTGATCCTTCTGTTGATCTCTATGTTTTTTGTTTTCTGTCCCTTTTTTTTTCACGGGGTCTGAGACCAGACTCTCTCCTGTTGTTATAATATCACCTCATGTCACTATTCCTTCCCTCTGCAATGTATAAAACATATTTGCATTGGTGAGCAGCAGATGGAGATGAATGCTTCCGAGTAATTCCGCTGTGGTTTCAGTGTTGTGAAAAAAAAAAGCCCTGAAAGCCACTAAACATCTCCGATTCAGCCAGGCTCTTTCACAATCATCCCAAGGCGGATGAGCTATAATAGAGCATCAAAACATCCAAGGCAAATGATCAAGGAATTTTTTTGTTCACCGCTTTTTCTCAGGAAAGAAAAAATTGTAGGCAATTTCCCCTTAGCTATTACCTAAAGGGAATAAATCAACTGGCCTGAGTACATGTTTTTAGATCACTGGCAAATATATAATATTTATATTTCCTGGATAAAGAACAAACTATATTTTTATTCATGAAAAACTTTATTGCTGCATTTTCCAGAAGGCCCCTTGGAGCTGCACACTCTGTTTCTGCTACCTTCTCTGCGCCAAGTCGTGTTTAAGGGAGACAGGTTGCCTTTCCACTGTACTGCTTCCCGGGTGGACAAAATCACAGCTGTGCACTGGCGCCACAAAGGCCGAAATGTCAGGAACAACCCTGAGAGTGGTGTTATTCTAGAGGAGAGTGTTCTACATGACTGCACTGTCATCACCAGGTATCCATACAGCGCGATTTAATTAAATTGATCAACACAACGTTATGCACTGTAAGGCATCTTTTTTTTTTTTAAATACAGCGAGCTCATCTTGTCGAATGTTCACGTCGATGCGAGCGGCGAGTGGGAATGTGTGGTGACGACGGGACGAGGAAATGTCACGCGCAGCGTGGAGATCGTCGTTCTGGAAAACAGTGCCACGTTCTGCCCTGAGCAAAGAGTGGCCAATAATAGAGGAGAGTTCAGGTGAGGTTGAAACACTCCAACACCAAAGTATGATCACTCTTCTAATGAACTATTATTAGGATTAATGTGTAAAAGGAGCTCTGACATGCTATTCTATAGGTGGCCAAGAACCTTAGCTGGAATTACTTCATATCAGTACTGCCTGCAGCTGCGTTATCCATCCTTGGCTGGAGGGGGTGCTGTTGATCAGAAGAGAGCGTCTCGGCACTGCGATCGCACCGGGCGCTGGCGGGAAGGAGACTACTCACAGTGCCTGTACACCAATGACATCACTAATGTCCTTCATACGTTCATGCTGGTAGGTTATCAACGACGTGGTTTATAGATTTCTTCAGTGCTGCACAATTAATCGAAATTGCCCTAAGGATCAATAGGCGATTCGTATAAACCTCAGTAGTATTACAAATAGAAAAGAAATGCAATAAAACAGGAATGGTGTTTGCAAACAAAGCCATGTGTGCTAAGAAGGCGAAAGGACCAAGCATGAATCCTTGAGGTATACCAGTTGCAGAAGAATCAGGTTGTTCTTTTTATCAGTAAAAACTTGCTGGTGGTTTCGCCAAAAAAAATAAATAAATAAATGTGAAAAAGTAAAAATATGTACTCTTGGGGTGTTACACTTCTGTGAAAGAAAAGAAAGAGACTACAATTTTAGTTTACTTTTTTTTAGTTTAGTTTAACTTTTACTTTAGACTTTATCTCTGAATTCTGACAGTAATCTCAACTTTTTTTCAATCCGAATTCTGATTTCCTTTTTTTCTGATGACCTTTGAATGTACCAGAAAACATCTTGAATCAGACTGAATGCGACATAAAAGTTAAAAAAAAAAAAATCTTTGTGTTCAAGATGCCCATCAATGCCTCCAATGCCGTGACATTGGCACACCAGGTGAGGACATACACGTTGGAGGCAGCAGGCTTCACAGACGCCGTGGATGTTTTCTACGTCTCACAGATGATAGATAAATTCCACAATTATCTCGATCAGTCTCGTGAGGTTAGTAAAGTTCCCAGTTTCCAGCACGTGACAGATACAGTGCATCCGGAAAGTATTCACAGCGCATCACTTTTTCCACATTTTGTCGTCACAGCCTTATTCTAAAATGGATTAAATTCATTTTTTTCTCGCAAAATTCTACACACAACACCCCATAATGACAACATGAAAAAAGTTTACTTGAGATTTTTGCAAATTTATTACAAATTTAAAAATTGAGAAAGCACATAAGTATTCACAGAAACCCGATGGTCACTTTGTCAGAGCTCCAGAGGTCCTCTGTGGAGAGAGGAGAACCTTCCAGAAGAACAATAATCTCTGCAGCAATCCACCAATCAGGCCTACGTATATGGTAGAGTGGCCAGAGAGTCTCATCAGACCTGAGAGTCATGGCCTGAGAGTCCTTCAGGTGCCTTTTGGCAAACTCCAGGTGGGCTGCCATGTGGCTTTTACTAAGGAGTGGCTTCCGTCTGGCCACTCTACCATATAGGCCTGATTGGTGGATGGATGTCCTCCTGGAAGTTTCATCTCTCTCCACAAAGGACCTCTGGAGCTTTGACAGAGTGACCATCGGGTTCTTGGTCACCTCCCTGACTAAGGCCCTTCTCCCCTGATCGCCCAGTTTACAGTAGATAGCCGGCCAGCTCTACGAAGAGTCCTGGAGGTTTCGAAATTCTTCCATTTACGGATGATGGAGGCCACTGTGCTCATTGGGACCTTCGATTTTTTTGTTGAAGAATTTGAAAAATTGAAGAATTTTTTCTGTAACCTTCCCCAGATTTGTGCCTTTGGAGACAATCCTGTCTTGGAGGTCTACAGACAATTCCTTTGACTTCATGCTTGGTTTATGCTCTGACATGAACAGTTAACTGCGGGACCTTATATAGACAGGTGTGTGCCTTTCCAAATCATGTCCAGTCAACTGAATTTACCACAAGTGGACTCCAGTTAAGCTGCAGAAACATCTCAAGGATGATCAGAGGAAACAGGATGCGCCTGAGCTCAATTTAGCAAACGCTGTGAATACTTATGTACATTTGCTTTCTCAATTTTTATTTTATTTGTAATAAATTAGCAAAAATCTCAAGTAAACTTTTTTCATGTTGTCATTATGGGGTGTTGTGTGTAGAATTATGAGAAAAAAAATGAATTTAATCCATTTTAGAATAAGGAAAAAGTGATGCGCTGTGAATACTTTCCGGATGCGCTATATACTGCCGAATCTCCTATGGCTCAGTATAAGGGTTATTAAGTCTTAATGTACTCTTTGGTGTTTCAGCTGTCAGAAGTGCTGGTGGAGATGGGCAGTAACCTGATGCAAGTGGATGATAAGATCTTGTTTCAGGCTCAGAAGGATCAGAAAGCGTGCAGCACTGTGGTCTGCTCTCTGGAGACCTTAGCATGGCCACAGCTTCACCCGAATGCCCAGGATCTCTCCATGGTAGGTGATACACTAGGATTCACATGGAGTTTCTGGGAATGCAGTGTATCTGTAAAGGAAATAGTCATTGAGTTTATCCTCCCAGAATGCACTGCTGTGCGGCCTTAGGGCCAATTCACGCTAGTAGAACAATCGTAGCATTCATAAGCGACAAGCATGGGTCATGGCTTGACATATTAGGCTTGTTCTAGGGCAAATACTGCCATAATAAGATAATGAGTCTAGTCACATCATAGAGAAGAAATAATGTTTAGAATGACATTGCATGAAATAAGGGTTTGTGCAAAAAAAAAAAAAAAAAAGGTATTTCAATGTTTTCTCACAGATATCACAGAACATCGTGATGGAAGCTCACTTGATACGCCCCGCCCACTTCACTGGCATGACCTGCACCGCCTATGAGAGACATGATAGCTCTAGTGCCAGCGGCTTGGCTGTGATGGAATCCACCCAGGAGCAGCACTTACAGTTCCGCTGCACGACAGGAGCGCACAACATGTCTTTAAGCACTTTCCCTTTAAAGGTGAGACAGAAATAAAAAATACAGCTTTCGAAATCCTGGAGCGTAGCTTTCTCTTAATATTCATTTCCTTCTCTCTCTTTCTTTTGCTTTTAAATAGAATGCTGTAGCACTTGCGTCGGTCTCTTTGCCACCGTCCCTGTTTCCTCCAAACGCCCCCGCGGACTGTAAACTGCAGTTCGTAGCTTTCCGTACCGGAGGATTCTTCCCGTTTCTCGGAAACTTAAGCAGCGGAGCTCGTAGGAGGCGAGTGAACACGCCTGTTATCTACGTAGGCCTCGGTGAGCAACCTGGAAATTTGTTTGCACGTTGATGAAAAAGTCATAATAATAACTTAACGACTGAAATCCTGGGAAATTGGTGTATCACATGTCGTTAAATTGTGTAAATGAGGAAAGCTGGAGGGGAAAATGCTTAAATGTCAAGCTGACATTAGTACAACCAATGCAACACCTCAGACGACACAGAAATCACATCCAGTTCTTTGCACTCTCGTAGACGGATGTGCCATGTGGAACCAGTCAGCTCCCATCATCGTATCTCTGCGACACAAGTCATCGGGTAACGACCCGGTGGCTGCACACTGGAGTCTCCACGACCTGAAGCATAACGGGAGTTGGAGTACAGACGGCTGCCAGTTAGCGCACAGTGATGCTAGCATATCGACGCTACGCTGTACCGTGCTCAGTAACTACGCGGTGCTACAGGTAGGTAATGCCAAAAGTACTGTACTGTACAATGCACAACTTTTTTCCTGCAGTAAATCCTGTCTATCTAATGAGCCGCTGTGGCCTGTCTGCGAGAGACTCATTCCTTTAAATAGGGAGGACACATCTCCCATTACTAACAGATATTTAACACTACATACCTCTTATCCTGACACCAGGCGAGGGGTATTATATCTGACCTGGCTTTTGCATGTCTCTGGAAAGCTGCCTGACGTTGATTGAGTGAATCTTGAATCGTGGCTGCGTGCTTCTTGGCACCGACTCTGCCTTTCTGAGCATTTATGTCATATCTCAGGACGTTTGAGTTTAATTAGAGCTTAGGTTTCATATAAACGTTGGCGAAGCAGCGGTTCAGGAACGCAGCCGTAGAGACGTTAATGCAATTAGTCCCTTGATGTGAAGGCATAGTATGCGGCTTTTGTAATGCTTCTCTCTCTCACGCGCGCGCACACACACTTTCTCTGTTCCAGGAGGTGCCAGAATTCCCAGGACTGCCTCCTGGTCTGGTGGAAGTGCTCCACCCGGTGGTGTACACCTGCACTGCAGTGCTCCTCCTGTGCCTCTTCACCATCATCTTTACATACCTTCTGCACCACAGGTAGTGACACACCTCGATTACAGCGTGTGACATGAGGAAGTCCAACTCCCTCAATTTTTTTTAATCATTCTCTGTTCTTTTATATCCTTAGCTCTATTCGAATCACTAGGAAAAGCTGGCACACTCTACTCAACACCTGTTTTCACATCGCCATGACGACTGCGGTGTTTGCCGGGGGCATTACTTTAACTAGTCACAAAATTGCATGTCAAACGGTAAGAATCCTAAATTGTCCAAGTGTCATGTAAAACAGGAGCACATGGGTTTATAGTACAAGATTAAAATTGTTTGGTCATGTTATGTGTGTGTGTGTGTGTGTGTGTGTGTGTGTGTTAGGTGGGCATTGTTCTCCACTATTCTTCATTGTCGACTTTGTTATGGATCGGCGTCAGCGCACGGGTGCTCTATAAAGAAGCCTTGTGGAGGTCTCCACGGCAACCAGATGGTGAGGGTGCAGCGGTGCCCACTCAGCGGCCCATGCTCAGGTCAGTGACGTCATCTACAGTAAGTGACACTAGAACATGGTAACTTGTTGCACTGTGCCACAAACACTTTTTTTTTTATTTGTATACATTCATACAGTATTATATCATTTGAGAGATGTTGCTTCACAATATACTTTGTCTATCTGTAAACGAGTTTTCATATTCCCTCACTGAAAAAGATTTTAGGCCTCTGAGTGGCGCAGTGGTAAAGTGCTCGCCCCATCATCCGGAGATCGCGAGTTCGGTTCCCGGGTGATGCTGTAACCTCTGGCAGTCGGAGGTCTAGAGAGAGCTGATTGGCCGAGCTCTCTCAGAGGGGAGGGATGAGAGGTACTTAGTGCTCCCACATTAATCGCGGCTCTTCAGCCAATCAGGGGCATCTGTAAGATCACGCAAGCGGAAGGAGCGGATAGCGCTGTCCTCCGAGTGTGTTACGCCGCCCCCAACAGTGCATGAGCGAGCAGTTCGAAAAAAGATGTGGCCGGCTGGCGTCACGTGGTTCGATAGAAACACAGGATAGTCTTCGTCCCTCCCGACTGAGTGGTAGTAGTGGCCTTAATGTGGGAGCCCCCTAGTGATGGGGCGGAATTGGACACGACTAAATTAGGGATAAAATCGTGAAAAAACATCTAAAAAGAAAAAGGTTTTAGGCTGAGCTGCGAGCCATGAATGCACCGCTGTCTTTAGTTCATCATCAGAGGTGAATCTTTGTCCTAATAGGGCTGCTTTCAGGGGCGGAAGTGTGCGGACATGCAAGATTACGACACCTTCGGATAGCATTTAATCAGAAATGTATGCTTCAGCTGTAACGAGAGCTGTGGATTGTTGAACCTTTTTTCCTGATAATGTTCCAATCGCAGAAAACTGTAAGCATCAATTTTCCAGCTGATGTTTGGCTTCTGAACTTTTTCTCAGTTGCCGATTGAGGATGTTTCCGTTCCATATTCTGCCGTTTACTCTCAGGCTCATAGCAATGAATCCCTGTCTCATCAGCAGTACCGGTTCTCTTTAAGAAACTTTCACCTTCCTTAGAGCATCAAAATTCTCCAAATTCTGTTTGCAGATATCCAAACTCTTCAGTTTATACTCTTCCATGAGATCACTTATACTACATTTCACTGAAACCAGTGTTTAGTACACATGCTTGTGTCTTACACATATCTATATATGAAAGTGCTGCTTTGCCTCTTGATATCATGGGTTCTTGTTCTCAAGCACTTATAAAGAATAAAGTGTTATTATGTGAGACTCAAAGAGAGGACAGATGCAGACAGACAGGAGCAATCCGAGGATATAAAGCACCATTTAAAGACAAGCATGCGAGTGCAAGACCACCCTGACACAAAACCTGACTAGTCAAAGAGCACCATTGTCCTTACAAGAACCAAGAGCCATCTGTTAGTGTGGAACAAGCATGACTCAAAAAAAGAGACCAGGAAAATGTACAGTGAACGGATTCGATAAAAGTGGCCATAAATATAATAAATAATAAATAATACGAGATCATGCTTAGAGTCTGTCATGCATGCCGACAGGCACAAGATCACTGTTCTCCTTCTGACAGGGTTCTCGGATTCTCGGATTAATTATTCTCTATGTCACATCATCATGACCAGCACGAGGTTATTAAATACTGTAGATCACAGGATATTGAAAAACGGCTCGAAGTGCATGAGTTTCCAGCGATCCAGGATTGAAAGTAATAATACTAGTAATATAGCTAATACTGGAAACTTCTTCCTTAAACGTTGAATAAACTTCTTCTTTTTATTATACATTTTTTGGGGGGATCAACCAATGTTTTAGTCTGTTCCGACTGTAAATCCCAAGAATTTGCTTGCAGATTGAAGGTTCATCTAGAACTTTTCCATGTCTTTTTTCCTCTCTGTAGGTTTTATTTGATCGGCGACGGCGTCCCTCTCATCGTATGCGGCATCACCGCAGCTGTCAATATTAACAACTATGGAGACAACATTCCTTAGTGAGTAATATATTTAGTACATTTCCTTTAAGTACATTGCAAGTTTGTGAACACATCAAATTCCCATTTTTAGATTTGCCGTTTTAATAACCTCCACTCCTCTGGGAAGGCTTTCTACTAGATTTTTTACAAATTTTTTTAATTAAATGTCATGATTGTCAAAGTTGACATTTCCTTTAGCGCCCTTTCAGGATGCATTGGCTTTCTGTGTTTATGGCAACCCACTATAGCTCCTTTAAAAGAACAGAGCACTTTTTGTTTGTCCTTAAGTAATTCATTGCCCTTTCTGACACTTTGGCAGCTGTTGGTTGGTATGGCAGCCCAGTATCGGCGCTTTCTATGTTCCCGCCGGCCTGGTGATCCTGGTGACCTGGATCTACTTCCTGTGTACCATCGCACGCTTGAGATGCCGAACCTCCCAGAGTGCTAAGGAACCTCCATGCGCCACCTCTGGATCGACTCCCTTACCCGAAACCCAGCCGGCTCTAAGTGGCAGCACTAGTTTACTTTCAACTGATTCTGCAGTTGGTCCAATGCAGGAGGTGCAGGAGGACCAGTATTCACTGAAAGTGCAGTTCTTGGCACTGGTGGCGACTCAGTTAGTTTTTCTGCTTCTGTGGTCTTGCGGTGCGATGGCTATGTGGCACACGGACAAAGAGAGGAAGTTGTTCAGCTGCCTGTATGGCGGAACGGCGACAGGTTTGGGAATATTCTTGGTGCTTCATCATTGCTTCAAACGCTTGGATGTCCAGGCAGCTTGGCTTGGATGTTGCCGCGGGTACCATCGCTCGCAGGCGATCCCAGCCTACAGCCAACCCTGCACTGCGACCGCTGGAGTTCAGAGCACTTCTGAAAGCGGCTCGCAAATTTTTACCGGTTCTGTTCCTCCAGCAGAGCAAAGCAATTACTCTTCTTCCGCCAGGTCATCCTCTACACCAAGTGGCACCAGCAGTGTTGGCGCTGGTCCCTGCAAGCTCACCAACCTCTTGCAGGTGACCCAGGACAATGCCAACAACGCTACACGCGCTCTGGCAGCCACGAACACCAGCACCAGCACGGAGAACAACACCAACAACAAACCTGCCAACAACCTGTTGCTGCCAAGTATTAACACCACTTTACCTGCTCAGCAGCAACAGCGAAAAAAGACTAGCAGTAGGACTAAGACAGGAAGTGGCCAGTACCACCACCGGGGGGAGGGAAGGGGACATTATCGTCTGAAAGCACTACGAGGTGGTGGGGGCAGTGTAGGTGCCTTGGGCCCACCAGGGGTGGACCAGATCAACATTCATCATGTTCCTAGATATGCATCCAGCGAGAATGGGAGTCTTCGAAACAGCCATTCGGAGAGCCACAACGGTCCGCTGACCAATGGGAGACACCGCGGGGAAGGACCAAGAACAAGTCCTTCAGAAGGAAGCGATGGAGGAAGCAGCGGAAGCAGGAAGCCGTTCCCGCTTTTGCCCTCTATAGCGAGTCGGGTCGCAATGCAGCAGAACGGACAGAAGCGCAGTGCGAGCAGGGACAATCTTAAACTGGTCACTGCAGCTGATAAAGACTTGAAACGAGGTTCATATCTGATGAACCCCGACACCATACCAGCCACCAGAACTACAAGCGGCACAACCTCATCGACGCTACCTGCCACATCGAATGGAATGCTGAAAGGTTCAGGGATCGAACTGGAAGCGAGCGGCTCGGACCATTCGCAGGGTTCGATCGGGATGAGACCCGGAGTTTGGAAAAGTGAGACGACGGTGTGATGGCGACAAACGTGTGTATTTGTTTCGACAAGTATATGGTGACTGCCTCAGTCCCAAGTGAAACGTTGGGTCTCTTCCAGTATTAATCTCTCTGACGTTTTTTATTTGCAGCGATGTTCAGTGAGCTTCAAAGAATTTGCACCTTCCACAAGGACACCAGACTGTTTGCCAGAGCGTGTATTTGTTAAGGTTTCATGAGGGATCCTGTACGTTTTTGTCCTATATACAGTAAAGCAGGAGGCTCGGTGTCTCGGCCTCGTCGTACCGTTTTAATGAGGGACAGAGAGGAAGAGAATTGAGGGATTTACAAACAGGATATGCAAAAACTGAACCCTTTCCAAATCAGTATTTTTTATTCGCATCAAGAAATGATGACACAGTATTATTTATCTGTGCTTGATGTTTAGAATATAACATCTAACGTGTGGTTTAAAAGCTACTGCGACAGACCTTATCTGTACGTTTTTTTTTTTTAATCTATGCATATCAGTGGAAATGGACCACAAAGTGCATTTGGAACTTTTTTTGCTTATACAACCTGTTTTTTTTCTGTATGTGTGTGTGTGTGTGTTTGTCATGCTTTGTGTTTGCTGGTTACATAGCGAACGTGCACATGTGCACATAGTGAGAGATGTGTATGTCTATGTCCGAATGTCTGTATGAATGGATGTATTAACTGACAATTACAGTATTTAGCTTTATTTCCTCTCCAGCACTGATAAATACCTCTCGGCCTTACTTAATCGTTCCAGTATTAAGGACTTGCGGTGAGTTCACTTCTTCCTTTCCTAGCTTTGTTTGTGGAATATCTATTGGCACCAGGGGATGCTGTGTGTGGTTTTTTTTTTCTTTTCTTTTTTTTTTGTTGCAAGACAGGAAATAACTCAAGTCTGTGTGTTATTACTGTCCCTCTTGTGTGTCAAAGGTCAAGATTATAATGAAAAACACAGGTCTAGACTGCCCTCTAGTGAGAGGACCATTTATCAAATGCACTGCCAAACCAAACATACTGCCATACTGCCAAGTCATAAAGGCTATGAATGGGAATTTTATTAGCGTTGTGTTGAAATAAATTTAGGTGGAGATATTTTTATTTGTTTAATCATGTCTGACATGGTTTTCCTGTAGCACTTGGAAGAAAAAAAAAAAAAAAAAAAAGTCCACCCTTGATTAAATCCTTAATGAAGCACAAACTATATATTAGCAGATTCAGGGTATTTTCCTTCTCTTCTTCTTCCTTTCTTTCTCAGGTGTACTCATCACCGCCGTCATACTAACATATGGTCCAGTGCTAACATCTCCGTAGCTTTTCTCTGATTGTAACAAATGAACAAATGCACAGGAGCAAAAAACAAGAAAAACCTCTATTTAAGGAACTATTTGAAGGAACCAGGCTGAAGACATGATTAAATGGTCTCGATTCGAGGTGGTTCTTCATCAAGCAATACAGTATAGCAGTGTAATGTTGTTAATTGTACATTTAGAGCACTTAGAACAAACTGAACACCAATTTTTGTTTCTAATACAATTTAAAGAAAGGAAAGAAGGAAGAAAGAAGGAAAGAAAGAAAGAGTACCCCTAGTCTTAAATGGGGGGAAACAGTGTTATTGAAAAAGACATTAATTTCATTTACAAGTCCTGCATATGCCAAGAAGTAGCTTTTTTTTTTATTTTTTAAATATTACATCATATGCAATTTCATGTTAATGACAGTGACATTTTTTTTTTTTTACACTTTGTATCATGAATCTGTCTCCGATTAAAGTTTTCCGCCAGCTCTATGTTCAGGGATTTTTTACACCAAAGAAGCATTTTTAAGCATCTCCAGTACTGCTACAGTATTTGTCAGGTTTTCAAATCGTACTTTAGTGTCACAAATTAGGCAAAAATTATTAAAAGTTCCGTATTATCAGTATTTATTATAGTGTATGTCACAAATCTGATGAGCTTTGCTTTTATTGCATGTTGGATTCCAGTGTGTTTTATTAGTAACATGATGTTGTGTAAGGTTGAACTATCCTATTAAAAACAGGCCTGACTTATTGTGATCTTTTTTCTTTTTTTTTTATCACCAAATGACTGCATTAATTCCATGGTTCCCAATTTGAAGTCGAATGAAAACGTGATTGTACCAAGCATTTGTCTTGCTTTTAAATGATATATGAACTTGTTTGTGCCACGGTATAACAAGCCATGTGATTTATTTTTTTCTGTCCCTATGCATGAAGTTTTTGGTCAGCAAAAAGTATTTGATATGCTATTTATCCATTAATGATGGTTTCTACTGTCATCTCGAGTTTTTAAAGGGATATTTCATGTTTCGTGTATATTTATATGTCACTTTGCGTCAATATGAAAATTCCTTTTTCAGTTCCAGTAATATATTTGCTGTTTGTGCCTTATACAAATTCTGATGCAAAATAAAGACTTTCTAAATATCTTGCTGGTTTCTTTTAATTATTATCTTGTGTCTTGAATGTGTCTTGAAATATCAATATGCATGCCAAAACTGCATAACCTCCGAAATAAGGCAGACAACTGCATTCGACCGGTGGTGCAAGATCTCTCCGTCACTCCGCACTTCATTTCATGGATTTAGAAATAAAAACATTTTCTGAACGATTGCCAACAACAAATTTTCACGTCAGTATGATAATGACAAAAAAAAAATGTAAACAATCCAGCTTGAATGGAATAGAATGGGTGTGAAAGAATTGACATGAACAAAGAAAGGTGTACAGGCTTCTCTCCAATTAAACTAATTACATGCGTAGGTAGGTCTCTTTATATGCAAATGGAGAAATCAAGACAATCAGCAATCCACCAATCACTGATTTTGCTATTGTTTTTAAATTATTGGCATGGACAAGAAGTGTAAATGTGTAACTTAGAAATATTTTATAACACTGTAAAAATACAGCATGATGGTTTGGAGCTACACATGCTGAGCTCCCAGTGATCCAGACCTATTCTGCCCTTTGCACCTGTCTGACGCCCTGGTGCCGAACTGGGCTCCATGTTAACTAAGACATCTTCAGTTATATTGCACTTTCAGCTGCCTATAACACACAGTATGTCTGCATAAAATTCCTGCTATCTGTTATCACCCAAATGATGATGGGTTCCCTGTTGAGTCTGGTTCCTCTCAAGGTTTCTTCCAACTCAGGAAGCCACCATCGCTGTCGCCCTTGACTTGCTCATCAGGGACAATCTCATCATTATGATCTAAACACATGCTCGCTCATACACATGTCCATAATTTTCTTTTTTTTTTTTTTTAAGCTGCTTTGAGACATTGACCATTGTTAAAAGCGCTATATTGAATTTAAAAACACGAGACTGCAAAAGAACTCATGGGATTTCTTTTAAAAAGGAAAATAGTCATATTTCAGATCTATAAGATATATAGAACTGAGAAAAGAAAAATTCCATAGAGCTTCCTTCTTGAGGCAGAAGTTCTGTAGAGTCAGGTAGAGATTGTGAACAGATGGTTCCCGGATGGTGGTTCCCACTGTGAAGCTATGGAGGAGGAGGTGTGATGATGGTTTTCTGGTGACACTGTTGGTTTGACTAAAGTCAAAATTGAGGGCACACTTAATATCTAGCATAGCGACCACAGCATTTTGCAGAGACATGTCGTCCCATCTGGCTTGCAATTAGTGGGACTTTGCCAACAGGACAATGACCCGAAACAAACCTCAAGGTTATGGAAGAGTTATTTGTCCAAGAGTGGTGGAGTGCTGAATCAGCCTCCACAATCACCACATCTACAGGGTGGGTGAAAAGTAACAAGGCATTAAAAATTGGTAATACAGTCCATATTTCTCATACAAATTAATTGAAACAAATTGTACATATATGTTATTTACATAGGAAAATGAAAGCAAATCTTTAAATTTCAGCATAGTGTCTTCTAAAGGAAGTCGTGTGTTATATTGCTAAGAACCTCCTGAATCCATGCCTCAAAAATGTGCCTCCAGTATGCAAGGCTTTATCCTGTCTTGCGTAAACCCATAGAAAAAAAAAAAAAAAGCACATAAAGAGATCTGGACTTCTTGGAGGCCATTAACGATGTCTGTGTCCAGAGCCAGCGTCCTGGAAAAGTGAGGTGGTGCTCCATTGATACTACAAGTTCTTATATTCTGTGTTACTTGCTGGCTACATAATCCCGTTCTGACACAATTTCAGTGTCTACATTTATGATTTTTAAAATAATAAAGAATATTATATTGTAAGAGAGGCGGCGCGGTGGTGTAGTGGTTAGCACTGTCGCCTTGCACCTCCAGGGTCTGGGTTCGATTCCCCGGCCAGGCTCGATTCCCGTCTCTGTGTGCATGGAGTTTGCATGTTCTCCCCGTGCTTGGTGGGTTTCCTCCGGGTACTCCGGTTTCCTCCCACAGTCCAAAGATATGCAGGTTAGGCTAATTGGCGTTCCTAAATTGCCCGTAGTGTGTGATTGGGTGTGTGAGTGTATGTATTTGTGTGTGCCCTGCGATGGATTGGCACCCTGTCCAGGGTGTACCCCGCCTAGTGCCCGAAGTCTCCTGGGATAGGCTCCAGGTCCCCTGCGACCCTGAACACAGGATTAAGTGGTATAGAAAATGAATGAATGAATACACTGTATGTGTATAACTAACCACTAAGTCACCTTGGTGCAGAATATTAATACCACATCAATATCAATTTGAATTTATTAATATAATACTCAAGGTGAGCTGTTACTATAGAAACTACATTTATTTAGTTCATAATGAAGAAGGCTCACTCATGGTAATTATAGAAACTTATTTTTAATCTTATTTAGTCTGTGATTCATCGTGGGTGTGGGGAAATCATCCTGTGGGAATGTTAAACCTTTCCGTAACTTCTCATGGCGTCATCATTCGCGCATAGCAACGCGCGATTTCTTGTTATTTTACCCCAACTCCCGCCTCCTGTGCTACAATTGGCTAACCACACTCCGCGTTCTGACTCAGGATTGGCTACTGCTATTCATGCTGCGTTCGGATTGGATAAGTAGAAACGTTAGAGTCGATTCCGATTCCATGTTTATGGAATTGTGTCGAATCTGTAAATCATTTCCTTTTTTTTTGACGCATTTAATTTAAACATTCAAACATCTTTGATGATTCAGTTCGCGAGATGCTTTGACGAGGCGGGAGTTGGTGTAAAATAACAAGAAATCACGCGTTGCTATGCGCGAATGATGACGCAGCAAATACAACACACTTTCCCTTCCCTCTGAGACACTTTGAATCAGCGAATCATTTCGAATCGACTCATGCTTTTCAATGCCTGGGAGTGAAGAATCGATTCTTCTTTTTGGAAGGGAAACGACTCCTAATACTACGCTGTAAGATGCGAAGTTTATTTATTATCAACCATTTGAACTAGCTTTTCCACATAACATGGTTAAAACGCAAGATAATAAGAATGATAAACAACAATCTAAGTGCAGAAAAACAATCTCGGCTTGATTTGAACTACAGAAGGGCGGGAACAAAATGGCGGCGGAATCAGTTGGGGGCGTGGCTTGTGTGCAGATATAGCAACCGGCAGAGGAGGCAGGTAACGAGTTCCTGAGGACGGTGAGTGGAACAGCAGCAGGAGGAGGAGGAGGAGTCAGCCAGTGGAGTTTGGGATAAACAGTGTGAAACTAATAGATTAGTTATTATGTATTTTATTATCGTACAGGGTGTTTAGAAGGCGTTATTCTGGTCATTCCGGAGGAGGAGGAGGATGTCTCTATCCGAGCAGTGGTACCCGACCAGCGTGCAGGTGACGGTGCTCCAGGCGCGGAATCTGCGGGTCAAAGGCAAAAACGGTACGAATGACGCGTACGCCATCATCCAGGTGGCCAAGGACAAGTTCTCCACGGCGGTGGTGGAGAAATGCGTGGAGCCCGTGTGGAAGGAAGAAGCCTCGTTCGACCTGCCCCTGTTCCAGCCTGGGAATGCCGAGCGCTGCACCCTGTACGTCGTGGTCATGCACCGTGCCCTGGTGGGAATGGACAAGCTCCTGGGACAAGCCGTGGTCAACCTACCGGACCTGCATGAGGACAGGAACCGGAAAAGGACCGAGTAAGTGTCTGCGGTCATCTCTGTCTCACTCACTCACACACACAGAGAGAGAAAACACAATCTGCTTATTGTAGATGTTATTGTAGGCCTCTTTCTTTATTTCATTATAAGATCTATTAGATCCCAAACCTATAATAGAATTTAAGAATACATTCTCTTTCCAAATCCAAAAAAAGAAATGATGGAACTTTCTTTAGGCATTAATTCATCTATCTATACTGTTTATCCTGTATGCAAGGGGGGCTGGAGCCTATCCTGGATGGGGTATCAATCCATCACAGGGCACACACACACATGCTCATTCTCGCACAGGTGATAATTCGTGAACGTCAATTAGCCTAATCTGCATGTCTTTGGACTGTGGGAGGAAACCGGGGAACCCGGAGGAAACCCACCAAGTATGGCGACTGGACATGCACACGCCGTGCACACAGACCCAAGGGAATCGAACCCGGAGCCCAGAGGGTCGACACCACAGTGCCGCTGATGAACAAGTAACTGAATCCTAGTATTCAACTGGTCCAAGAAGCTTTTTGAAGTAAAAAAAACTTTGAAGTGGTTGTTTGTTTGTTTTCCCCCGGTCGAATGACCTTGGTAAGATCTTGAGCCCGTATTTCACAAATGCAATGTGTTGCTGCAGATATCACAATGCAGATGAGACGTACAGTATAGTATTGCAGACATCTTCCTTGACTTTACTCTGACTTTCTTTGAAGCTCCAGGAAGTTACTTGTCCGTTCTATTGAATGGTAATTTCCAACCAGATCGATTTTGTTCTCCTGGTTGATGTTGGGTATCTTCCCGAAATAAGAGCAATGTGTGTGTGTGTGTTCAATTTTAAACCGCTTAAAGATAGGACATGACTATTAAAAACCTTAAACACAAAATTGTCTTGTGTTCTGACCAAATACATAATGTTCTATTCAATACTTGTGAATAGCAAACTACTTGCTCATGAGCTGTTTTAATGAAACGGCAGGGTGACGTCATGTTCAGTCTCTCCTCTCGTCACATTGCCGTGTACCTCAGCTTCAGGTTTCAGTACTCAAAAGGGGCTTTTTGTCTTGTTGCGATGCTTTGTACTTTTCTCACAAGTGATCCAGTCCGATCAAGTTTCCCCAGACGATGTCTGTTCTGCAAATCCGGACTCGGCCGCTTATCTAGGGAACAAGCACAGTCTGTGGTTTTGTCAACTTCCATATCCAGTTTAGTTTGTTAAGGGTTTAATGATTAGCTCGATGTGTTTCCCAGGTGTGCTCTCAGTGGGGAAAGTTCATAGCACTGATGGTGATCACCTGAGAGAAGCAGATTGAATGTTTCGTCATAGTTACCTGGCAGTAGGTTTATCTCCTAGAACAATACAATACAAGGGCTGTACCGAAAGGAATGCAAAAGCGTGCATCACTTTCTTTTTATTTCTTTTTTTAAAAATTTTTTTTATTAAATGACCTACATCGTTCAAATTGCATGTATTGTGCAGAGTAATACAAATCTACTACTCAACATAGTCTCCATCACAAGCCATGTGTCGAACCCGCCTCTTGGATTCTTTTTGAAAATTCTCTATCATTGCTCTTGTCAGGGCGGCACGGTGGTGTAGTGGTTAGCACTGTCGCCTTGCACCTCCAGGGTCTGGGTTCGATTCCCCGGCCAGGCTCGATTCCCGTCTCTGTGTGCATGGAGTTTGCATGTTCTCCCCGTGCTTGGTGGGTTTCCTCCGGGTACTCCGGTTTCCTCCCACAGTCCAAAGACATGCAGATTAGGCTAATTGGTGTTCCCAAATTGCCCGTAGTGTGTGATTGGGTGTATGTGTGTGTGCCCTGCGATGGATTGGCACCCTGTCCAGGGTGTACCCTGCCCAGTGCCCGAAGTCTCCTGGGATAGGCTCCAGGTCCCCCGCGACCCTGAAAACAGGATTAAGCGGTATAGAAGATGAATGAATGAATGCTCTTGTCAGTGGTGTCGTCTCTGTGAACGTCCTGTAGTGCCAGTGCGAGACCATCGACCACGACTAAGGTGGTTTTCAAAGGTCAAAGGTTCAGGTTCTTAATTCGTGCTTCATGTGTTCCTGTAGTCTCGTTCTGCTCGGATGTGACTCGTTTATTTATTTGCTCAGTTCTCATGTCGAGAATGACGTTCGACCCAAAGCACAGGAGGAAACCTCACACGAATGTGCTCCCGGGCTGTTATTAGGGCAAGTCAGCCACATTCCAGCGGTTACTCAAGACGGATTTTATTAAGAGGAGTATGGGATTTTGAGATCATCTGTAGAAAAAAAGAAGAAGAAAAAAACTCTTTACGTAGAAGTCCGGTGCTTCATAAAGTCCAGGCTGTGACCGGGTGAGTGCATGCAAATGAATGTAAATAAGTACGTTAATTCAGAGTTCAGGAGTTTGACAAGAGAAGCATGAAGCTTGGACATGGAGGGGACGGGGAACGTGTGGGAGGACACTACCAGAAATCTTTAGAACACTTTGATCCTTAAATCCCAAATATTTTTTAAATTCTAAGAGCCAAAAACTTATGTAACCTCTGTGGATTAAACTGTATTTGTGAGTACAAGAAACTTTAGAAGCTCTGCTTTCTTGGTATTATCTGATGATGATGATGATGATGATGACTGAGTTCTGAGAATTTCGACTGGCTGACTCCGTCTGTGTATCTGTGGAATCTGATGTAGTGCCTGCAAGGTTTGGATGGACATGGGGTGATGGATGGATAAGTCATTTGCTGTGTTCTTATTGGCTAGCACTTCCTGACTCAAAGCGAACTCTGAGCAGTACCGGGAACAACCAAACAACGGTTCATCACTTATCCGGGATTTCAAACATTATTTCTTAGAGATGGCAATCACGAGGGAGCAGCCGATATGATCTCATCACGATACCCTGTTGCATTTGTGTTGCCTTTCTGTAAGCGGCACGATTCGATAGAAGGGTTTTGTCACAATTCTAAACGAACTTGGCAGATAATTAGTTCCTACCGTACAGGATGCTGTGCTGCCTTCCAGTGTATGAATAGTTTAGAGAGCACCACCTGTAGGAGGGACAGACGGACTTTCACAAATTACTGTACCAACTCAAATGCGAACACGCAGTATATGAATAATAAAACTATTAAAAAAACAATCGATTTTTGAAGTCAATGTTGGCTAATAATATTAATAATAAGTTGTAGGTAATGTATATGTTTTCCATGTGTCGGTTTCATTTCAATATACTCTACCGGTCAAAGGTTTGGACACGCCTTTTAATTACAATCTTCCCTGATTGTTATTGCCTTCTACACTGTAAAACTCCAATACACATTAATCTCCTTTGAACATTTGATGTTGAGATATATCAGCCACTTATGCTCTGTGAACTCAATGGAGGAATTTTGTCGATGGAAGTTCTCGAGGGCGAGGTTTTTAAAGTCCAGCGTGAAACGGAGTGCAGCAGTCGCATGAACTAAGGTTAGCTAACGTCACCTGTGATGCTTAGCGCTGCAACTTTCCAAACCTTCCAAAAGAAGAAATGAAATGCTTAACATCGTTTATAAATTTAACCCTGCAACATGCAAGTACATTGACCGTGCAAAAAGCCCGTATGTCTAGAAACGATGGTCACGTCCTATGTAGGGTTGGGTATCGTTTGGGTTTTTTTTCGATACCGGTGCCAAATCGATACTTTGAAAACGGTACCGGTGCCAAAACGGTGCCTGAACCGATACTTTTAAGCAAAAAAATTATAGTGGATGACTCAAGAATGAATTTTTAATTGAACAAAAAATTTTATGCTTAAAATTTAACAATATATTAAAAGTTTAAAGTATATATGAATATGTAAGCTTCAAATTTTAGCAATTCTTTTGCAGAAATTTCACCATATTTGCCTTTTCTGTCAAAATACGACTCCTTTCCTGACTTATTGCCCTGCACAGGACATGTATAGCCTTCTTTACAATGGTAAATGGGGTCACTGGTGTAGTACTACTAGTACAGGCTGGAAAGCCATAATTATAAACAGAATCCATGTTACATTAGTTTTTAAAAAATCGTTTGACTATTTGTTAGCATGAATGCAAGATTTGCATTTTGCTATTAACATAACATTATCCTACTACTAACCTGCGGAAAGGCTGCTGACGTCATCATAATCAGTGACTCCTTTTAGCTACAGTTGGTGTGACTGGGACTGGGGTCGCCAGCTGTTGTCCACAAGCTGTTAAACACGGTGCCTCCGTCTGCTTTTAACTTTATTCCGTGTATTTATTCTGCTTTTAACTTTATTCCGTCTGCCCTCGAATGTTTCAGTAGATTTGACGTGTTTCCGCCTTTACACGCAACTGCTGTAAAACATTTGCTGCACGTCGCGGTGTCTGAATCCTTTCTTGTGAAATACAGCCACACTTTCGACTGTTTAGTTTTAGGCATTTTAACGAGAGTTGTTTACTTTAGCATGCTAAGCTATCGGTAGACCGCCTGCTGCCGTCAGAGCGAGTGTAACGTTAGTTACTGCATTCACGCGCATGTCGGATGGTCTCTCATTTCCGGATGATTTATGCTTTTAATTTTTTCATTTAATCTAATAAACGATTAATCTACAAAAATATATGAATCTAGAGAACAAATATTTCAATCGACAGTTCAGGCATTTAAGTGGCACCGAAATTCGCGTTCTGTTTCGGTCCGGTATATACCGGTTCTATAGGTACCGGTGCCGTATTGGCACCGGGTTTCGGTACACAACCCTAGTCCTAGGTGTATCAAAACCCCTTCAAGTCGTTCAGCGAGTGAAACGTCTAAACCTTGAAAATCTACCCATAATCATTCACGGATACCACTTTCACGTTACAGGAACTCAGTTGGAAGTTAATGCCACATCAATTCCAAGCAATTTCCACATGTTTGGGCTATTAGAGGAGTTCCTGGGAGGCCAGTGTTTCAGACGTGTAGTCCGAGCATGGCTCCGGCGTACTGGGAGAACTTTTCTTGGTATCCAAGCTCTAGTGAAACACTGTGATGAGAATGTAGCGGAGAATTGTTCCAGATAAATAAAGGTTCACTCTTGTACTGTAACTGTGTTTGACTTGAACGCACCTTAAGTTTAGGCACATCACCAACAGTGTGAAATATCTTTCACAGGCGATTAAAGAATGTTGCCGTGAGTAACAAAGCAGAACCTTTTCTAACAAAAATAGTGCTGGGTCGGGTCACACCCAAATGCGTCGAGTTGTTCTGGAACACCTGCTGTCTCTTGCCACAGGGAACATTATTTACCTTCCAGTCTAGGGTTGAGAAGCAGCAGATGCTTTCTTAGGGTTGGTCACTGTTCATCTGTTTTGTTCCTGACGCATCCTTGTTAATCCAGTTCTATGATGTGTCACACACATTGCTTCTTTTTTTGTGTGTGTGTGTGTGTGTGTGTGTGTGTGTGTGTGTGTGGGCTGCCTGGTTACATTTAATTTAGCTTGATGGACTGTTTCAACACCTGCACCGAGTCTTATTTGAGTTTCAGGTGACCAGGATCGAGAGGGTGAAGAAGGGAAAGAAGATCAATAAATACGCCAGGTTTCATGCTCAGTGGTTAAAGTACACACCAGAGGCAGTGACATCATCTGTTTGCACTCTAGGCAAACCCAACCACGCACTTGCATATACACTCACACACGCTCATCGTGAAACTGGAAGCTACAAGCTTGGCAAGGTCAGGACGTAGAATCAAAATCAAACACAAGCGGGGGAAAAATGGAGCATGGAAATGATGATCAAAGAACACTAGGCTTTTGATCCTTTTGTTTGTTTATTTATTTATCTTTCTTAGTATAAAACAGAATTTTTATTTTCTCAGGTTGTGACTCCTAAATAGCATCTTTCAGGTCTGAATTATTTCCATTGAGATTGTTTTAAATGGATTATGAAGTACCTTTACTGTACCTTCTATATATTGTAATGAAAATGGAAAAATAAACCACTCCAGGGAAGGATGTGTGGTTTTTGGAGTACGATAAACGTTGGGCTGGTAACAAATCCACAGACCCGGTTCTTCGTGTACCGCATTATGAACTCCACAGCATCATCATACTGTAATTAATTCGATAGGGCACAGCCGGAGTGACGAAGAGATCACAGTGCTGATATTCACTACAACTGCACGACCTCAAGTGCGATATTGCTTTTATACAACAGTTCAGTGCACATTATTTAATACTAAAAAAAAACAGATCTGTTTGTTTATTTAACCAGTTATTTTGCTCCGCCAACACCTATTCTAACCGCGAGTGGAGGAGCTGGCGACCGACGCTCAGTGTAGTTAACAGGGGGACGCATAGTTCTAGTTTCTTATATGTACTATGAAGTCAAAACATGAGGAGAATAAACCATACACCATGGAGGTGGTGTACAGTCTTGAGAAACGTACAAGGTTTATTTTACATTGACCCTCGGGTCACGAACTTAATTAATTCTTAATTCTGGTGGTAACCCGATTTGGTGCGAGCTTGGGTGGGTCGTGTTCCAACGAGGAGGTCGTGAATGGAGACGAATGTTAGGCGAATTTTTAGTTCGTAAACCGCTTTGGTTGTATTTCAGAGCGCTCGTGAACCGATGTTCCACTGTATTTCGATTTAGGAGATCAGTCACCTGACTTCTTGGGTTTCGAAGTTGAATCTGAAATAGTGTTAAATAGAGCGTTGGTGCACTATGCGCATATTTTTAGTTCTACACACTACGTAGTGCCGTTAATCAGGGGCTGGAAGGGGATTTGGGATTCCGCATCGTGTTATAGTCGATGCTTCATGAGGCAATTCAGACTCTCCTCTTTCCAGTACTGCAGACTTTTTTTTTTTATAATTTCTTCAATTTTCTCCCTAATTTAGTTGTGTCCAAATCCTCCCCGTCACTAGGGGGCTCCAACATTAAGGCTACTACTACCACTCAGTCGGGAGGGCCGAAGACTATCACATGTTTCCTCCGAACCACGTGACGCCAGCCGACCGCATCTTTTCGAACTGCTCGCTCATGCACCATTGGGGTCGGCTTAACACACTCGGAGGACAGCGCTATCCGCTCCTTCCGCTTGCGTGAGCTCACAGACATCCCTGATTGGTTGTAGAGCCGTGATTAATGTGGGAACACGAAGTACCTCTCATCCCTCCCCTCTGAGAGAGCCGAAGCAGCGATCTCCGGATAATAGGGCGAGCACTTTACCACTGCACCACCCGGAGGCCCAGTACTGCAGACTTGTGCGTACAGACCTTCCGTCACCCAAGCTGTTAGCGATTCTTAGGACATCAGTGATGCGTATAACTGAACCTCCCAGTGCTGTTATGCTCTATATCACCACTAGTCCAATCGGATTACTGGGTCAGAACTATCTGTTGTATAATAATGTTATGTAATATAACACATACAGACAAATCTTAATCATGACCAGGCCAACCTTAACACAGGATGGAGTATAGATTGTGGGAGTGTTTTTTCATACTCCCACATCAGTATTGTTTTTTTTTTTTTTTTTTCTAATCAAAAGGTCTAGCAGTCTAGTACTGTCAGCCTGCACGACTTCCCCTCGGCATGGAGAAGTTCAGCACAGTCATAAAGAGCATGTTCACGGCACCCTTCACATCCGTCACCTGGAGATCTGCCAACACGCCTCTTTATGCAAACGGGCAGGCTGGAGGCGTTTTCCTCTAATTTGCCTTCTGAGCTCATCGCGGTATGTTCGGATATTTGAGAGAAAGGCCCTGTCTTTCAAACCATGTCTGTTTTTTTGTTTTTGTTAAATAGCATGTCTTATTGTGAGCGCCTAGATCAGAGCAGTCAGGGTGTGAGAACACGGTTCCCCGCCCGTGTTAAATGTCAAGGGGTCGGGTCGTGCGTGGAAAGAAGTCATTTTAGTCGTTCGAGTTGCTGTTAAAAAGGTTCCCTAATGGCTTTTTCTGTACTTTAGGACTTTATCTTTTATAGAGGTGTAATATAAATTTATCATGATCGTTATCGGAGCGAGAGACGTTCAAGGTTCAGAGTGTAACCTGGTTAGCAGTTGCACGGCCTCTCTCTCTCTCTCTCTCTCTCTCTCTCTCTCTCTCTCTCTCTCTCTCTCTCTCTCTCTCTCACACGCACACACACACAACAGAGTATTAAATTCTGCTTCTCCTTTATCCTGGCACTTGCTGGTGTCATGTTACTGTCCCACTTCACTGTAATGTTGATACACAGCATTGCTGTCCATCCTGTCCTTTTGTCCCTCGGCATAAAGCTACACTGTTGACCGTGCCATGAGGACGAACGCTCTTGTTTATGCTGACATTAATCTATAAGACTTACTGTATTTGCGTATAGGGTTCGTTCAGGCTTCGTACGTATTTAACCGTGAATGCTTCCGACCCGAGGACGAGTCTAGAGTTACGTCTTGTCTTCACGTTGTGAATAATTTATTCTCCCGTTCTTGAATTCGTAAGATTCTGACCAACCGTTGCTAAATATATTGCTAAATATGGTCTCGCGCCCTCGGTTGAGAAACGAGCTTTAAAAGAAGAAGAGATGACGAAACCGGTCGAACGAGATCCAGGAGTGTTTTCTCTGTAAACGTGGGTCGGCACATGGAAAGGACACCGCGGTACCCGTATGAAACTATGACGTCATGGTTATTGTAACTCTTACAAATGAAATGTCGGCGTCGTTCCTGAGGCAGAGTTGCTTTTCCCTACATGGAGCAGCGCTGTTTGTCTTGGCTGAGTTGCTGGCAGCCTGATAAGCCGTTCGTCTGTTTGTTTGTTTTTGTCATTTGCCCTCCGCATGAAGAATCTGAGCTCTTGGTTGCCGCTATCAAAGCCGTTACGAATCCTCCAGTGTAAAAAGCGAGAACGTCTCTTTCTCATTTTCATGAAACTTTAGATAACGTCTCGCTGAACCGTCGTTACTTTACTCAGTGAAAGGTGTAGTAGCCCATCATGCCAGGTCGCTTCGGGTCAGCAGGAGGTCGCTCTTTGTACGTATCAGATTATCAGAGATAATCTGCCTCGAGTAACTCTGGCATTTTTAATCAAGGTTTTAACGCTGAGATGCGTCACAGACTTGGAGTACGAGACTTGGATCTGAGGAATGTTGTTGAACACGGTCTCTTCATTAAAGACGAGATTACATTCTTTGGTCTTAACCTTCACAGAAGGAGTGTGTCCTCACGGGTCGCTGGTTTGTTTCCACTGGCTACAGTGCGTCACGCACACAGGCTTTACCGCCTCAGCTGACTTTCGGTGCTCTCGTTAACCCTCATTTAACTTCACCTCAGGGTTTCTTCTCCTCGTGTACTAAAGGACAAAAGGAAAAGTTAAATCTCTAGGTGTCGCTTATTTGAAAATTTGGAACTTTTAAGGAAGTTCTCAAGATCTCAAGGATTTTTCAGTTTCCTGATGAAAAAAAAAAAGTTGATTCATGATTAATCCAATATACGTATTCATCTTCGCAAATCAGAGTTTCTTCCTTGTTTATAATTTGTATCACAATTTTATGAATATCTCAGTTGGATATTATTATTACATATTATTTATTTATTTGGTTAAAATTCTAAACATGGTTAATAATTTGCTGTTACCACACAAGATGCTGTGCTGCCTGCCATTGTGTTAATGGTTTAAAGTGCACCATCTAGAGGACTATAGAAGAACTACAACTTTTTTTTTAACTTTTTAAACACCTGAAATGCAAACATGTATACATTTTAAAAATTATAATAATTTAGAAAAAAAAATTGTATTTGGAGTCAGTGTGGTGATACATGAATCGCTACACAAAAGAATCCTAACACACGACCGCATCAATCTTTTCCCTCCCCGCTTGGCAATGTGTGACTAGTTTAGAGCACCACCTGTAGGCGTATAGTGGAACAGCAACATTTTACCACCTTAAATGCAACCCTACAGAATATTAAATATTTTTTCAACATCTATATTTTGGAGTTAGTGTGGCAATAGATGAATTGCCACATAAAAATCGCAAGACAGCTCTAATTCTGTACATTTTATTTTATTTTCTCCATCTCTTGTATATACAAGTATTAGCTTTAGATGAATAACATGCAGACATATTCTGTTCAGTCTAACACACTGACTTAACAGTTCAATGTTTGAAAGAGAAATCGCTCACCCGAGTGAGCGGCCTGCCTAGCATGATTGCTAACAGGAAGTCGAATGTCCAGTTTATGGCGAAGTCGGAAATGTATCAGCCATGACGGATTATGTTGGATAAAATCTAGTGCATGAGTGGCGTTTTTATGTTGTTCCATTACCCAGGGTGGTGCACGTTTAAAAACACCAAATCGTGCACCAATTGGTCTCGCAATGCACATATTAGAAGACAGAGAGACATGCTGTAGCGTATCACATTCATAAAATCATGATATTAATCGAATCAGCACCACATTTCGGTATTGTGGTGATATTGTACTGTATCAGGTTGTTATTTCCGTCCGTACTGCTTCACTCCTTCAGTCCTCTCCTTCATGCCAGTGCTTTAGGACAATAAATCTGTCTCTATGCTGAATCAATCCAGTTCTAGTACCGTCACAGTGACCTTCAAGGATATATCAGGGAAATCCATGCTTACTCTAAAGGAATATCGCTCATGGGACTGTGTATGTGCACATGGCTGTTTGTTGGAATCAGTTTCCTCCCTTCATGTTCAGCTGACTTGGGGTGTGTGTGTGGGGGGGGGGGGTCACGGTGTGGCTTCCCGGCATTGCTGCATCTCATCATCCCACAGTTAATGTGTTTTATCACATCTGTGTGTGTGTGGGTGGGTGGATAAAGGCATGTTATTCTACACTGAACAGCGTCTCCCGGACAATCGTATCTGCTGGCCGAGCTGAATGCAGGCTAATTCCCGCGCTGGCGACAGAAAGCAGGTGCTGATAAAGCACAAAAACAGCTTTGTCTTTGTTTTTTTTTTCTTTAAAAACATGCCGTTCATGACCTGGGGTTTGGCAACTTGATCAAATCAACAAAAACATAATTCTAATTAAAGAAGATTAAATTGAACAACTTCTTCTGTTTTCAGTTGGTACAAGCTGCTGGATAAGAGCGGCAAGGCGGACAAGGACAGAGGCGAGGTTCTCCTCGACATCCAGTTCATGCGGAACAACATGACGGCCAGCATGTTCGATCTCTCCATGCCGGACAAGCCACGGTCCCGTCTCTCCAAGTTCAAAGACAAGGTCCGGGGCAAGAAGAAGGACGGAATCTCCGACACCAAGTCCGCCATCGTCCCTTCCTCGGTCGGGCAGATTCTGACCGACAGCGAGGGGGAGGAAGAGCAAAGCATAGACTCTCCAAAGCTGAAGAAGTCGTCCAAATTTAAGGGTCTTTTTGGATCGAAGACGAATCTTCACAGAGGCGTGTCTCAGTCCATGTCCACCCTCGGGTCGCTGCCTGAGAAGAACAGCTCGGTGAGCAGCAGCCGGTCATCGGGCCTCAACGAAGAGTTTCCTGAAAGTAAAGATGGTACGTGGTATATGTTGATTTATTTTTATTTTGTAGTTGTGATTGACACCGTTCAGGGTTCTGTATTACGTGGCGGTAAAAAAAAAAAATTGCTTTGTGCTTTTTGTTTCTCACGCAGCCAAAACGAAGCTGAAGTTACCAGGCCACAAGAGAAACGTTAGCACAGACAGCAGGATATCTCTAGGCCCTTTCGCCCTGCTAAGTCGCCCCAAACAGAGCACTCCTGACCAGAGCGCCGTGTGCATCAACGGCAGCCACGTTTACGCCGAGGATGAAGAACCCAAACAGAGTGGCTCTGCAAAAGATTCCGCCGAAGACGTGAGGAGAAACCACGAGCGAAACGCTTCTGCCAGCTCCACCGACTCTTTCAAGGGTCTCAGCATTCCCAGTTACAAGCCCGACTCGGAAAAGGAATTCCAGCTCCAACAGCGCCCTCGTGAGGACGAGGAGAAGAAGCACAAGGTTTTGAACGAGCAGCAAGACGAGATCCGGAGGAAACTCGAGGAAGAGGAACGGAAGATGCAGCAGGAACGAGAGAGGAAGCGGCTCGAGGAGGAGGACGAGCAAAGGAAGAGGCGTGAAGAAGAAACGAGGAAAGTGGACGAACAGAAACGTCAAGAGGAGTCCAGAGTGACCGAGAGGCTTAGTTCTCTGTTCGGGCTGGGGCGGAAGAAAGAGGAGCAAACCGCTCCAGCTGTGGCGAGTCCCAAACCACCCGACTTTGAGGAAATCCCGCTCGGCTCAGACAGTCCGAATGTTCTCCCGAGGAAGAAGCCGACAGAACCACAGACGGAGGTGCGAGCTGCATTTGCCCCGATGCCACCCTCCAGCGGATTTCCATCTCGTACAGCCAAGGTTTCTGCAGTCAAACCAAGGTGAGGATTTTGTCTGTTTTTTTTATTTATATTGTTAGTCGTTTAGCGTGTTCTTTAGAGCTCCTTACAAACATGCAAAGAGCACAATGATGCTCAGCACATGCTGTAGAGCTCATCTTGTTAAATGGTAGACTTGACAATGTGAAGGTTGTTTTGTTCAAGCTGTGCTCGTGGATGAAGAGGAAAAGGTAAGTTGAGCCGTCTGCCCTTCAGTCAGCAGCTTGACTCAGACGCTTTATCTCAGAAAAGTGATCTGTAATTGAACTCCTCCAATATGTCTACTTGAGGAACATGACTGGTGCTCATTTATTTTATTTTTTTAAAATACATCTTATGACCTGAAGACTTTACGAAATACGAACATCATTATGTGCCCCTCCCCTCCCCCAAACAGTGGAGCTTTCAATGCTTCAAATTCAACTTTGTCATTTACGCAACCGTACACCGTATGATGCGCAGTGGAAAGCTTGTACAACTTTCTGTGATATCAAAATAAGAAAAATTTCTCTGAGTGATAGGACAATTAAATTGAAATAGAAATTATCCCAATGAAAGTAATATAACAAGATTTTTAAAAAGTATCAAAATAAAGAATTTTTCAGAAGTTACCAAAAATAAATGTAATTTAAATAGAAGGCTTTACAATAGGTAGGATTTACAATAAGAAATGATAAAGTGTAGGAATAGAGAAGTGTAAAAGCCACTCCATCAGCTTAAGCGGAAACACCCCTCATGTTTCAGTTTTATACCTTCATTTCACTCCTTTTCCAAATGCGCCTTTTCTGTGTCTAGATAAACGATCCGCTCCAGAGCTACACCCCTCGAGAGAACAGCAGAGCTGAGCAACAAGCTGGCTTAGGGCATCTTATATGAGGTCACAACAGGGGAAAATCGAATTGGGTTGTTTAAACCAAAAAAAGCTAATTTTTTTTTAAACAGGTACCCTTTAATCGTTTGGAATTTTTTTATTTTTTTAACATATGAAGGACAAACATTTCTGAAACTGTTATTTTTCTCCTAAAGGATAAAATCATTTTCAGTTTAATATGGTTATGAATCCGTAAGAGCTGATTGCGTAATGCAGTGATGGCCAGAAAATATTAATTTAAATGAAATCTGGAACAAAATCAAGAAAGTAAACAAAGCTGTTGAAAAACATGTGAAGTTGGAAGAGGAAGGAGGAAGAGCCAAAAACATGCAGTTCCACAAATGACTGTGAGCTCCAAAAGTGAGTCAGTCGAAATAGAGCCCAATGTTAAAATGTCCAACTTTACACCCGAAATAAACTTGATTGCAGTGTCGTACCAAAAAAAATTAAATAAAATAAAAAAAATCAGTTTTGTTCTCCATAGCTAGTTTTACAATTCATGACACCTGTACGGGGGGGGGGGGATTTTACTGTATGTAGCTCAGTTAAAATTACATCAAGCTATAAAATGATACATAATTAGGGGTGTGGATGAGTTGAGTGACAGCCGCATTGTGGGTGTTAGACTGCTTACTGTCTGATATGAATCACTTTATCTAACCAGGTAACTGGAACCTTTGTAGTTGACACGGGGTGGCATGTAGGGTATGGATGATGTTGGAATAGAAATGCCACCGTAGCATAGATTGACCAGGCTTTAGGAGGGTCCAGCTCATGCCAAGGTGGCAGCGATCAGAGCTCCCACTGTTGAGCTTCAAAACCGCTCTTCAGACAACCTGAGTGGCGTCACGGTGGGTTTGTCCAGTTCTTATGCAGTCTAGACGAAAAATACCATCCTAATATACTCTCTATTTCTTTCTCTGATTTTTTAAGTTTAGTTTAATTAATATTAAGATTATGTCTAGATAAGAACTAATGTTACAGCTAATCTAATCAAATCGATCATCCTAAATGTGCAAGTGTGTCACTTCCTTGACTTCCACATCAGTTTGCGTTAAGTATCAGAATATCATTGCTCAGCTCCGTGCAGGTCTCCACTTCAAACATTTTGCTTTTTATTTCTTTTAAATTGAGCTTAGTCTGTTCCTAACAGCTGTTTCTGTATAATGAATTTACAGTGAAGGTACAGGAACCTCTCAGCCAAGGCAAGCCACATGCTTTTTTTTTTTTTTTCTTCTTCTTCTTCTCCTGTAGCTAATTATAGCATCTGAACACATTGATTTTCCTCCTTGCCGCTCTTCTCCCTTGGAATCACTCTTCTCTTGATTATTGGTTTAATAATTTTTTTTTTTTGGCTCTGCAACATACTCATGGGCTTTGGCCTTTCCTTGCTAACCCTCCCACCAAAACGTAGTCCTGAATACATAATAAAGGATTTTTAACCTGACTAGGACCCATACGACCAGTTTGGTAGAGACTCTGTGATTGGTCAGTTGGGAGGGAATGCGGTCTGGTATGTTTAACTGAGGTGCTTAGGTATGGAGAAGAACAGGTTGTGGATGGGTCATGTGACTTTGTGTACTCGCAGGCTAACACATTGCACGACTGAGAGTTTCTAAAGTCGTAGCTCTCGTTGTCTTGAAGGCTTCTCAGCTTGGACCGTATAAGAATGTATTTGCATTTGGTGTTTTTTCCTTAATTGGTGAGTAATTTTACTGCAAATTGTGGTTGTCAATTAGCGAGTAAGCAACTGGGCTACAGATTTGCCAGAACTGGTTTTGGTAGGATAGATAGTTAATGTATTTTGTGTATTTAACTGTGTCAACTCCTATAAAATGTAGATAAACACAAGAGCTATATTATCTTGATGCTCCTCTATGGGTTGAGGTGATTAATTAGATATGATAAAAGTCAAATGAAAACCATTCCCAGAACTACTCATTAGCTATCATGATCGAGGTGTGCGAGTGCCTGACAGTATGTCCAGTGTGTGTACTGTAGACTGAAATACAATACTTTCATCATGTGTATAGCATTTAATTTCCGTCACCAGATAGACTTACAAAATAAGTAGATGTTATGACTGCGCTTATTATTATGTGGCCCATGTTGCAGAAGTGTCTTGCAAGAGATACCACCATGTGGTTATTGTATTGGATTGTTTAGAAGTAAAGGTTAGCTAGAGATCCGGGACCGAAATAATTTTTTGTTCTTGCTCCTTGGCAGATTGACTCTCAATCAGAAGCCTGAAACAGATAATACCGATTCCCTTGCCTCCCCTGTCCCCTCAGACACACACAACCCTATTCCCGTCTCTGCTTTTCCCCCTCAACCCTCACCTTCTAGTGATCCCTTTGAGTCTGTCGATATGTTCTCTAACCTTCACTCCTCTATGGCACCTCCTAAAGTCCAGAGAACTTATTCAGGTGGTGAGAATACCACTAGCCCGTTTGAGAGAAAGTACAAAGCCCCTCAGCCACCGGGCGATCCTGGGGATTCTTTCAAAACTGAAAAGTCCAACCAGAAAAATGGAGTACGGGTTAATTCGCCAACTTCTGATAAGAGTCAAAGACCTTCGCTTCCTCTTCCTGACTATGAAGCCCTTTTTCCCAAGAAGAGGCATGGCGTAATGGCTGACATGCGTTGGGAAAACATCATTGCTGAAGTGAACCAGAGACAGATGATTTCTGAGGATGTTGAAGAAGAAATGAGCGTAGACACTCCTGATATGCTCATGTCAAACGAATCATCAGTTTTAAAAGAAAGAAGTATAAACCAGCATCACCGAGATAATCAGGTCCTGTCTTCTAGCTCAATTAAGGGGATGGAGCCTAAAAAGGCTCTAATTCCATCCAAACCAGCCAATTTATCAACACCAAAGCGGCAGTTTGTGGCCAATTTTGAACAAGGCAGTACCCGGGAAGGATTATATTCGGTACACGGTGAAAAATCCAAAACGGATTTGGAAAGAAACCCAGGACCACCAGTCCAGAGTCGGCAAGAGGCTCAGACAAATATGAAGAAAACTTTAAACCTCGTTCCTGACCCTACACCGAGTCAAATCTCACAACTGAAAAAGGAAAAACCAACACCGATAGCAAGGAATATGAAAAATTCAACTGCTTCAGCAGATTCAGACCGTGACGATACTCCAGTGTTGCCTCTTGCCAAACCTAGGCAAGGAGCTCCAAATAAAGAACCTGCCCGACAAGTTCAACCAGAGCAGAGTATTCCCGCTCGTACATCCTCAGCACATTCTCAGGTGGAAAGAAACAAAGAAGGTTCCATGACCTCTAAGAGTCTGAGGGAGAATTCAGCCTTTGAAGAAGAAAAACCTACCCCTGTAAATAATACTAATACACCTGTTGGCAAACCAAAAGAACAAGCACTTGTGAATGTCCCAAGTGCACCTGGGAAACAAATGACTGAATTTGATCCTTTCCCAATGGATAAACTAATCTCTCACGATCCCTGGGCTTTCCCAGAAATGACCATGGATAAAAATGACTTTTTTACTGGTGGTCTAAAGAAAGGAAAAAAGCCTGAAGATAAGAAATTGTCCCCAGATGACTTTGATGACATATTTGGATCCGTTGCATCAAAAAATGAAATGGATCCATTTTTTGTATCCAAAAACGAAGCGGATCTTTTCTTTGCACCACGTTTGGACAGATCAAATAACACAAGCACTACTTCCCCGAAGGTAATCTCACAAAAGAAAAAGCTAGCGCCTCTGCCCCCTAAGAAGTCTGTAACGGGGAAAGATACCACTGACGGACTAGTCCTTCAAGAGCCTGATGATGATGAAATAACTGTTACTAGTCTTTCCGTAAGAAAGCGTGGTGAAACCGCATCGAAAGTGCATTTAGATCCATTTACGTCCCAGTCTTCAGCTGTACCAGAACTCTTATCTGGAAGTGCTTCTGGGGGCAAGAACGCACTCTGTGCCTGGGTATCACCCTCTGAGGTTCAGTCAGGTATCTCACAGAGCAGTGGAAGTGCTGGGCTATTGAGCTCTCGCAGGTGAGAATAACCTACAACTCCTCAACACCACTCTACACAATTAAACAACAACAACAAAAAAAATCAACTAGTACTAACAACATTTGGAATCCTCTTGGCCTTCTTGTTTCTGAGGAGCCTTTCTCAATCTCTCTATAGATTTCTGTCTGATCTTCAAGCTGAGCGTTCTCGATGATTGATTGATTGATTGATTGATTGATTGGATGCAATCTGTTTCAAACTAAAGAATGCGATTAAGCCTGGGTCCGAATGCACCTTTGTTGGTAGACTAGTCTTTACCTGTCCAGGAGACCTGTGATGATTCTGATTGATGTTGGGTTGTCTCCTACTCAAATTGTGATTGATCTTTTGGTGGCCATACAATCTACGCATGAAAACCCTGTCAGTGTACTTGTATTTTAAATATAATAAATTTCTAATTGGATCGAACACTTTGTTTGAATCTCTTGGGTGTGGTTAATAGTTCCATAGGAAAAAAAACTAACTAATGTCTTGCGGTTGTCCTCTTCCTCTGGTTACTTTTCTTGGCTGCCTATGGTATAGAACTTTAATTCGGTTCTAATTATTTGTTCAGGTTTTTTTTTTTTTTTCCCCTTCACTAACTTGAATGTTTAAAGAAACGCTTCCAAGCACTCTGATATAATATCAAATAAATACATGTGTATTTTTATACATGTGAAATTATTGGATAAGCCTCGACAGTTTCATCACTAAAGTTCGTTTTTTGCTTTTCTTTAGACCACACCCGGTGAAACCGATGGATCCTTATGAAAACCAGTCTCCTGCTAGTGTTTCCATGGGAAAAGATTCGAGGATTCCAACCATCCGAGAAATGGCTGAAAAAACAAAGGTTTGCTTATTTGTACAAAAAAAAAAAAGAATATACCAAGTTCTTCATCTTTTACATTCTTATTAATGAAGATATATTAGATAGTGTGTGTGTGTGTGTGTGTATATATGGTGGTGTTTGAGTCAAACTGGGACTTTTGATTCCATCAAGAAAAAGATTTCTCAGTGCATCTAAGCCATGATCAGGCTACCTGCTGTCTGAAACACTGGCCTCCCAGGAACTCTTTTAATGCTGGAATGGCTTGGAGCAAGGTCAACAACTCTTCTGCTCATGAGACAAGTCCCAGTTTGACATGAACGGCCCTTGTAGAAATAATAAAGTTGATGTACAGTAGATAAACTAATTAGATTGTGATCATTCCCAACAGTTTAATGTAAGTCACTGGCTGCATATACTGAATAGTCCAATTAATAGGGTTGGGTTTATAATAATAATAATAATAATTATAATAGTTATTGCTGTTGTTATTGTCTGTTTAAATGGAGTACCTCACGCAAGCTTGGAGCGGAGAAGATTTCCAGCTAATGTTTGTTGCTCGTGTTCAGCGCTCAAAGCTCACCCCACTCTTACGATCTTTCCTTTTATCTTGCTTTCCTCCAGGCCGGAGAGAGTGGCCCATACACCCAGCTGACTCCGGAAGAGTTGGTCACCCTGGTGGTGAAGCAGCAAACCGATTTGTCTAAAAAGGACGAGAAGATTGTTGAGCTGGAAAGCTACATCGATAACCTGCTGGTGCGCGTCATGGATGAAAAACCCAGCATCCTCTTATCCATGGAGTCTAAGGCTTGAAGGATGCGATTCTTCATTGTAACACTACGAGATGAAGGAAGTTAACCGAACCTGCTATCTACACCAAAGTATAACATTTTCGTCTTTTGATCAGAGGAGCTTCCAAGTCTTCCAGTGATGAAGATGCACTACAGTTTCATATCCATATTGAGCTTCTGAAAGAAGGTGAAACAGCTGGACAGATGAGGACGTCAGTTGCTCTGGACATGTCTGTTTTACGTCTCAAGATGAAACCAGCTTATCAAACGGTGACATGAAGGATTAATAAATTTTATGGTGGAATTATATGTAAATGTTCTACAAAGCACATCTTCAGTACGATGAAAATAATGTGTGTCTTCGTCGTCACATTTGAAATAATCGGTGGAATTATTCATATTTTAACCCTGGCTGATTTTTCTTCACAATTCTGGACTAGATTTCTTCTAGTGTCACATCACCCCAGACATGTCCATTATAGAAATACCCACAGTTGTTACATGTGACTTCAGTCATGCATTAAGATGATGTAATTATTTATTGTCTTGGCTGCTGTCTTCAGACTTGCACGTTCTGCTACTACTGTACGCCATCCCTACATAACACCGTGTCTGTGTTTATCAGTTTGTTCTCGGCTATTGTCGTGTCTCAGCAATTCCTGATTGATCCTTTTAAATTAACCGCAATACGACTATCATTTAATTTATATACCTGTGCCTTATTATTGTGTGCTTTATGTAGAACAGTTTCTTTCTATGAACTATATTTTGGATAAAGTACACATGTTGAACAATGAATATTTTTATGGTTGTCGCTTTGAGACAATAATCAAATATACTGGTCTTTAACAGTGAATAAATATATTTATACCACATGGCTCTTGAACTCGTGATTTTGATTTCGGATAAAATGATTGCCAGTCGTTTTGCAAAATATACAGTATATTACTGTGCTTGTTGTAGTACTGTGTAATGTTTTATATAGACACTTAGGTTTTATAATTAAAACAGCAGCAGCATGATTGTTTTAGAAAATGGACTATACAGTAGGTTCATAGAGGACTGCACTGATGCAGATAGAACAATTTATCATAAACACACACCTTGCCTTAATCCTCCCTCTGTGATGGTGAATTGAAGACCCGCTGAAAGACGGTGAGGAGCCGAAGTCTGCTGACACTTTCATATCAAATTTAAAGGGGACGATGGGGGACCAGCAATTCGTGGGAAGTTTATGGAGAATTTTTAGGGGGGCTGAGTACCAATGTCAAAAATGTCCTAGTGACACCCATGGTTCCATGGAATTATTTTCCCAAGCACAGTGTTGGTTTTTTTTATTCTCCATTTTTGATTCTCAGAAGAGTTATTTCCACAAATAAGTGTCCAGTCTCAGTTAGATTTGCTTTTGCAGAATTTCAGAAAGAATGTTTGGTGTAAATTCCTCAATTTAAGGAATCTCTGGATTTTCTATTTCTAAAAGTCAGTTCAGTACCTCTGACCTCTTAGTTAAACTAAGAGTTGGTTACTATGGAAATGTAAAAATTAAATCGGTAAAATGCCCCCCTGCCATGGACCCCCCCCCCCTTACATAATCACCATCAAATTATATTAGAACATAATTTCATAGGTTTATGGTTTCCAAATTTCACGAAACTAATTGAATTATAAAAAAAATATACATTGTATATGAAAAAAAGAAAAGTATACATATTGTTTTCATATACAACATGTATACAATATAATTTTAATATTGTGATTTAAACTGGATGAACTTTGTTTCTCCTGATACATTTAATGTGGCTTTACAAAACAAATGAAGTTTATTGTTATTCAGTATCTGGAATAGAATCTCCATTATTTACCAAAAATCAGCGTTTTAGTGATTAATTAATCTCCATTCCTTTTTTTTTTTTTTTGGTACGATGCAATTTTTTTTTTCAAAAATACTTTTATTTTTTATTCTGAAAACTAACTGCTTGTTTTTTTTTTTTAGTTTTTTCTAAAATGTACTTTTATTATATTATTAAATGAACTAAACTTTTATTTCCATTTGTTCTTTTAGTACTTCATGTTAAAATGAAGAAAAAAGAAAATGTACAAAACATTTCAACCACATTGGAATTATTTAAATTAGCACAAACACACAGTATATGTAACTATGTTGCTCTTTTCTAGATCAAGCTTCTGCTTTTCTTTTCCTGGGAACCAGTGCAACTCTTAAAATGAAGCGTTTTTTCGGGGCTTTCTCCAGTTTATTCATGTCATCACAGGTTTCTGCGTCCCTCTTCCTCTTCTGCACAGTCTGAAGCAAGAAACAAGACAAGAAATTATGAGAATGCATGATTTAAAAATGTTTTATTGCTGTATCACATTAAAGGAGGAAGATGATCTGATTTGTCTTGGATTAGTTTCTTCTTCCATCACAAAAACCTGCCATTTTATAAACCTTTCATATCTGCTGTATGTTGGCATTTGAGTAAGAGAAGATAAAAAGACAGGGGAAACTAGACATGAGAAACCCAAATCCATGTACAGATTCAAATACTTTTTTTTTTTATTATTATAAAAAAAAAAATGTTTGGGTGGTAAAGCCAGAATTCAAACACGGGTTTTCAAGTATATATTCAACTAAAGGATCATGTGTAATATATAATTCATATAACTCACAATTCACAAATCTTCATTTACTCAAATCCGTTGTTAAAGTTATCTTATTCTTAACAACATAGAAAAACTGAGAATTAAACCATTCAGTTGGTCTGTGTTTGTTGTTAGCTAGTAACTGTCGGAACAAGTAACTAAGTTGTTTATTAATTTTATTTTTATTTTGTGAAGCTGCTTTGAGACAATGACCATTGTTAAATGCGCTATAATAATAATAGACTTTATTTGTAGGCACCTTTCATGACACTCAAGGACACCTTACACACCATAAAAAATAAATACATAAATAAAAATTAATTTTGCGCAGGACCCTCGTTATTATTATTATTATTATTATTATTAAGGGCACAAATAATTTGTAAAATTTAATCAAGAAATCCTTATTTATATAGGCTAGTAATTTGTAAAAAAAAAAAAAAAATCACAGTTCTCAACACAAAAGTTATACACACATTTCAAAAGTATGTTTTGTAATGGTATCCGTTTTTTTTTTCCAATAAATATTCAATGTTTAATGTTCGTAGTGTGAAATTTCCACAGCAGCAGCATTGTAGTCATGCTAGCATCATGTTGGTAATCATATTAGCATCATGCTAGCAACATGCTAATCATGTTAGCATTATGCAAGCAACATGCTAATCACACTGAACTCATGCTAGAAACATGCTAATGATGTTGCTAACATGCTAATCATGCTAGCATCATGTTAATCATATTAGCTTCAAGCTAACAACATGCTAAACACATTGTAGTTACTGCTAGCAACAATTATGCTAGCAACGTGCTAATCATGTTAACATCATGCTAATAACGCTGCTAACAACATGATAATTATGCTAGTACCATGTTAGCAACATGCTAATTGCTATATTGTGATATATATCATTATCGTGATAGAAGATTTGGTTATATCGACCAACCCCTTTGAAACGCCATGAGTGTACAGTAAGCACAAACAATACAATATATACGCTTTGGCGGACTTCATACATATAAACATAAAACAAACCCAAACATACTTACATGCGTATTGGATAAAGCTATCCTGCACTTGGGTTTACATAAGTTATAAGTTTTATCTATAACTTTTAACTATTTAGCCTCGGCTGTGATATGGCTGCTGTTACCTAGCCCAGCGTCTCTTCTTCTTTTATTGAATTTGCAGAGAAAGCACCCACACCGCCCCCGCTGCCCGGGAGCTCGTAACCAGGCAACCGCAATAAAGCACTACGTCCAATCACACATTCACACATTTACATTTACATTTAGGCATTTGGCAGACGCTCATATACAGAGCGACTTACAAAAAGTGCTTTAAAGTTTACATCACTGGATACATACTTACACTGGGTTAACTAGGTTAATAACTAAGTGCCATTAGTCCAACACAACTGGGAAGAGGGGTTTGTTTTATGGAAAATGTTTTTCTCTAGTCCAAGTACTGGAGAAACAGATTGGAAAATTGTGGCTTGTTGTGATACGGGTTCTGCCTGCTTCTGCCCTGGTTCCTCCACTAGGGGCACTAACAAATTCTTAAAATCCACCGAATCAGAAAACACTGGGAGCCAAAAAAAAACCCTCTTGACATCTAAAGTGAAGATAAAAATGCACATACGACACCTCGTATTTGACCTCTATGCTATGTATAAAAACACTACAGCATGTTGCATTTATAAAATCAGTGAACTGCTACAGAGAAAATGAAATCTTATTTCTGCATGCAACAAAAAAAAAACATTTTTGAACTCAAAATAAAAAGTTACTTAAAAAAAAAAAAAAACAACTCAACGTCCATTTGAGTCCTCCTCGTATTTATGAAATAAAGAGCCGAAATTAAATTATCCACTTGCAGCGCCCCAAAATGCCGTCAGCCATCATCCTTTTACCTCGTGAACTCGAGCGAAAGATTAATATATTTATAATCATTATTATCGACGATGACATCATATTAATGAGACAATAATTTAACTTTAATGAAAAACAAGAAATCTTTAATATTATATAGGTTAGTAATTTGTAAAAAAAAAAAAAAAAAAAAAAATCTCGGTACATCTTTAATCAATTATTATTATTATTATTATTATTATTATCAATAATACGAAGGAAGTGACGTCAGTGCTGGTGACTTCGCAGAGGGTTCCAAATGGTGGAGTTTTGTCAGGAGAAGTTCCCTTCAACGACATTCACAGCCCAGGGTGTAGGGAGTAGGGAGTAGGGAGCACCCTGTAAAGTACACCTCGGAATGGAACGCAGGTCAGGGCTCGAAAAGTTCAAATAATCGCATGCTGGCGGGCGTCGCACATTGGCAGTTGAGATGATATTTTAAGCAACAAAAAAATAAACACGTTTTATTTTAACGTTTCAAGACCACCATAATCTTCAAATTAAAGTTAATTTCAATTAAATACTCATTATTTATTTTCCAAAACCACAGGGAGCTGCAGCAGGAGATTGAAAGAGCATCAGGCAACTCCGGAGCAACACGTTGCCGACCTACAGAAAGATCTAGAACTACTGAAGGCTGTAATTTTCCGTTTGTATTGATCTACAGTATGTTGTTGTTGTTAGCAGCGTATACAGGACCGGGTTATTTAACCTAGAAGAATCCGGATTCGCTGACCTCTAAGGGAAAATGGCTTCGTATGTCAAAGCTGTATATGAAATAATATATTTATACATTTTTTGCGTGATGAATGTCTTTTATGTTTAAACCATTTCATTTACACCTAACTAATCATTTCTGTAAGCTGCCTCCAGATTTTGGCCTTTTCAGTTGCATTTACATAAACACAGATATTTACAGTTTAATCATCACTTCATACTCTCTCTCTCTCTCTCTCTATATATATATATATATATATATATATATATATATATATAGGCATTATTAAATGCAACAAATTTTTTTTTTTTTTTTACCATTTTGTTATCGTTCAGCATGGCTGATGTGGATGCCTGCGGATGGAAGATGGGGACCAGCACCGCATTGTTAACAACGAGCTTTTCTGCATATTCCTTCTGGCTAGACACACAATCCTGGGGTTTTGTTTCCATCGCCGTCTCCTGTGCAATCTGAACCAAGAAACAAAAGTTTCAACATTAAATCAACTTCATGTATAAGCATGCTTGTTTTTTTTTTTTGCTGTACTAAACATACAGTAAATTACAGAACAATATGACTTTGTGTTCAGACCTGAGGGAGATAGTCGGTTTGGTTTCCCTCAAGATGCCCGGCCATGATCCAGATGTTTCACAGCTGTAGTTAAATTGTTGTACGATTTGTAAAGAAAACGGTTTTAAAAAGCAGCCTTAAGTGTAAATTCAGCTTGTGCTTCTTCAGTCTTAACCCTCTCAAGCCAGGCGTTGCTGATTTGCAACAGTTAAAAACTTTTTTTTTTTTTTTTTTTTTTTTTTTACTCAGAAGTACCACTGCAGGACTTGTAGGTTGTCTCCTGTTACTAAAACTTAATTTGAGTCTGAAAGGGTTAAAAAAAAAAAAGAAACATCATCAGCTTGGTCAATTGTGATGTCATAGTATGCTGGAACAGTGCCAGCATCACATGACCGAGAAGCACCAATTAGATCTCAATAATACTAAAACAAAATCCTTTCTTTTATTAAATTGATTAGAAAATTTTTTTTTTTTAAATTAATTTATTTTATATAAAAGAAATAAAAACAATGGGAAAAAACAGCAACAATCTAATCTAGAGTGATTTTTTTCTGATAGAGCTCCACTGATGAGCCTGAGTATGTGAGATTGTAAACTCATTTAAAGCAGTGGTTCTCAAACTGGGGGCCGCAGAATAATTTCAAAGGGTCGCAAGGGGGATTCAAAAATTTTCTTTTTCGTGATTATAATGCATACTTTTCAGTACACTGTAAAAAGTGATTTTTTGACCTTGTAAATAATGGTAACATTATTTAAGTATGTTTTACAAACAAATACTATTTTGTCTTTTTACTTAAAAATGTCATGTTTAATTCAGTACATTACTTGCAGTTTCTTTGTAATTTATTATACTAAAATACATATGTAAATTTAAATACAATCTCCTCAGTAATATTTACTTAGTGTTTGCCATCTAATCAAATCACACCAAAACTGAACAACTTAAAGTAAAATGTACTCAGTTCGGCAAGGTAATGGACTACGTGCACGCAGACTCGTGACGTACTTCCGCTTTGGCTCCGAAGTTTGAAGCGGCGCGCACAGAGGAAAGGAAGAGAGATTTCACCACGGCTAATGTGAATTTTACCACGGTAAGTTATTAATATGCTAAGTAATTAATTGAAATATATTTGCAGAAAAGTGTAGAGTCATTAAGCTATCTGCAGCCCCAGTGGTTTGTGCCTACCGTTTCTTTTTTTTATTGAGGTACTGTACAAGTGCTAAAAGTGTTCATGTTAACAGTGTTAACAGATGTTTGGATAATGTTAAAACTTAATCTTAGTTTTGTTAAACAGAGTTAAAACATTACTAAATGAAGCTATTAATATAGTTGACAGAGTTAACTATAAATGTTACACAGATATAAATGAGTTCTGTAAGTAAATCCTACGTTAATGTGAATGCGCTTCCTATTGGTTACGCCAGAGGCGCTGTTTCCCACTGTGTTCGAACAGTCTGCAGCAGAGCTGTGGAGAACTGCTGTGGGTAAGTTGCAATCTGTTGTAGCGCCACAATAAAAGTAAAAAATATAATTTCACAAGAAATGTCAGGCACTGTTTGAAAGGTATTCAACAGCATAGGTATTGATTCATCTGTCAAGTGTATTTTTGTTCAATATCTGTGGTATTTTGATACTTTTATTTCCGTTTTGATGTACCTGGTTTTGCCATGTGCTAATGTGCTAATGAAATGCAATAAATTGCAACATCATCCAAGTCCTGAATGCGGGTGCTGATGAAGGGTGGGATAAACCGGGTCAGAGAGAGAAAAATCTAGAAGGTCACATATGACCTTAATCTTGTCAGACGATTATTGTAAAAATGAGTTTTAACATCCGTGCAAACTTAGCTCGAGGCATTGCCCTGCCGTGTTCTAGCATTCTGTCCCAGTAAAGTTCGAGCTGCCGAAATTTAATAATCACCCTGTTTTTCGCGTCTTAATCACACAGGATTAACGTTAGTTTTTAAAATGCACTTGTACAAGGCAAATATTACATTGAACTTTATTTATATTGTTTACCTCTACTATTGGGTATGATAGCTATATATAGAAATTGATAAGGTGATACTGTACAGTATTTTAACCACTTTGCTCTGATTTGTATATTTCACAGGATGTCAGCAGAGACATGATTAAGGATACTTTCGCCCGTCATGTCATGAAAATCATTGTTCTAAAAAAAGTTTACTGGAGTAAAATGCACTATAGTGTACCATTTGCAATTTTACTACTTTTTTTATTTCATGTTAAAGAATCTCAAAGAAATAAAAGATTTCAAGTAAAATGTATGTCAGTGTTATTTTATTGACCACCATTTAAATACATAAACAACATCAAATGTTAAAATAATATTTAAAGTAAAGGTTACTCCATTTAAAATAAGATAACTAGAATTATTGTGTAAAAAAAAAACATTTATAAGCATTCCTTGAGTAAAATATATAAAGAAACAGTCAATACAGTTTACTAGGAAATTCCAAGTAAACTTTACTGAGATTTTCTAATTAAAGCTACAGTTCTTTGTTTTTAGTTTTTACTTGGAAATTCCAAGTAAACTTTACTTTACTGAGATTTTCTAATTAAAGCTACAGTTCTTTGTTTTTAGTTTTTACTTGGAAATTCTATTGAAATTACTCACATTTTCTAAGTGAAAAAACTTTCCTAACTTTTTTTGAGTAAATCCTACTCCACATTTTTTTCAGTGTATTACAAGTAAATGCTATAAATAAATATTTTCTGATTTGTAAAGATATTACTGAGTGTGAGTGTTTAAATTGAGTGTTTAAAAAAAAAAATTCGTGACTTAAAGATATGACATCACTGTGCAGCTACTGGCTCACTAGTTATTGCTACAGCGCACAACTGCACATAAAAACCGCAACTGCGAGATGGATAAATTTGTTATTCGTAAATCTAAAAATGTTGAGGAACTTGTTTGCCTGAGTCATCGGAACCGTGTACATCGACCAAGCAAAAGAGCAAGACCCCGTCAGACCAAAGTAGGAAACGTTGGAAATATCAGGAGGAATTCATAAAGTATGGATTCGCTTGCTCTACTGTCGACAAAATAAGATTTACCTCAATGTGTAATCTGTTCAGAAGTGCTTGCTCATGAAAGTATGAAGCCCGGCAAATTGCAAAGTCAATAAAAGTCAATGCTTGTATTAAAAAGCTGGAAAGATGGGCTGAGCGAATTGAACAAGGAAATGTGGAGATGTTTCCTGAGCTTGAGGATCATCTGGAGGAAAATGGACTGAGCCTCAGAAGCCTGAAGGAACTCATCACCTAACCCTAACTCATCAATTATTTTGATGTATAGTAAATGTAGTCAAAATACCGTGAACAGCTTGTTATGTTTATTGCTTGTTTTTGATAGTGGGGGTCGCGAGATCTTGTCGATCTTCAATTAGGGGTCGCTGGCTTGAAAGTTTGAGATCCACTGATTTAAAGCACTATACTGTACATACTGTAGCATGATCACAGTGGCTTTACACTTTTCAAAATCATCTTAAATTATTTGTGACTAGATCGACCCAAAATATTTTCATTAGTTTCTACCCAACATGTAGAATCACTTTCGAGCGTTTGAAATGTTTAAGTAACAGTAATTTTTCAGACCTGCATATTAAGGGTTTTTAAATAAACCTGAGAGGGCATGTGCCTCCACCATGTAGTCGCTCCTCGCTCACTCCGTAGGCTCCCTACATTTTGGAGGTTCGTGAATGGGTGGAGCTGGTGATTAGTAAGGGGTTTTTAATTAATTGCAACCTTAAACAAGACACGAACAGATAAATGGACGTTATCTCAGCTCTTTCGAAAGAGTTCTTGCCGTGTTTTATCGCTGTAAACTTTTTTTTTGTAGTTTATCATGCATTATGAATGAACAGAGGTGGAAAGTAACGAATTACATTTACTCGCGTTACTGTAATTGAGTAGCTTTTTTTGTGTATTTCTACTTTTTAAAGTAGTTTTAAAAATCTGTAATTTTACTTAAGTATGTTTTGTTTGAATTATTGTAATTCGCTACATTTTAAATCATATTCGCTACTGAGTAAAAAATAAATGAATGAAAATGATAAAATAATAAAAATATTATGCTTTGTATAAATGCTCCATTGCGCCGCGCATGTGTATCATGTCCTGGTCGCGCGCCGCTCCAGACTCCACTCCAGGTTTTCTGACATCGGCATCTACCTGACCTTCCACACGGTCGCTTCCGCCCTGAGTGACGTCATCGACTAGCGCGACCATCTATAAACCGGAGAGAGACGCGGGAAAGATGAAAGAGGTTGTGATTTTGGCGTTTTGATATTTGGTTGTGTATTCTGGTTTTGACTTTTTGCCTCCAATTGACTTTGATTATTGCTTTGTCCCCCTTTGGTTTGGTTGGTCTTTGTATATATTTGTAGATAATTTCATTGTTTTTGGTTTAGGGAGTCCGGGAAGGTACCTGTATTTTTGTTTGTGTTTTTTGCAGGTAATCTAGCTACTAAATATAAATACCATTTTGTTTATTATTTTGGCCTGGGTCCATCCTGAATCTGGGGGGTGTTCTTCTACGTCGCTAACACAGTTAGCTGGATTTGATTGTTGTGGATTTGTCCTGGGGCGTGTTCTTCGTACGTCGCTTGAAACATCCGGGATGAATTGACACATCTAAGATGAGATCTTCGTGCTAATTAAGACCTGGCTAAGTCGCTTCTTCCAGCACACCTGTTGTGATTAGTTGATGATTAGTCTGGCCGGATTGAGTTGTCTAGGATTATTGCGCGCTCGTGGGGGTGTTCTTCGTACGTCGCTAACTCAGTTAGCTGGATTTGATTGTTGTGGATTTGTCCTGATCTTGGATTGTTTCGTTCTCCGATGCTCATCTCGCACTTGTTGTCATAGCAACATGTCCGTAAGCTTGAACCTGGTTTGAAATGGTGAGGTCACATCTGATTGGTTAAAGAGCACTGACGTGGACTGACTCTCACGTGGGGAAAGAAAAGTATCTTGCATGCATATATACGGCTTGCCATAATATATATATATATATATATATATATATATATATATATATATATATATATATATAAAAATTGATAAAATTGATATCAAATATTATATTAGAACATAAATTCATAGGTTTTCTATTATTATAATAAACTCTAGGCACGAGACAGCCCTCAAGACCATTAATTCAAATTCTTGTATAATGTTTATTTTGTAACACATTTATTTTTCAGGGGTTCGTTATGAATATGCAAATAATAAAAATAAATGTTTTATAATGAAAAATTGGACAAAACTAATTTTATTATAAAGTAAACAATATAAAAGTATACATGTTTTTGAAAAAAATATTCATATTTCTATTTTTCCATATACAACGTATTTATTTTCATATTTCTTATTTTATTTTATTGTCTCATGTAATTTGTAAAACATATGTGCATATTATATGTTCTAATATAATATTTGATAGCGATTATGTGGTGGTGGTGAGGAATGCATGGCAGGGAAGCATTTCAGCGCATAACAGGTGTTACAAAAAAAATTGAGCTTGTTCTTTTGCCATTTCGTCAACCAATCAAAGGGCTTGTGATCAGTGTTTCTACTGTCGATGCATATCGCCTTTTAAACCAACACACGAACGCGCAATAATCCTAGACAACTCAATCCGGCCAGACTAATCATCAACAACAGGTGTGCTGGAAGAACCAACTTAGCCAGGTCTTAATTAGCACGATGATCTCATCTTAGATGTGTCAATTCATCCCGGATGTTTCAAGCGACGTACGAAGAACACGCCCCTGATCCTCCTCCTGGTGTGTGCGTGTGTGTGTGTGTATATATACAAACCTCATTATTTCATCAGTTAATGATTGGATCTTGTTCTTTCTGCCATATACCAGCATTTCCATACAGTTATATATATTATAAATAGAACCCTGAACCATTCTTTTGCTGTATGACCCTAGACTGGGACGTACTGTAACACCATATTTAAGTGACCACTTTGATTTTCAAGCACAAGAAAGACATTCATTCATTCATTCATCTTCTGTACCGCTTTATCCTCTATTCAGGGTCGCGGGGGACCTGGAGCCTATCCCAGGAGACTTTGGGCACAAGGCAGGGTACACCCTGGACAGGGTGCCAATCCATCGCAGGGCACACACTCATACGCACATTCACACACTCATTCACACACTACGGTCAATTTGGGAACGCCAATTAGTCTAACCTGCATATCTTTGGACTGTGGGAGGAAACCGGAGTACCCGGAGGAAACCCACCAAGCACGGGGAGAACATGCAAACTCCATGCACACAGAGACGGGAATCGAGCCTGGCCGGGGAATCGAACCCAGACCCTGGAGGTGCAAGGCGACGGTGCTCACAAGAAAGACAACAGCTTTATTATGCAAAGGTGTTCCTTCAGTTAAAAACAACTAGTTTGAGATTTATATCTATATTTGAGAGTCTCATCCATCCCTAAGAAATTATCCCATAAGAAATGCTATTATTGTAAACTATAGTATATTTATCCACTTTGGGTGAATTCTGTGGTACTTATAGGGTACCGTACCATGGTTACCAAAGTTCAGCAGGTATCTAATTTGGTATGTTTGTACATACTGTACCATATTAGATATGTTGGTACACAATACTGGTATGGTAAAGCACAGGCAGAACCATATTAAATACCCACTGAACTTTAGTAGTGCCATGGTATTCACCAAAGTATTGTATATTACCCTTGGGAGGGAACCATAACAGATCAAATGGCACTGCAGAAGTTACTTTAAAAATATTGCTATTACGTTACTTAAACATGTGTAACTTGTATTTGACGGTATCTTCATCCCTGTTCTACAGAAGGGTGTGTACTGAAGTAAGTGACATGGTAGAACCAGGTACTGTACTGTAGTGTGGTACAGTACTACACTACACTCAGTGAACTAGTACCAGGATACTGTTAAAAATATTATACGCCAAATATTATACGCCATATACCATGGTAAATATTTTTGTGTGTTGTGTTTTCATTAAATGTTATGTTAACTGAATTCAGTGCACTTTTAGCTGTTTTAATACTGTATCGTGTTTAAGGTCTGAGGGTCTGCGTGTGTAAAACGTATAGGTTTTTTGATCGCTCCCATGTATCTGAGGGATTTTCATGCCAGTGTCAGGCCTTGGCCAGCATTACGTATAATGCGTGTTTGTTTAATTGTTGTAAAAAGAAACCTAGACAGATAGAATTAGTGCAGACAGTAAAAGTACTAGTGCTTAGGGCTGTGCAATTAATTGAATTTCGATTCCGATTTCGGGTCTCAACAATCACAAAAATGGTGTAATCGGAAAAACGATTATTCACTTTTTTTAAAAGTTATTTTGACCTGCGTTCTGACGCGCGTGCATCCGCACTTTCGCCCTTCCGGAAGCCCGAACTCTCGCACTCTATACCCGGGGTACTCAATAGGCGGACTCCGGTCCGCATCCGGACCCAAATACGGTTAAATCTGGACCGACGCCAAAACAAACATGCTAATTTAATCATAATCCAAATGAGTATATGTCTTTGAGTCTTCTAGTGAAGATTGCACGCACCCCAGCGGTGCATGATATGAACGCGCCCAAACCCCGGCGCATGATCTGCACGCGCGCAACTTCTACTGTACCGTCGCGAGGTAGAAGCAATTCTGTTGTTTGGGAACAGTTTGGATTCGAAGAAGCGGACGTGGATCAATAATAGGTGCAAGATTTGCTACGCGGTTGTGTCGGCAACTCCGTATCTATCCAGCTCAGAAAGGCACAAAAAAAATAACAGATGCCATTGCATACTTTTTAGCCAAAGACATGTGCCCTATTAGCACGGTTGAGAACGAAGGATTCAGGAAAATGATAAATACTCTGGACAAGCTTTATGCTTTGCCATCTCGACACCATTTCACGAGAGTTGCTGTGCCTGCTTTATTTGAAAAATTCCGTTCAGAAGTGGCTAATGAAGTATTAAAAGCAGAGGACTTCGCCACCACAACAGTAGAAATGTAGAATGTTGTAAAATGTTGTTTTGAATTTTTCAGTTTGTTAAGGCACATACGTGAGCAAATTTATTTTGGACTAATTTATTTATTATTTTATTTAATATTTTATTTATTACTTGTTTTCAAAAGATTGTGGAAGTGCACTACATTGTTGATCTTGTTTGACTTTATCTGTTTTATCTGTATTAATCTGTTTTAAGGAGAATTCACTGTTCTGTTCAATGAATGCAACATATTTCCAAAGTCAATGAGTAATCGTGTAAAATAATCGTGATTTCAATCATGACCAAAATAATCGTGATTATGATTTTTTTCCATAATCGAGTGCTGATATTTAATCTTCATAATCCTTGTTTGTCTACAGAGCATTTATCAACATCAACATCCTCGTCTGTGATGCTGACTCAAACTTGTTTGTGCATTATATCTGGTACGAAAGGTTAATTAAGCATCACAGACGAGGATAGTCCCGGTTTTTTGAAAGACCAATGAGGCCCGACTGATAAAAGATAAACCCATCTCTACAGGACAGGTCTGCACTCATGAAGGAGGAGGACGTGTCCTCTGCGTTCTCACCGTGGATGTTTCAGATACGACAGAGGTGCTTGGAGAATACTGTACATCCTGCAAGTTTGGGAAATATATAAGTCCTTCCACTGGCTCCTTGAGAAGGACATGGGGTATACAGTACCATACGCACTTAGTTTTGAATAAAACCAGAGCAGCAGCATTAGAGGATGACCAGCTGACCTGTCTGACTCCACATGACTATTATAACATGTGCAAGCTACAGTATGTAGTCTTTATTTTTTACCCTGCTGCTGCTTCTGCTACACGTCCAACGTCATCGACTGCCAGAGAACAACGCGCATCAGCACATGAAAGAGCTTTCGAACCAAAAGTCAACCTGCGCTGGGACCAGAATATTTTTTTCCAAACTGAATCTTCTCGGAAGTACAGTACATTACTGTCCTGTAAAATTATTTTCTTTGTACAAGTATCTGGGCCTGGAGAAGGAGATGACCTAGAGAGAGTTTCAGGATTCTACATTTTATGAGATGGAAAAACAAAGATGGGAAACGGAAAAGAGGAAGTAAAAAAGGGGGAGATTTAAAGTGGTTTCTCAAGTGTGTATTTTTTATTCTTTATAGTATTTTCAGTCAATCAGTCATATTATTTAAATAGGCACAAACCAAGTTTTGCATATACTGTAACCATGCCATTACATTATCCACTTATGCTTCAGTACTAAAGTAGCATGTTTACAATTGAGAAACTAATTTTTTTCTTCTTGAGCTATCACACACATTAGCACTCACCAACCCCCCCCCCCTCCCAAACAGTTGCCATAATTTAATGATAATCATAAGCAAAAAGTGTAAAATAAAGTTCTTGTTTATCAATTTTTCATCCAGAGCAGGATTCGAACCCTGGGTAAAAAACAGCAAATTTCATTGGCTGTCACTGAGTTCCACAAGTACACAACTGGCCAATGGATCTTTGATCTCCGCAATGAGGACAGCGCAGGAAAACACCTCCTCGAGCTCCCGCAGCACCTTCAGTCCACTAGGAGGACTTGCATTAAGGCCCCTGAACACAGCCGGGAAAGCCGCCCAGCCGACGGACGTCAGAAAGGGGTCGACATCAGGGAGCACTTCTTTTATGTAATGTACTATTTCTTCTTCAGTGGCATCGTTGCTATCCAGAGTATCGAGTTGACGGGAATTTTGCGCACCTTTGCTTGTTCCAGCATATCCATGGAGCTGTTCCATCTCGTTTCCTCATCGATGATAAGCTTATGTGATGCGATCTCAAGCATCTTTTGCTTTTCCGTGAGCACAGCTGTGGCACTGCGGTGAAAGGAAGCCACGATTTTTCTTACGTGACCAAGCAATCGACTGACGCGAGGCACATTTAAACCTGCTTGCGACGCAAGATTCACTGTGTCCGCAAAACACTTAATATACAACAAATAAATGCTGACAGACAAGTGTTTCTGTTAGTGTGTCTGCGCGCATGCGCTATGTGTGTGTGTGTGTGTGAAGCTAAAGTAAGAGGAGAGGAGGAATGACTCTTTTTTTAAGGGACGACTTACACACACACACACACACACACACACACAATGGAAACACTGTTTTATTGGAAAACTTAACAAGGAACATCTCTCTCAACACTCGAGTGTGTGCACACACTAACGCAATCACTGCTGTAAAGTAAAAATAAAACAATTTAACCTGCACTTTACCTACAGAGCAGTGTGTCAGTTACTGTGTGTGTTTGTGTGTGTGTGAGTGAATGTGTGTGTGAAGGTGAGAGGAGGAGGGAAGGGACACAGTGTCTAATGACACACAAACACACACACACACACTAACAAAATCAGTACAGTCTGACAGAGAGAGAGAGAGAGAGAAATCTTTGATTGATCTTTAACCTCTCTGACGCTTACAGTACGTGTTATAATAAACAGTACACGTGCGTGTGAAAGGACGACGTTCTCACACACAAAATAAAAGATGCTTTACAGACACACACGTGGTTCTTTTTGAACGGATCTTTATCGTGACTCTCAGAGAGTGATTTGTTAATTTTCTACTGGGCGCGCATGCGCAAATCACCGCAAAACCTCGGTAGGTTATGCACACGGACATATATATATATATATATATATATATATATATATATATATATATATATATATACACACACACATCAGTATATATATATCTATGATGCACAGGAAACAGAACTGCGCGATTCTTTCTCAATGACTCTTCTACTCCGAGTCGTTCGTTCCTTTGTCACGTGACTCCCATAGACGCTATGCGGTGCAATAGATTTAAAAGAACGAACGACTCAGAGTGGAAGAAATGACAGGTGAGCTACTCATTCTGTAGCTGTTTTGTAATATTTTTATTACTGGAACTATAGCCAAAATTTGTGTATGTAGACATATTGTGGTCTACATCTTTTTATTGAAAACGCAACCTTTATTTTTTTTTCTGATCAAAAAAACGAAATGAACTAAATGACTCAAATAACGATATTCAAAGAACCAAATCACTAAACTGATTCAAACTTCCCATCACTACAAGCTTGCTGAAATACAACCTGCTTTCAGGAAACTCCTCCTACTCCACCATGTGATGCTCCCTATGGACAGAGCTACGGAAGTTAATGCTAATAAGAAACTTGTACATAACAACAGGACACAGTTATGAGAGTAAAAACGTCCTTTATTCTTCTCCATGTAATCCCCTGCTACACTAATGCACTTCTCAGCGTTTCACTAGCGCTTGGATCCCATCAAAGTAGAAACGTTTCTCAGTGTGCTGGATCGATGATTTGACAGCCTGCTTCACGTCTGAAACTCTGGCCTACCCTTAATGGCTCGAACATGTGGTAATAATTTGGAATGAGGTCAGGACTGTACAGGGATGTTGTGCAAATTGATGACAAGTTATCTGTAGATTTTTAAGGAACAGGCATGTTATAGTTGTTAAATGTTCACGGCAATGACTGCAGTGGGCTTCAAGCCATGTACAGTACTCTTCAAATTGTATGTAAAACAGCAAGCATGCTTGTTTTTCATCTCTTAATAGAAAACAAGCATGTCTAGCTGACTTCTCTATCACTTACTAGAACTTGTGTTCACTGAGTTCAGCACTGTGAGCGTGCCACACTGGACATTTGGTTTCAACATCACAGCATTGTAGAAAGATCTTGAAATGTTTTCTTAAAGAGGATTTCCTGCTAGATTTTAGACAGGGGCACAGTATATCAAAGACATCCACTAGATGGTGACATCAGTCAATTTATTGCAGAAATCTTCATTTCTGTTCAGTGCAATATTATGCATGTAATAATAATCATTTTAACAAGTGGTATGGTTATGCGTTTTAAGCTTGCTGCATCAAGCAGTACTCATATTCCCAATATACATATCATGCCAAGGGTTGGGTGGTTAAATGTCTTTTAAAAACCGTAATAAAATGAAAGGAGTAAAAGAAAAAGTACAAAAGTGAATGAAAGCAAAGGAACAGACAGAAAGGAGAAAATTGTTTTAAAATATCTGACAATATTATTGAATATTATTTCAGTAATTCAAGTCAATAAGTGAAACTTATATACTATATAGATTCATTACAAACACACACTGATATATTTCAAATGCTTATTTCTTTTCATTTTGATGACTATGGCTTACAGCTAATTAAAACCCAAAGTTTTTATAAAGTATTTTATCTCAGAAAATTAGAATATTACTTACTGTAAGACCAATAAATAAATAAAAATGTTTGACTACTGAAAAGTATGAAAATGTACAGCACTCGATACTTGATCAAGGTTTCCTTTACTGTACATGAATTACTGCAGCGATACGGCGTGGCATGGAGGCGATCAGTCTGTGCCGCTGCTGAGGTGTTATGGAAGCCCAGGTTGGTCTAATAGCGGCCTTCAGCTCTTCTGCGTTGTTGGGTCTGGTGTCTCGGATTTTCCTCTTCACAATCCTCCATACGTTCTCTATGGGGTTTAGGTCGGGCGACTTTGCTGGGCAATCAAGCACAGGGATACCAATGTTCTTAAACCAGGTATTAGTACTTTGGACAGTATGTTTCCAGCTCTGCTGAAAATTAAATCAGCATTTCCATAAAGCTGGTCAGCAGAGCGAAGCATGGAGTACTCTAAAAGTTCCTGTTAAATGCTGCGCTGACTTTGGACCTGATAAAACACAGTGGACCAACACCAGCAGGTGACACGGCTCCCCAAACCACCACTGACTGTGCAAACCTTACACTGGACCTCAAGCAACTTTGCCTCAATCTGTGCCTCTCCTCTCTTCCCCCAGACCCTGGGACCTTGATTTCCAAATGTAATGCCAACTTTACTTTCATCTGAAAATATGATTTTGGCACACTGAGCAACATTCTCGCCATTTTGTCTCCCTGTATACTTGTATATGGTGAAATGACAATAAAGTCTACTTGTACCTTGTACCTTTTGTCCATAGCCCAGGTAAGACGCCTCTGACATTGTCTCTGGTTCAAGAGTGGCTTGACACAAGGAATGCGACAGTTGTAGCCCAAGTCCTGGATACGTCTGTGTGGTGGCTCTTGAAGCACTGACTTCAGCTGCAGTCCTCCTTGTGAATCTCCCCAAATTCTTGACAGGGCTTCGTTTCACAATCCTTTCAAGACTGCGGTTATCCCTGTTGCTTGTGTACCCTTTTCTATCACATTCTTTTCCTTCCAATCAACTGTACATGAATGTGCTTGGATAGAGTGTTCTGTGAACTGCCAGCTTCCTTACAGTAGCAATGACCTTTTGTGTCAATTAAAGACTCAGGAAACCTTTGCAAGTGAGTTAATTAGCTGATTAGAGTGTGACACCATGAGACTCTTGAAATTGTTCCATAATATTCAAGTTTTCTGAGATACTGAATTTTGGATTTTAATCATATGTAAGCCATAATCAGTATATCAAAAGAAATAAACACTTGAAATATATTAATCTGGGCTGGTCTAGTGGTTGCACCGCCAGGGTCCGGGTTCGATTCCCGGCCAGGCTCGATTCCCATCTCTGTGTGCATGGAGTTTGCATGTTCTCCCCGTGCTTGGTGGGTTTCCTCCGGTTTCCTCCCACAATCCAAAGATATGCAGATTAGGCTAATTGGCGTTTCCAAATTGACCATAGTGTGTGAATGTGTGTGTGTGCTCTGAGATGGATTGGCACGCTGTCCAGTTGTGCCCAGAGTCTCCAGGGATAGGCTCCAGGACCCTGTGACCCTAAATACAGGATAAAGCAGTATAGAAGATGAATATATTAATCTGTGTGTAATGAATCCATATAATATACAAGTTTCACTTATTGAATTTCTATGCAGTATACGTATAGTACACCTACATACAGTATACACCTAGACATTACAGGTATACATCGACTTTATTGTAGACCAGTGGCTTTCTTGCAAGGGTAACAAAAAGGGCAGGGATCGTTGCTAAAAACCTGAGTACAAAATGGGCCCTGGAATGAAATCGGTCCAAAAATGATTGCCCTCTCAGTGCGATGAGGGTTCCTCCTGGCACTCTTTCCTACAATCAAAATCATGGCAACGGTGAACAATGAGAGGTAAATCCAGCAGATTGGTTGATTTCCTGCTGAAATACTTCTGATTCAAATAATTTCTGATCTCTCAAGGTTGGGGTACTTAAAGGATTGTAATGAATTGATCTTTAATTAGGACCTGGGAATTAATACCTACGATGCAATCTATTGTCAAGTGATCATGGCTGTGAGGAAATTTCCCTGCGTAGGTTCTAAAACTAACGTCGAGAGTGCACTAGACACTGATTATACACACAGCTCTTCTAGCAGGGGCATACAATATATAATTAGGTTACTAAATACAGTAACTATTTGAACTTGACCTCAAATTCACAAGTTGCAGCTGCCTTTTTTTTCTTTCTACCCAGTGTATCTAACAGTATCATAAATATGTGTGATTGTGAGTTTATGTGATTATGTAAGTATTGTCAATGTGCATAGAATTCATATTGGGAAAGTGCATGCTGTGTGCCATTAAATTTCAATCCATGAATTCAAGCAAGCAAGTATCACATCATGGGAATTATAAATAAATGAATAAATATGAGGGCTGTTTAAGTCAAAACTCGACTTATGATTGTGCAGAATAGCAGAACACAGTAATGAGAGTAAAAACAAGCTTTGTTTCTCTATATAATCCTCTGATACACTAATGCACTAATCACTAGTGCTTGGATACCATCAAGGTAAACAGATTTCTCAGTACGCCTGAGCCATGATCAGACTGCTCGTTTCATGTCTGAAACGCTGGCCTCCCTAGAACTCCACAAATATGTGTAAATGGCATGGAGCTAGGCCATTATATGGGGGATGTCGCAATAACTCCCTGCTGAGGTCCTGTAATGTGCAAGTGGAGTTTGTAATCACGTTTACTACAGTGCCTGGCCAAAAACATTCAACGGCATTAAGCTTCAATTATGGTCCATAACATTCTGACCAATTCAACATTATTACACTAAGCCGTGCTTCCTACAGTCAGTTTTTTTTTATGATGCAACTTCCACAAGAGTTTACGTGATCTCCATTCCTGATTTTTTCCGGCCACCTTTCTTCCGCTAGGTTGATGCACCATGATAAACATGCTCTATTTCTGACATGAGGAAATGCATGAAACTGAGTGTGATTTATCTGCACTGCTAATAAGTCAGCAAATAATCTCAGAAGTCAGCACCTTGAATAATGACTGCTCAATTCCCCTACGTGCATCCTCGCTTCAGTGGCTGCCTTCATCACATCTCAATGAGACTTACGACTGCACAAGCTCTGGAAGATCACCAAAATGGTTTGGACTTGAATCGTATAGGGCCACAGCTGGGCACCAGCACAGGTGTTAGCAAGAAAATTGGATCTAGGGCCAAGCTGTCATGAAGCCAGACAGTCTGCAACACTACCCCCCACCCCAACAAACTGAAAAAGAAAAAGCCCACGCAGAGAAACACATTCACACATTAGCAGTTCCACCTCCAACAACATTCAGCGCAAGATTAGTAAATTGCAACTTTTTTTTTTCCAAAAAAATATTCGATTAGAGCTTTCATGAGCTCTGCCGAGGGAATAACTGCCTCGAACATCCTTCATAGTTCACTACATTCAGTGCACTCCAACTTCATCCTTTTATACACAGTAGATGCTACAGTACATTATTTAAAGAAAAACCCTGAGACAAATGTCTACGACCTGCTTAGCGATTCTGTAGCTGTAGTTGGTGCTGTATTCTTATTCTGGATGGGTAATTTAGTAGCTTTGCCATCTTGGTGCGATGCCACATCCGGACTTGGTCACATTGCTGATTAGAATGAGAAAAAAATTGTATAAAGGTCATTTAAAAAGAAAAGAAAAAGCATGACATTTCTCGCCATAATTCAAGCTCAACATGGACTCAAAGTTCCACAACATGAGTTATGGCAGAGACCAGTGATCAGACACTTCGGAGAAGATTAGGGATCAGGGATTAGGGGTAGAGATGATGCAATGTGTGCTGTGAGTGACAGTGTGTTTGTGTGCTCTTTCACGCTTCAATGCTAAGGAAAGTTCTTCACTACTGGGCAACTTGCTAAAGGTCAGCCACTGATGCTGCTTTGGCACATCTGTTTTTTGTTACAGCCAGCTCTAGAGATTCAGCCACTGTTAAGATTTGAGCCTCGGCTTTAAGTTCTGGTCTGCTGCTGCCATTACCGGACTGCCACAACAACGTCAAATCTGTTGCTTTCGACTCTGGCCTGTCGGCTCTGCCACTAAAAAGTGATTGGTCTTCAGTGTGGACTAATTCGTGGACATGCAAATTCTTCTTCGTCTTATTTTTATTTCCCCTAGTCCTAATTTCCTGTCCTACTTTTATCTTTACTTTTATCTACATAAATAGAACTCGCACTTTAATTGATCTCTTTATACATAAATTGGAAGACCTGAAAACAAGTCTCAGAAAACTTTCTGACTGTCTGTATGTCTGTCCAGCCAGAATTTGTCAAAGCATCATGCAAAATTGGCTGGACGGAATTTGCTGAAACTTTGGAAGTACTTGGGCATTAGCCTGAAGTTAAATCTGCGCCATTAGTGAAATCAGAATGTTGAGTAGAAGTAAGGTTATGAGCAGTTACGTTCCAAATTATGCTCTAGCATCTAACGCTTTTTTGGACAGATATAACGCTTTTTACCTCGAGGTGGGCGTGGCTATACACATCAACAGAGCCAATCAATGCGATAGTTTGCCGTGTATAGACAGAGTATGCGAAAGACAGAAATAACTGTAGCAAACCTTCCAAACCGCCAAAATCCTCAAAAACAGAAACAGAATACACCTCATATTAAAAAACCTCATATTAAAAAAAAAAATTACGTAGACAGGTGTAAAACAAAGGGAGATTGAGGTATAAAAATTTATTGTCTGAGCATTATTTCAGCTGGAGCATTAACAGACACACTTTTGCAGAGCTCTGAGACCCGCGCTCACTTGTTAAATATGGAACAGTTAGTGTATGCATCAGGAAACATGGATTTAGAAAAAAAACAAACTGTCTTAACTCTGTAATAACGTCCACGGTTTGAAATAAGATGTTCACATACTGTAGGGGCGCAACTGTCAGGTGTTCAGATACTTTTGACTATTTGGGCATGTGATGAAAGTTCTGGATTGTGGGGAATTACATCACAATTCAGATACATCACATCATAAGCAGGGAACAATCTGCATGACACAAGCCTAGATCTGACGAAGTGATCTGATGAAACATAGTCTCAGTGATGTGAGGAACATGTGCTCATGCAGACTAACGACAGCCTGCTCCTTTCTCAAGGTGAACCTGACAATAGAAAGAAAAAAGTTCAAAAGAATTACAGGACGTGCAGCACTCCTCAAGTACTTTGCCCGGGAAAAAAAAAAAAAAAGAGTGTATGAGAAGTGAAGAGAAGGGAAGTTTGCTTTAGTGGCCAATCAGGATCAAAGCAACAAATGGCAGTTGTGAGCCCTGGAGATCAGGAAACCTGAAGAAGAGAATATTAAGGAATAAAACCAAAACAATTTGGATTTATTTGCATTTCACAGCTGACATTTTAGCAAAAGTCACTTAATATTGAGTCAGAACTAATTCCAAAATATAGAGCTGAGCAGTCGGGGTTTAAGGCTTTCGCTCGTCTGCACTCTTGAGATTTGAACTCATAATTTTTCAATTGCTTCCAGAGAACTTTATCCCCCTAGGCCTCAGAGCAATTTAGCCACTAATGCATCCATTTCTTTCCCTGAGCTGATACCATATGGCTTGAATTTTTTTTTAGACGTTCATAAAATCCACAATATAGCAGTAGCAAAGCATAAAATACTTTCTTTGAGCTAGAAAACAGTTTGCATGTGTGTAGTCATGTTTACATCTGATCCCACTATTTTATGTCAGACTCATTTGTAGGAATAACTGTGTGATAATCAGAGGTGTCAAGTAACTAAGTACAAATACTTCGTTACCTTACTTAAGTAGAAATTTTGGGTATCTATACTTTACTGGAGTAATTATTTTTCAGCCGACTTTTTACTTCTACTCCTTACATTTTCACGCAATTATCTGTACTTTCTACTCCTTACATTGTAAAAATAGCCTCGTTACTCTATTTTATTTCAGCTTGTCATTCAAAAAACAAACAAACAAAAAAACAACAAAAAAAAAAACATCCAGATAAATCACGCCATCCGGATGGAGCGAATTCGATTGTGGTTGGATGAGAAGTATAAACATACCATTCCGACACCCTGTTGGTTGGTACGCGATCCATCGCATCTGCACATGACGTCACGGCACACACTCCCGCAAGGACGTTTAAATAAATTAGCATTTTCCGATGATAACGTTGTGATAAATAGACGAAGATGTCCGTGATAGAGACGCAAGATTCGAGCGACCAAGCACCAGCGAGGAGTTTGGTAGCCAGGGAGACCAGCCAACACTTACACATCCCTGGCCATACTGTACCTGGAAGAATTTTTCGAAATTTTAGATGCAAAAACAGCTCCTTTCGAATGTGCTGCAAGCTCTGTGCACCCAAGTACCACGAGCAAATGGCCTTCAAAAGCTCGCCGTCTAATTTGAAAAAGCATATTGAGGTAGGTTAGAACAACACATTTTTCTTTTTTTTATGAGGTGTTAGTGTACAGTAGTATATAGGCCCGTGGCACAGCCTAAGCTTTTATCCTTAATGCTTTTTTTCCCCCTTACATTACTTTTACTTTTATACTTTAAGTAGTTTTGAAACCAGTACTTTTACACTTTTACTTGAGTTAAAAAGCTTGAGTTGATACTTCAACTTCTAAAGAAGTCTTTTTAAACCCTAGTATCTATACTTCTACTCAAGTAATGAATGTGAATACTTTTGACACCACTGGTGATAATCATTACTTTGTGTTTCTTTGACCCAAAACATCTTATTTAATTTTGCATTAATTGTAAAATATTAGCAAAAATCCCAGATATCCTGCATGTTTGTATAAATTGCAGCTCTAGAATTATTAGCAACATTCAAGAAAATTGGGTTAAAGTTATTATATGAAATAATAAATAAATAAATTACTATCCAACATAATTGACGCTAATGCAGGAGATTTAAAATAAATATGAATTGTTAATTAAGGCTTAAAAAGTCAGATTTTATATATAGAAACGACATATACAGTATTATGTAGTATATATATGAACTGGATGGCTCTACGTTGATGATTTGAGGATCTGAGGATTCAGGTTCGAGCCCTGCCTTCGGTAGGTTACTTACTATCCAGCGTGCAGTGCCGGTCCCAAGAACGGGATGTTTGCGTCAGGAAGGGCGTCCGCTGTAAAACCTGTTCCAAGTGGTATGAGGATCAGAGGGTCCATTGTGGCGACCCCTTTGACGGAAACAGCTGAAAAAAAGTTGCATGAATGATCCTATAGCGGCCCCTTCCACAAGAAGGAGAAACATCACGATTTCAATATTACTCTGTTCTTGGAGTTTTTATATTTCAGAACCTGATACTGATCACCGTGTCCACAACATCAACCTGTTTAGAGGAGAGTTCCTTCTGAGAAAACCCCACATAATCCAGATCCTGACTCGCACCAAAGTCTAACATGTCCATGAACACCATCAATATGAAAAAAGATAAATCTTTGTACGATCGTAGGGAAAGTCTGCAGTTCATGTTAACTTACATCTTAACTTTCTATATTCTATCTTCCACAATAACACTTTGGACATTTGAAACGTCAAAGCTCTGGATCAGAGCCTAAATGTAAACGTACTGTATATCGTTTAAAGGTGTAATTTAAAAGTGGCAATAGAAATTGAAGTTCTTACCACCAAGGTAATTTTGAGGTTGTCACAATCTTGGTGATGCTTGGTGGCCATGAGTCAAGGAAACAAAATTAGAGGGGATGTGACACTCTCATTCCACAGTCAATCACAGCAGCACTTGCTAATCAAATGCATCATGTATGTAGAAGAGGGTAACGCTTTCTTTTTTTTTTTGCTGGGTTCATGTGTCTCAGTAGCCCCATTCACACAGCTAGTGCAGAATAGAAATATTGTGCCATTAGTTTGCCTTGGCATTCTGTATCAAAAGAATTGAGGTAAAATCAGGGGTAATTTTTTGACGCAACTTTAACCTGTGAGTGGAGATCGTAACGGGTGACATAAGGTTTGTGTGAATAGAGAGAATCCCCCACTGCCGAGCAGTGGTCTGACGTTTTTCAGATTAGGGTTGGGTACTGAAACCCAGTGTCAACATGGTATTGGTAGCTATACAAGGGGTATGTACTAGAACCAAATCAGAATACAGATTTCGTGCCTCACCTTGGTGCCACGGCAGATGAAAAATTATTTCCCGACTGAGAAAAAGTCGGAAAGCTCTGATAATGTATATCCAACTAATATTTGTACAGTGGAACCTTGGATTACGAGCATACTTTGTTCCGTAAGTAGGCTCGTATTTCAAAACACTCGTAAAATCAAAGAATTGAAGGCGAGAGAAGGAGGGGTGTGTGTGTGAAGGGGCACGATGTCGCACGCGCGCACACAGACACAAACAGCAGGCTGATACAGAGATGGAGAAAGAAAATAGATCTTTAACCTCTCTATATTGAGACGTTCTTTTGCTTTACATGTGTGTGTTATAACATTACACGCGCGCTATACACACTCACATACAAACAAAAAATAAAATGTGTTTTACACGCACACATGTGGTCACAGTGTTATAGTAAACAGTACACGTGTACATGGATGTTGATTATACCAGTGAGAGACGCACACTGTTAGGTTTAAATGAAGAAGAAGAGTGTCCAGGCTAAGTTTTAAAGCTAAGAGACGAAGAGTTTTAGCTTGGTGTGTCTGCTAAACCTTGATACACTTACTGGTCCGGGCCTGATCGACCGGGAGAGAAACACACACGTACACAGGCATGATGTCTGAAGATCTCTTTTTATTATCAGCAAAGTGAGTACATTTAAATGGTGCTATGTCCCGAACATCAAAAGAACCAGTCATTAACATGTCAGTCATAGAGGGTTCTAGCAGACAGGAGCCATTTGGATGTATATTCGTCTGGGTACAGTATATTGAAGGTGTTACCACATAAGGCATAAGGAAGCCCAGTGAGGTATCTGTTCTCAGGGCATAGGAATCTTCATATTAGATTACAATGTCTTACGATATTATAAAACTTTACACACACTAAGTCGGAGCAGGGGAGACGATTACCCACAATTCCACAGCGCAAGAGAGAGAAAAACCATTGGCTCAGTTGTGACATGATACATGATATTCAGTATTCGTAAACCAAGACTTGCTCGTTTTTCAAGTCAAAATTTATTACAAATCTTTGCTCGTCTTGTGGAACGCTTGCAAACTGTGTTAGTCGCAATCCGAGGTTCCACTTTATTGAAGTGAGTTGTTTTCACATTCCGAAATAAGTCCATCTGTGTAAATGCAGCGCGTGAATGTAGTAATTACACTAAGCTAAACATACTTAAAATAAAAGGCCTAAAGCTAAATGTTAAAGCTAAAGCTAAAAGTGTGACTATATATTTCACAACAAAGGATTCAGACTCCATGAAATGCAACATCTTTCAACAATTCCGTGTAAAGCAGGAAACACTCACTCACTCATCATCTATACCACTTTATCCTGTTTTTCAGGGTCACGGGGGACCTGGAGCCTATCACAGGAGACTTAGGACACGAGGCGGGGTACACCCTGGAGGGAGTGCCAATCCATCGCAGAACATACAGTACACACACACACACACACACACACACACTCTGTTACACACTCATTTACGCAACATGGGCAATTCGGGAACAGCAATTAGTCTAATCTGCATGTCACATTAAACCTAATGAAACATTTGAGGACACACGGGATGAAGTTAAAAGCGGAGGAATGCATCGTGTTTAACAGCCTGCGGACATCAGCTGGCAGTGGTATTTGAGACGTGTGTGAGACACGCCATTGGGAGGTTTAAACAGCTAACACGATGACATCTTAAAAAGTGTAGATGAGACATATCCACTGCATTTGTGTTAATTAGTGCTGACGCTGTAGTGCATCAAGAACAGTACTTACAGTAACAATCAGTTGGGATTGACACTGATCAGCACGTCCAGGCGCAGTTTAAGGTGCTCGTTCTAGCCTTCAGAGGCTGTAGTGATAGTAGGATGTACAAATATCCTTTTCCCGAAAAATTGGCGTCCCGCGTTATGATCGGTAGCAATATTTTTGATCCAGAAGCCATGATGTAATGCGTGATATGCAGAGCGTGATGAGGATGTGCTGTGCAGGGCTAGAAACTCAACACAGTTCATCCATACTTACAGTGCAGTATTTCTGATGCATGTGGTGGGCGCATACTCTTATAGTGTAATGCTACAGTATGGACTGCTTGAAAGCAAACACTGAGGAAGCTGAGCATGATTTCGGTGTGAAAGGATCTAATAAAGCATATGGGATATATGGGGTATTGGGGTAGTTTAGCCACAAGCACTTTTTTTTGTCAATGCCAAACGTACAAAACGATGCATCAACAAATAGATGTAATGCATTTACTGGCACTTTTCCCTTGACGATGGTGGCTACGGTGTAGAAAAGCATTGAAAAGAGCTAGAAAAATAGTAGACATCATTTTTTCACCCCCTTTGCCCTGGTCTGCTACGAGGACATTTTCTAATTCATATTGTTCCCATCACGCTGTCTCTGAGTCGCTGGCCTTATTATCCAAGTTTCCCTTACTTGTTTGGCGGCTTCTGATTTTCCCGTATGGCACATCATCAAAAAATAAAAGTGCTTCACTCATGGTGGGTGATTGAGTGGGGATGAAAAAAAAGAAAAAAAGAAGATATATCAGTGAAGAGCAACTGAATGAGTCACCAAGGCGACGTATTCCTTCCTTTTCTTTCAATCTGTCTTCTTGTTGCCTCTTATTTTCATGTTGTGGTCATGTCAGGCATCTGTTAACATGCTCACGCAGCATGATAGTCTGTCGACTGTGTTAATCTTTCTGCCGGGCTGTTTAGGTGCACGCTGCGGATCTCTGGATTGGCGACCCGTCTGATCGGGCTACTGCGGGCCAAAAGCAATTTAGAACATAATCTAAGTGCCACATTTTGATAATACCAGGGCTTAGACATGTGATGTACAGATTGTTTGAGGGGGTCATGCTGACAACTTACAGAAAAAAAATCAGGTCAGATCAAGTAGGTTTTTGAATACGGTACTGTTTTTACCAGGTTAATATACTGTGCAGTATAAGCGTTTGGTTATTCCACTTTTATTTCTAAAGATGGAGCCATCACATCTTTCTTAGGTTCAGCCATGAAAAAGGACATGTGCTAATTATTTGGGATGGACGCTGCTTTGCAAAGTGATCAGGAAAAAACAAGTCTACATCTTGTTCTCCTTTTATTTCTGACCTGGACAAAAAAGAATGATTTTTTAAAAAGCTTTTTCAGTCTGACTATTCTGTCATGTAATTGCAGTTACATAACTGTCCTTTCTTAAATCTTTGTGACAAAGCAGCAATGACATGAAAACAAATATATAGAGTATTTGCAGATCATTTATTAATTGTACTTCACATCACGACTTGTACAGCGCGTTAATGTTGGAATTAAATACAGAGATGACAAGACGTATCTGATTGGCACCTTATTGGTACAGCCTTTTAATTTTTTAAAAGTTCACTTCCTATAGCATTCAAAAAGATTGTTTTCAGCTCTGTAGAATATTCAGTAGGGACATCCCTTGAAAATCAGGGCATGACCGCAACTTTATAAGCATCTCCGTCCAATGTTAAGGTCAGGACGTCTGCGGCGTAAACAAATGTCATGTCTCGGGCTTCATATACGGTACACAGTAAGCAATGATGTTTGGGATGAAACTGTAAAGGCCCTACTTACCACATCTAGACAGATCAAGCATGTGAATTATGTAGTACAATAATTATATTGATGATAATAATAATGATTCATATTATGGAAATCGGTGTGAATCACTACAACTCATTAAACTGTGCCTTAATAAATTACAAGACTAAGAAACAAATACATCAGTTAAACTGGTGCTCCTCTTAAGAACACATTACAGACGATGGAGTTGACAAAATGAATGCAATGTGTGATCAACATCATGAAAATCAAAATCAGCATTCTGTAAATATTTTGAAGCATCCACTGCAGTTGTACTGTTGAAACAAACCGTAGAGTCCAAATATGTAAAGAGGTGACTGAATGATACCTCTGTGTCATAACGACTGGCATATGTTATATGTTATATCCTTACACAACCAAATTAGGAGCTCTTCAGTAACTTTCAAATGATACCAGCTTCACACTGCTGCAATCAGTTTAGGCCACTTTGGAGCTCTATTACTGGTTAATATGTCACCTTAAGCTTTTTGGTCAATAAAATTTTGGAGAACATTATTATATTTGTTAGATATGGTTAACCCATAGTGCATTTTGTTTACAATATTATGAGGTGGTATCAAAAAGTTCTGAGATTAGCTCCGTTTACAAGCTCTGTCTTTTTTGCCATATGTCCTCCCTCAGATGCCTTAAAACCTAGCAGTAAGTAACAATCCTCGACATGAAGGACGGGTCACCTATGGCACACTGACGGAGTTCTTGGCAGACTCCGATGTGATGTTCCTTCTGCTCCTGAGTCAGCATCCAGGGGACGAACCCAGCAGCAACACACCGCCTGTACTGTTCCGTTTGACACACCGACAATAGCAGCAGTGTTGTGGATTGTTCTCTGATGACCATCATGCACAAGCTGGTGAATGGTTTTGATATTTTCGTGGGTTGAGCTCGTTAACGGTCTTACTGTAAGTGACCTCGCGTCGTCTTCCAGTGATGTTCTTCTGCTCTTAAAGCATGCATGCCACTCAAGATACCTCAAATGACTCGTTGTCGCATCGCCGTAAACTTGCCAAATCATGTTAAAAGTCTCTGTGGCAGAATAGCACAAGTTGCACAGTGACGGTGTTATTTGGCACACTGACTTATGAAGGTCGGTGATTGTGCGTGCAGCCTTGTGCTGCTATCTGTCTGTTTTTACAGGCACTGGTGGCTCAGTGGTAGGTGATTCACCTGCCATGTGGAAAGCCCGGGTTCGATTCCCAGCCAGTGCCCAAAGTGCCGGTGTTGATACATTTCACTGCGTGTTGTTTCTGTATAACTATGCATGTGACGAATAAAGAATCTTGAATCAAATGTTTTTCGACTCTTATTAAGTCGTATCCAATTCCCACCCGTCATTGGTGAGTTCTCCCATTAAAGCTACTACGTCCAGTCAGGGACGGCCGAAGACTCTCATATGTTTTCCAACTGCTTGAGCTGCTCTCGCACCGTTGTGGGCGGCGTAACACACTCGGAGGACAGTGCTATCTGTTTCTTCCACTTGTGTGAGCCTACAGGTGCCTTTGACTGCCCGAGTCGTGATTAATGTGAGAGCACAAATGACCTCTCATCCTTACCCTTTAAGAGAACTCGGCCAATCAGTTCTCTCCAGGCTTCTGGCTAAGAGAGGTTACAACATCACCTGGGAATTGACTAGGGATCTCCGGGTGATAGGACGACTGCCCCACTCGGATGCCTGTTTTGAAAGTTTTTGATACCACCTTGTAAACCTATAATTTAAACAAAATTTAAGTTAATTTAAACAGACAAAAATGCATATAATTTTTACTGTGTTCATGATTCAGAAATCATAGTATGGTAACATTTTCTTGAAAATATTCAAAAAATCTATTTGAATTGTGACGCCAGTAAAACGATGACCAGAGTATTCTGTTATACCCCAAAAGTCTTCAGTACATTCACTGCAGTCTTAGGGCAGATCCAAAGACAGACTTCCCAGTGATTCTTTGTTATGGTCACAGTCATTTAAAAAAAAATAATGTCCGTTCTAGCATATCTGCTCCTTATACAGGTCCAATGTATACTTTTTGAAGTTTTGATCAAAGGTATTAATTGTGAGTCATCAAAGTTCACAATATCATCAATAGAAAATTGTGTGCCTGTGTCAAATCTGGTAGAAATACAACTGCACTTCCCACCATGCTGCTAACAGACAAGTCCTGCGACTCAAAACGTTGCCCCAACTTTATCCTGTGCATCTACACCAGATGTTTTTGTTGCACCGTTAACTCCCTCGGATTGTGTTCATCGGTTTCATTTTTTGTCAGAGCACCACGCTGGCAGCGGTGCAGTTGTTGTTGGGTATCCCGATGCCAATGCGTCTGTGGCATTTGAACATCTTTCGCAGTTCTGCTCGGAAACGATCGTGCAGCCACGCATACAGAAAGGGGTTGCAGCAAGATGAACTCATGGCGCACAGGTGGCACAGCAGCTGGATGAGCAGAAAGTAGCGCTTGTCAATCAAGTCGATATCGATGTCCCGGAGGACGTTGAAGACGCTGATGGGCAGCCAGCAGACTGCAAACGCCGCCACCACCAGCGTCACTAGACGGAAGGTTTTGCGTTTCCGTGCCCGCTGCGCTTCCGCCTGGCTCTGCGTGTGATGTCCCGGCACTACGCAGTTGCGGAGCTTGACAGAGATGCGCAGGTATGAGATGCAAAGTGCTGAGAGCGGGAGGACGTACGTGATGAAGAGCGTGCTGTAAGCGTAGGCCAGCCGCTCACGCTCCTGGCCCATCCAGAACTCCTCACAAATGGTGAAGCCTTCATCTCTGAACTCGACGTGGTAAGTGTGCGCCACAGCTGGAGCCACCAGGCCACAGGAGAGGATCCAGATGCCTGAGAGTAGGTAAGCACAGGCCAGGACTGAGATGCGTTTCTTCAGAGGGTGCACGGTCGCATAGTATCTACCAGGCAATAGAAAAGTTTTAAAAAGTTACAAATTCCGCTGTGACACAGTTAAGCAGTTTAATGAGGCTAACATTTCATTAATATTCTAGACGTTTGTGCTCTCTCTCTCTCTCTCTTTCATTCCCAGAACAGTACAGTGTAACTTTGTTCCTTAACGGCAAAGATTAACGGTACTCGATGTTAAATAAGTTAAACTATTGCTGTAAGCTCGGTGAACCTGCGGATCATGACATACTGTAATATCCAGCGCTCCCGCAACTTTCCAATTACTTTTAGAGTAGTTACTAAGTAATTCATATACTGTAGTTACTTAACACCCCTCCTCTGATCCTGGCTTCAAAGCCTCCTAACACACAATATGCCTGCAGATCAATCTCTGCTATCTCTTATCACCCAGTTGAGGATGGTGTTCCCTGTTGAAATTTGAACCGATTTATTTTTTCATGGCCAAAACATGGTATTGGTACTAAAAAGTGTCTGACCTACAGTAGGTGAAAAATAACATTTTCAGATAAGATCATACTGTACTGTATATAATAATTAATGTTTTTTATCTCCTGACCCATGCTTCATTTTTTTTGTGAATATGCATACACATTTATATTTTTATCAGATAAAAAGAAACTAATTTTGCTAAATCCAATTTCATGCCCTTTCATGTAGTGTCTGTAACTTTTTAAAATGAAAATCTTTCAATGATCTTAATTATTATTCAGATGAAACCTGGCCATTTTAGAGTTCACTTGATGAGAAACAGACCTAAAGACGTGTATTGATAAGTTTTATATTGCAAAATGAATCTGACATTATTTTTGTTTGAAACAAGACAGTGTGATTATGAAAATCCATTTTTGGGGCATGTATAAAAAAAATTTTTACTTGAAAATTTTTGGGAAGCAAGATCTGTCACTTCCATGTTGCATAAACTTTAGACGTAGCTTCTTTGGCAAAAATAGTTTCTGTATTATATATTCATTCATTCATCTTCTATACCGCTTTATCCTGTATTTAGGGTCGCGGGGACCTGGAGCCTATCCCAGGAGACTCAGGGCACGAGGCAGGGTACACCCTGGACAGAGTGCCAATCCATCGCAGAGCACACACACACTCATTCACACACTATGGTCAATTTGGGAACGCCAATTAGCCTAATCTGCATGTCTTTGGACTGTGGGAGGAAACCGGAGTACCCGGAGGAAACCCACCAAGCACGGGGAGAACATGCAAACTCCATGCACACAGAGACGGGAATCGAGCCTGGCCGGGAATCAAACCCGGACCCTGGAGGTGCAAGGCGACAGTGCTAACCACTACACCACCGTGCCGCCATGTAGAATATAAAAAAATGAAATAAGCATCAATACTGTGGTTTGGCCATCTATAAAAGCTGTTGTTTATTATTAAATAATTCATCAATTTTAGACAATTTACTAAATCATTTAAGAAGTGTAAATCCATTTTTGTACACTATAAACCCTGATGCTCAAAGTAATTAAACATAGAGTACTGTTAACTTAAATAATTACAATTAGTTCAAATTAATAGACCTTGATGAGTATTTAGAACGTTTTCAAGTTAGATGAACAAATTGGACATTTTAAATATCTGTAAGTACTTTAGTAACAGTAACTTTCACCTTAAAGTTCCACCAACTTAAAATCTTTCAGACTAGCGATTTTGTGCTTGATGTCATCGGGGCAATAGGGCACTGGTGGCTCAGTGGTAGGTGTTGTGCCTGCCATGTGAAAGGCCCAGGTTCGATTCCCAAAAACTGGATATCTGTCCCAAGTCCAGATAAAATGGGAGGGTTGTGTCAGGAAGAGCATGTGGTGTAAAACCTGTGCCAAGCTTGTGTGCGGACCGGATTGTCTGCTGTAGCAGCCGAAAGACCAACAACAATTTATTTGATTTGCAAAAAAAAAAAAAATTATAATTGATAGTAAATAATATGAATTGGGCTACTCAATAATGTAAGTAAAGAACGATTAATATGAATGAGTACAACAAACTCAAAACTCAAATTTTTTGAGTTTTGCCAACTTATTAGGGATTACAAATAAGATGTACCTTCATGATGAAACCAAGAAACAGTGCCTTTAAAGCATCATGAAGGTACTCTAATAACCTCTATTTTCTGTTTTTCCAGTTACTACACTTTATTTTTTGTGAGTTTAGACAATATTTTGAGAGATACAAGGACAATTTAACTTTCAACGAAGCTAACAACTATATTTATTAAAATGGCTAAGACGACCTTGAGATCAAGATATAGTATCAGCTGAGCATTTCTATCCATCCATATAGTAAGTCGCTCTTATCCAGAGCGACTTACATTTTTTTTTTAATCTCATTACACATCTGAGCAGTTGAAGGCCTTGCTCAAGGGCCAACAGTGGCAACTTGGTGGTTGTGGGGTTTGAACCTGGGATCTTCCGAACCGTAGTCCAATCCCTTAACCGCTGAGCTACCCCTGACCCCTGGCCCAACTACGGACCATATAGTCATTGGACCTCCAGTCAACATTCACACACTACTCACAATTTGGGAACGCCAGTTAGCCTAATCTGCATGTGTTTGGACATGGGGGAGGAAACCGGAGAACCCTGAGGAAACTCATCAAGCACAGGAAGAACATGCAAACTCCATGCACACAGACCATGAGGTGGGACTTGAACCTGAACCCTGCAGGTCCAAGGCGACAGTGCTAACCATTAAGCCACTGTGCCGCCAGCTGAGCAGTTACTGAATGGCAATGCTGTTTATGACATCTAAACAGCTTAAGACACAACATTTAGACACTAATGTCTTTAATGAAGACATGGTTTTAAATCAATCCTGTCAAATTGATATTAAGAGTGACATCTTTGTTATTTACTCTACTACAATTAAATAGCAATTCCAACTCACCTGTCCACACCAATTGCTGTTAATGTGAACACCGACACGTACACAGTCACAGGTTGAATGAGGAACACCAGATAGCACATGAATTTCCCAAACACCCAACCTCGAGGGTTAAAGGCGTACGCCAGGGTGAACGGAACACAGGTGGCACACATCAGCATGTCCGAAAACGCCAGGTTCCCGATAAAGAAATTAGTCACGTTGTGCATCTTCCTGGTCTGGCAAATGACATAGAGCAACAAATAGTTCCCAAAAACTCCCACCAGCACTACCAGCGCATAGCAAGGAATGATAAGGAGTTTGTAAGACTGGAGCAGCTCCACCCCGACGAACTGACTGCGTTTTGCTGAGCCGTTCGCCGACTGCACCGCCACCTCATATATCCGGCCCGTGCTGGAGTTCTCGTTGGTGTGGTTCCCCAAGAAGAACGAGGTCATGGGGTCAGTTGGCCAACCACTACCACTGGCATCCATGATTGAAAGATGGAAGGCAGGTTCACTGGCCTGTAGTTGGAAAGAAAGCGATTTGTTTAATGACATTTGAGCCAAAGCTTAAAAGCCCAAGAGTGTGGATGTCAGTTTCATAAATCGCAGATGGTCCTAGAAACCCCAGAGGAACTAGAAAAACAGTTGGCTGTGTCCTGAGTGGGCGAATTGTGTCGATTGCTAATGCAGTTTGTGCCAAAAGGATGCATGATTTTGACACTTGATTAACTTTTTTCGAACAGATGACAGGAAACATGCGCAAATAAGCATTTGGAATGTAGTGAGATGGATTTAAGATTCAGCAGCTCATGTTGTTATTTTATTCTTTTTTTTTTTTTATTCAGGGGAATGCAATCGCAAATGGAGAGCTCGTTCTCTCCCATCTTGATTACAAACCGAGGAAATGACTTAATTGACTGAATTAAGTGACTCTTCAATCTCTTGGTGAAAACACAGGTAATGATGGCATTGCTTTCTTCATTAGTGACTTCAAATGTGATGGGAATCTGTAACCATCAGGTAGTATTACTCGCATAAGCATGTTTTACTGAATATATTAACATTACAAACAAGACACAGCTGTGAAAGATTTTGCATATCACTCTTCATGTTCACATTTTCCTTCGTTTTTCGTTTACTTATGTCATTTTTGTCTAAAACCAAAGTACTCCCACATGTTTTTTTTTTTCAGGACAATTGTAAAACAGGCCACCTTGAGATGCATCATCTGCCATTATATGCATTTACAAGTATAATATGTAGCTACATTCCTCAGACTTTTTGTGCAATTCCGCTATACAGCAGGTGCACAGGAAAAAAAAAACAACAACAACAACATTGTGCCGTAACAATAAAAATCGATGGCCATTTTTCATAATCAATACCATGAAATGCACTGGAATGTGACTGATTGTTGAGACTAATCCATAATGTTGGAAAATAAAATGTGAATTTGCAAATATTAACACAAATCTATTAAAAGGATTTGAAAAGAAAAACATCTTTTCTTTTCCTTTTCTTGCCACACTGTGAACAACATGGCCTTTCTTTAGAGAAGCTTCCTTCCAAATTGAGTTTTTCTTGCCTATTTCTGGTGTATGCTAGGTAAGCAATAAAACATTTCTCGGTGTGCTGTTGTGGGAAAATAATCCTGGGGTTACAGTGTCGTGAAAAAAACGTTTTTGCCTCTTCCTGATTTAAAGTTTTTTTTTTGCATGGCTGTCACATAAATGACTCAGATTATCAAACTAATTTTAATATTACACAAAGATAACCAGAGTAAATGCAAAAAAAACAACAACAATTTTTAAATGATAATTTGATTTAAGTAAAAAAAACAAAGCTGACCAAACCTACATGACCCTACAGTATGGGAAATATTTATCCCTCCTGCTAAATCATGAATGAACTGTAATTAGCCACAATCTTTGAACAGCGGAGTAATATTTCACTTGCCTCACCCAGGCCTGATTACTGCCAGACGTGTTGAATTAAGAAATCACTGAAATAGAACCTGGCTGACAAGGTCAAGCCCGCTAAAAAAACGTGCATCATGCCACAATTAGAAATAGATAAGAAACAAACAGATGAAATACATGTCATTGTCATGCATCAGTCTGGAAAGGGGTTACAAGGCTTTGGGACTCCACCGAACCACGGTAAGAGCCATTACCCACAAATGGAGAAAACTTGGAACAGTAGTAAACCTTCCCAGGAATGTCCTGCCTACCAAAGTTACTCCAAGAGCACAATGAGGACTCATCCAGGAGCTCATTAAAGAACCCAGAACCATGAATTCTGCCCACTACCAGAAATTCCTGAAGGAGAATGTCTGGCCATCAGTTAGTGACATCAAGCTCAAGCGCATTCGGGTTATTCAGCAGGACAATAATACAAAACACACCCCTTTTTTCCCCTTAATAAATTAAATCATGGTTTAAAACCTGGATTATTTTTTTTACATTTATTTAATGTGATATTGCAATTTGTTTGGTGATCCGAATCATTTCAGTGTGACAAATATACAAATAGATACAGTATATAGTATATTAAAAAAATCAAGAAGGGGCAGTTACTTTTCCACAGCACTTCATGTAACCTAGCCTGATGCAGAGCAATGTTAATGCGTATTGCAAATAGTTTTTTTCCTCGTATACCATGATGATTTGACTAAACGGATAGTTTTTTTTTTTCTTCCACCATTTATAGTCACAATTATTGTGAGACCTTGCTGTGTTGGAAATCTAAAGATTGTATTAAAGCTTGGCTTGTACTGACACTGGAGATTCTTTACAAGATTAAAAAGCACACACACAAAAAATGAAACCAAATACAGTATGGTGAATTCCAGTATGTATTCACCATAAAAGTCATCATGTCAGTGTATACAGCAATATGAATAAGATGATTTTCCTGGGCTACTGTCAGAGCTGCTGCTATAAAAAATCTGTCAACACAGATTTCTAAAAACTTTCTATTCCACCCGTTGTCTGTGCACAACATATGTGCTTTGAAAAGTGTAAAATTAGATACATTATTTTGTGGGCGTTCACATCTGATGAGTTGGCCTTGAGTTCAGTCTGTTCAAACATTGAACTTTATGCCCGAGCGCTACAGAGAAGTATACTGTACTGTATATAGAACTTGGAAAAGAGCTCAAGATCAAAAGATTGTCTGTTCCAGAAATATACTTCTTCCACCTTAAGGGGCTTTACATCCTGTGTGATTATGTTTACCTGAGAAAAAATGGTCTGACCTTTAGACATTATTTGCTCGGTACAATTTCAGAGGGTTTCCTATGTCATCAGACTGTTGCTTTGCCCTGATAAGCTCCTAAAGCCACATTTACTGGAAGGCTTATATTTGGCTCTGATTTTGTACTTAGTAATTCCCCATGGCCTTTCACTATCAAACTCTTTTATTAATTTTTACACAAATGCCTACAGCAACAAAATGAATGAATGTCTTTCAAGGTTAGAATTGAAAATCACTGAGAAAAAAAGTAAAGTTAATTAAAGAGAATCCTATGATACACAGATTTCAATAGTGCAGTCAGGTGGGAATCTGAAAAACTGCACATTAAGGTGGATTATGTGGAGGTAAAAATGTTAAAATAATAAGAATACAGGATACAGAATATCATCGCGAGATCACTAGTTCGATTCCCGGGTGAAGCTGTAACCTCTCGCAGCCGGAGGTCTGGAGAGAGCTGATTGGCCGAGGGGAGGAATGAGAGAGGGAATCAGGGGCGTCTGTGAGCTCACGCAAGTGGAAGGAGCGGATAGCGCTGTCCTCTGTGTGTGTTACGCCGCCCCAACAGTGCGTGAGAGAGCAGTTCGAAAAGATGCAGTCGGCTGGTGTCACGTGGTTCAGAGGAAACACGTGATAGTCTTCGGCAATGGTAGTAGTAGCCTTAATGTGGTAGCCTCCTAGTGACAGAGAGGAATTGGACACGACTAAATTAGGGAGAAAATCGGAGAAACCCCCCACTCCCCCCTCCAAAAAAAAAGAAGAAGAAAAAACTGTTTCTCCAGGGTTGCGGGTTCAATTCATGCCTCGGGTCTGGGTGCGTGGAGTTTGCATGTTCTTGGTTGGTTTCTTCCATATATATATGTATATATATATATATATATATATATATATATATATATATATATATATATATATATATATACAAAAGTGGGAACTTAATTAACTGTACAGAAAGTTTATGCGATTCTATCAGCAAATTTACTCTGATGCCCTCATTAACTGACATAAATTTTTCATTTTGTCCTCGGTGACTGTGCCAAAAACATATTTTAATGAGCGGTATGTCCACTGCATCGTAATCAGATAGCATCCAGTAATGACAGAAGTGTACTTTTTTTTTCTCTACCATGCAGTGCATCCTACTGTGCTTGTAAAGTGATCTAAAATACAATATTTAGCTTCAAGCACCTCAAGTACGCCGTTGACCTTTGTCCTGTTCTACAGTAGATATCCACAAGGCAACGATGCATTCTAGTTTAAATGCTAATGATGTGTACACTGCAGGAAACGTGCCTTTAATCATTTCCTTACTGTGTGATGCGCTGAAGTATAAAGCAATGAAGAAAGCAGTAAAAAAAATTATACTCTACTGTCTTAATGTAATGAAATGTCGATGTAATGTTGAAGAAAAGACTGGTCTCAATTGGGTTCCTTTATATGAGGAAAAAAGAAACAGGGTAAAGTAAATAAATTCATTTTGAATGCATTGCTTGGATACAGTGAACAGTTTTTAAAGAGCATTTTAGCCATTTCTACCTGACAATTCAAATATGAAATGAAAACCACTTTTTTTTCCCTCATTACTTTTATTCTCCTTGGTATTAAAATGTAAAATGGTTCTATGTTGTATTAATACTGATACTGTATTACGCGACTACATAAACTTGTGAAGCGATCAGTTTTTTCATTTCGCCAGCCTTTATAGCGTGATGGCTTCTTCTTTAAAATCCATCACGTTTATTTACAGATGCTCCTATTTCCAGGCAATTTTGTGCTTCATCATTTATTTCTTGTGAAGCTCCAGTGCCTTATCCGGCAAGAGTCAATAAAATAAATTAGCCAGAGAGGGGCAGGTCATATGTGACTAGCCTACTAGCAATGTTGATTTCTCTAAAAGCTCGCTTCAAGAGACATCTTTTTGTCCAATTACTTTGTCTCCATCCAAATAATTTGACCCAGTGAGGAATGCAGGACATTTTCAGAATCATGCACACTGGAGAGCCATTGGGGGACGCATAAAAGTCCTAAATGGGATAAATGGGACAAACTGACTGAAGTCGTGTTTAGGGTCTCTTCATGGAATGAGTAGTAATATCTCTTCTTTATTTTTTTGAAGATCTCTTAAGAAGCCTGGAGTATTAAAGACCTCATCCTGAGACCCTGCGTGCTAGTCAGGGGAACCCACTGTGCATGCTATTATGTCAGCATTGCAACTAATGGTGGGAACCAATATGAATAATAAATAAAATGTTTTCTCTACTATGCTAGAAACTGTAACACAAGCAGTTTTCTTTAATAGACCAGATTTCCCCCCTGTACAATGCTTATTCAAATGTTTCATAAGACATCTGACTTAATGGGCATTTATCAGACATGTGGATTGGCTTCACTCTCGAGTGTGTTTTAGCAAGCTGTTCAATTCTAAAATTTAAATCCTTTCAACTGGAGTCCTTCAGCGTCTATGGAAAAAAAAAAAGCACCTGCTCAGTGAGCAGACTGATTAAATGAGACTGATAAAAAATTCGTTCATTTGTTCATATTAAATCCTCACTTTATGCACGTTATTATCAAAGTATGTCTACAGACTATTCTGGGAATACCGAGCACGTCACCAGTCTGTAACACTGAACCATGCATGAACATGTTAGAACTTAGGAGGGATTTTGGATCTGTTAGTCCACTTACTACAATGTGTTTTTATGGTGTACTCGGAAACCAGAATAGCCAGATGAGACCCGGGCAGATGTGGTAGAGCATGTGAAACTCCACACAGGCAGGATCCTGAGTACATATAATTGTGTATTATATATTACATATATAATTTATATTGTGATAAAACCTGGGACCCTGGAGATGTGAAATGGAAACGCTACCTGCTGCATCACGGACCTGCAAAATTTGCATAAATATTACCTTAAAATATCAGCTTCTCTCTGTTACTGGTACTTACGCGGAAAAAGTCAATCAGGTGAATGCACACCAGGAGAACTACAGTAGGTGGTCACATGGAGTCTAATTCGTAACATTTGAAATGATTAAGGTACAAATATGTATTTTTAAAGACCTTCTATTCTTCATAAAAGTACTCAGACAAATGCATGCCCCTTGACAAAGTCGTGAGAGTTATGCATTAATGAGATTCCCCTTATTTCTCATTATATTCCCTTGCTACACTAATGCACTTATCCCAGCTTTTCACTAGTACAGTACTTGGATATCGTCAAGCCTCTCAGGAACTCCTCTAATGGCCCAAACATGTTGAAATATAGTGGTGTGAAAAACTATTTGCCCCCCTCCTGATTTCTTATTCTTTTGCATGTTTCTCACACAAAATGTTTCTGATCATCAAACACATTTAACTATTAGTCAAAGATAACACAAGTAAACACAAAATGCAGTTTTTAAATGAGGGCTTTTATTATTTAGGGAGAAAAAAAAATCCAAACCTACATGGCCCTGTGTGAAAAAGTAATTGCCCCCTGAACCTAATAACTGGTTGGGCCACCCTTAGCAGCAATAACTGCAATCAAGCGTTTGCGATAACTTGCAACGAGTCTTTTACAGCGCTCTGGAGGAATTTTGGCCCACTCATCTTTGCAGAATTGTTGTAATTCAGCTTTATTTGAGGGTTTTCTAGCATGAACCGCCTTTTTAAGGTCATGCCACAACATCTCAATAGGATTCAGGTCAGGACTTTGTCTAGGCCACTCCAAAGTCTTCATTTTGTTTTTCTTCAGCCATTCAGAGGTGGATTTGCTGGTGTGTTTTGGGTCATTGTCCTGCTGCAACACCCAAGATCTCTTCAGCTTGAGTTGACGAACAGATGGCCGGACATTCTCCTTCAGGATTTTTTGGTAGACAGTAGAATTCATGGTTCCATCTATCACAGCAAGCCTTCCAGGTCCTGAAGCAGCAAAACAACCCCAGACCATCACACGACCACCACCATATTTTACTGTTGATATGATGTTCTTTTTCTGAAATGCTGTGTTACTTTTACTTTTCCAAAAAGTTCAACTTTTGTCTCGTCGGTCCACAAGGTATTTTCCCAAAAGTCTTGGCAATCATTGAGATGTTTTTTAGCAAAATTGAGACGAGCCTTAATGTTCTTTTTGCATAAAAGTGGTTTGCGCCTTGGAAATCTGCCATGCAGGTCGTTTTTGCCCAGTCTCTTTCTTATGGTGGAGTCGTGAACACTGACCTTAATTGAGGCAAGTGAGGCCTGCAGTTCTTTAGATGTTGTCCTGGGGTCTTTTGTGGCCTCTCGGATGAGTTGTCTCTGCGCTCTTGGGGTAATTTTGGTCAGCCGGCCACTCCTGGGAAGGTTCACCACTGTTCCATGTTTTTTCCATTTGTGGATAATGGCTCTCACTGTGGTTCGCTGGAGTCCCAAAGCTTTAGAAATGGCTTTATAACCTTTACCAGACTGATAGATCTCAATTACTTTTGTTCTCATTTGTTCCTGAATTTCTTTGGATCTTGGCATGATGTCTAGCTTTTGAGGTGCTTTTGGTCTACTTCTCTGTGTCAGGTAGCTCCTATTTAAGTGATTTCTTGATTGAAACAGGTGTGGCAGTAATCAGGCCTGGGGGTGACTACAGAAATTGAACTCAGGTGTGATAAACCACAGTTAAGTTATTTTTTAACAAGGGGGGCAATCACTTTTTCACACAGGGCCATGTAGATTTGGAGTTTTTTTTCTCCCTTAATAACGTAAACCTTCATTTAAAAACTGCATTTTGTGTTGAATTATGTTATCTTTGACTAATAGTTAACGGTTTTTGATGAGCAGAAACATTTAAGTGTGAGAAACATGCAAAAGAATAAGAAATCAGGAAGGGGGCAAATAGTTTTTCACACCACTGTAGCTTGGATCGAGGTCAGGACTGTATGGGCAATGTGTCAATAACTCCTAGCTGAGGTTCCTGTAACGTGCAAGTGGTCTTTGTGAATGACAGTGTGTATACAGTTCCTACAGACAGGTATGTTTCTTCCACAAGTAGGTGGCAAGTTTTTAGATTTCAAGGACCAGGTGTTCCATTTGCTGAGTGCTCACAGAAACAAATGCCGTGGGCTCTAAGTGGTCCCTAAACCAGTGGTTAGCACTGTTGCCTTGCACCTCCAGGGCTCGATTCTTGGCCAGGTTCGATTTCCGCCTCTGGGTGCATGGAGTTTGCATGTTCGCCCCGTGCTTGGTGGGTTTCCTCCGGGTACTCCGGTTTCCGCTCACAGTCCAATAACATGCAGATTAGGCATACTGACAGTCCCAAATTGCCCATTGTGTGTGTGTGTGTGTGTGTGTGTGTGTGTGTGTGTGTGTGTGCCCTTCGATCCATTGGAACCCTATCCAGGGTCTTGTGCCCCAAGTTTCCTGGGATAGGTTCCAGGCCCCCTGCGACCCTGTATACAGGATTAAGCGGTATAGACAAAAAGTGAGTGAGTGATACAGTGTATCCCAAATGTTTGTTTTTCTTTTCATTTTTGATGATTTTGGCTTACAGCTAATGAAAATTCAGTATCTCTGAAAATTGTAAAGTTACTTAAGACCAATTAAAAAAAGAGATTTTAACACAGTTGGACTACTGAAAAGTATGAACATGTACAGCACTCTACATGGTCAAGGCTCTTTTTGCATGAATTACTGCAGCAATGCGGCGTGGCATGGAGGCAATCAGTCTGTGGCACTGCTGAGGTGTTATGGAAATCCAGGTTGCTCTGATAGCAGCCTTCAGCTCTTTGCATTGTTGGGTCTGATGTCTCGCATCTTCCTCTTCACCATACTCCATACGTTCTCTATGCGGTTTAGGTCAGGTGAAATTGCTGGACAATCAAGCACAAGGATACCATGGTCCTTAAACCAGGTACAGTATTAGTACTTTTGGAAGTGTGGGCAGGTGCCAAGTTCATCTGAAAAGAGGACTTGGGCCCACTTAGCAACACTCCACCAATTTTTGTCCTTAGCCTAGGTAAGACACCTCTGTCTCTGGTTCAAATCTCACTTGACACAAGAAATGCGACAGTTGTAGCCCATGTCCTGGATACGTCTCTGCGTGGTGGCTCCTGAAGCACTGACTACAGCTACAGCTCCAATCCTCATGAATCTCCCCTAAATTCTAGAATGAGATTCAGAAAACCTTTGCAGGTGTTTTGTGTTAATTAGCCTATTAGTATGAGACCATGAGTCTCCAATATTGAACTTTTTAAGAAGTTTCTGAGTTAATTTTCTGAGATAGTGAATCTTGTTTTTTCATTAACTGTAAGCCATAATCATCACATTTTGAATTAAATGACTGAAATAAATCAAGTTTTTGATGATATTCTAATTAATCGAGATGCACCTGTATATATGTACATATACTGTACATACAGAGTACCAGTCAAAAGGTTTGGACACCATTTTGGATTTTCTTTATCTTCTGGAACACTATTGGAAATGTCCAAACTATGAAATAACACGTATCACAGTATATTGTCAGTATTGTCAAGTGCATTTTCAAAACCCATCACGCTCCATAATGAAACCATCTCATGAAGACCATCCCAGGAAATCAGGACCAAACCTCACCTCTGCTGCCAAGGAGAAGTTCATTTAGAATGATCAGCTTCAAAATTCACAAATTAACAATTAGCACCTCAGATTATACTTGTTATGAAGGCTGTAAGATTGCCTGGTCATCAGATGCATGTATTAACACTCCCCTGGATCTTTACACACTATATTGCAGCATTCCATTTGTTCTTCTATACCCACATTAAAGGTTAAATTAGTAAACAAGCTGTGAACAGATTGTCAGAATTTATTGATTGTCAGAATTTATTACACAATGGGGAAGTTCATTTTGTAATGACCATGAAATTAAATGACCATGAAATAAAATCAGTGCTTGGTCATGGATTACTAATGATTAACAACCAATAAACAAACATATCAATTTGATGTCAGACAGATGCATAACTACAGATCCAGCAGCTGATCAAAGGGACTAAGATGAGATGCTATTATAGTTTCTTAAATTATGGCAAAAATAGACACATAAACAAATAAATGAATAAACAAGCAAACAACTAAAATAAACAAATCCTGCATAAGAATTCATCATAGCTGTAGTTCCATTAGACCATAACTAATCATTAATGTTAATTAAAAATCAAGCATGTGCTGTAATTGCTTCCTCTCATTACGTCTGTTAACTCAGTGACGCATACAGTGGTGTGTGGTGTTTACAGCGAGCTTACCTGATGCTGGTGTGTCGCAGATTGTTCTTAAAGCTCAGATCGGCAGTCTTTCACTCGCATTGGTTTGCGTGGCGCTCGCGCTAGTTTGAGAGCCCGGCGCGCGCGCGTTCTCGCGCCTCTTACAGGTTTCCCGCTTTGACGAGCGCGAGGCATGGGGCGGAGTCTCACAGAGCTTCGCGCGCGGCCACTGCGGATGCACGCGGGGTCAGGTCTGGCACAATGACAAATGACATTAGCTTAATAAACAAACAAACAAGCTTAAGCATAAGGATACATGCAAAAATAAATGTAGAAGTTAATACAAAGACTCACATTTAACAAAAATTTTTGTATAGGTTATATGAAGCGTATTATTATTATTATTATTATTATTATTATTATTGATGTTGTTGTTGTTATGTTATTCTTATCACTGTTATTATTATGTCATCAGTAAAATACTTTAAAAACCATAATTATTAAAGCATCATCATCATCATCATATTATTATTATTATTATTATTATTATTATTATTATTATTATTATTATTATAGTAGTAGTTGTTGTTGTTGTTGTTGTAGTTTGTGTTATAAATGTCAGTTTATGGTGTCAGTAAAAAATCCTAACTCTATAGTCTTTTAGTCTCAACTTTTTCTTCTCATGAAACTTTGCCTGATCTCATCCTGCTTTTTTGCAAAAAAGAAAACTTCCTTTATTTATTTTATATTATTATATAAACCTTCCTTTATTATTTTTATTCCTTTTTTTATTATTATTAATAGAGTCATTAGCATGTATGGTAATGTGTCACACAAAAATAACACACACAAAAAAAACAGTACACTTTCAAAAAATAATCATTGTACAAAATTAGGTGCTGTTATCTGAAATACTGTATTAACATATTGTTTTTATTGGTTAAATGCATGTTTCGTTGCCACTCCAGTAATAGAAATACCTATGAATCGTTTAAAATAATAATAATAATAATAATAATAATAATAATAATACCATTCATATATTAGAAAGATTTATTAAACACATGGTGGTACTGTATATTTCAAGTGTTTATTTCTTTAATTTTTAATGATTATAACATTATGGATATGATGGACAACAGTTAATAAATAGGTATAATTTATCGAAAAGCACCTGTATGTTCTTATTTTTGTCCATTTGGAATATTAAACAACATTCTGTATAACCATATTTGTGTCTGTCCAAAAACCCTTTGGAAGTTACAAAAAAAGACATGAATTTGTGATAGAAAAAAAACAACTCAGAAGGAAATCACTAGAGAGAGTGTGTTATTCTATGTCTGATAGGATAAAATGTGGAGAGAGTCGGAGAAAATAGGAAGAATATCCTATGTGTTATCTGCACAGAAATCTCTTCGACTGGGTCTCTGATTAGCTAATCTGCTTGATTACTGAAAATTCTCTCGAGTCACTGTACCGTATATTGACCTATTTTACACTCACCCGATTAGCCTTGCGGCCATTTGAATCGCCCAAACCCATGGTGGTTATGCCAAACAGTAATAACTATCTCTTCCTGAAAACCATTTAATTACCTCCACTGAAAACTTTTCAGGTCCATACTGTATGAATAGAATATATTTGCACATTTTCGAGGTCTTTTTTTGTGATGCATGGCCAGGCATTGCTAACAGTCTGGCTTATATAAAAGTGAGCCAATTTGACGCAAAGTCGCTGCTGAATCTCTTTTTTCCTTGCTTTTAATAAACTCAAAGAAAGAAACTTTGCCTGGGGGCTGAGAAATCTGCAGGGTAAGGAAGCTTAATCAGTGTTTTCTGCAGAAGTGACACAGGACAAAAGTGAATACATGCTGGTATCTTCGGATCATGTTTGCTACCCCGAAAGCTCATGTTAAATTTATTCAGACTGTTTGTATTCAGTTGTTGTGTTATGGCTCGCTCGTGAATAATTCATGAGATTCAGCTAAATCATTTGTTTGACTAAAAGCAATTTGCTTATTTGACAGCTGCCTTAGTGCCATGCAATCTTAATACATAGGTAGCATAAGGCTTGTATGGCTGATGTTCAAGTTAAACTGGGACTTGTGATTACATTTCTCATGACAACTGACATTTACAGAAAACTTCTAGCGCATGCAGTGATGAGACTCTCAGACGCAGTAAAACATTTGAATGGTGCCAATGTTTTAAAGAAGGCCCTACGCCTGTGAATGAGGTGTCTAGAAGCCCACTTCAGTCGTTCCTGTGAAAATTCGCCAAGTGGAATTTTCAAATCTACAGGCAACTCGTTGTCGACTTGTGAAAAAGAGACACATTTGTCTGTGAGAATTGTACACACAATCATTAACCAACACCACTTGCATATTATAAGAACTTGACTGGGAGTTAATGCCAGATCCTTCGTACGGTCTTCATCTCGCTCCAAGCTATTTCCACACGTTTGAGTTTTTAATGGAGTTTCTCACAGACCAGCATTTCAGAAGTGAAGCAGGCAGTTCGAACTCCAATGTACTGAGAAAACTTTCTACCTTGATGGTATCCAAGCACTAGTGAAACACTGGGATAAGTGCATTAGTGTAGTAGGGGATTATATAGAGAAATAAAGGGAGTTTTTACTTTTATTACCACATATGTTCTGTTATTCTGCACAAAGTCCCTATTTGACCTGAACAGCATTGTACATTGTCTTTGAAGATTTTCAATCATTCAGGCAGGTCATGGTTATCCCAAAAGTCCCGGTTTGATGTTCAAGATAATTTTTTTTTTTCACATTTTGCCGTGTTACAACCACAAATGTAAGTTTACATGTAAATGTAGAAACGTAAATGTATTTGCACGACTAAAAGTTATCCTGAGTCTCCCACCTGAGCTGTGGATTTCTGCAGCTCCTCCGTAGTTACCATGGGCCTCTAGACTGCTTCTCTAAATAATGATCTCCTTGCATGGCCTGTCAGTTTAGGTAATTAAAATTTTTGGTTGTAATATGACAAAATGTGAAAAAGTTCAAGGGGTATGAATACTTTTACAAGACACTGTATATTTTAATAGAGCTTACACATGGTAAATAATTTTAATGAGAATCTAAAGTGGACTTGACTTAGTTTCTTACTCAGTATCATTTGGTCATATTCTCATAATATTTGTACAACGTCTATTTATAATTTTGAGCTTTATTCTAGGAAAACGTCTGCTGTAATAAAGCATTATACAGTAGGATATTACTGAAATCAGAAATATGCTGAACATCCTTTCCATACTGGTTGAATGATCATCCTGGCCAGATTTGGGTCAGAAGGTTGAACTATTAAATGGCCTCTGTCTTTGAGTGGCATGTTCTCATTTGTTCACTAAGGAGCTCTCCTTTGCACCGTGTTCGATTCGTCTGGTTTAAATATCAAAATTTACAGCACGAGCGTGCCTGGTTTATGAATCTATCATTTTTTTCTCGGAATGTCTATAATTAATGCTGAATGACGAGACTGTACTGAATTGTTGAAGACCTCATTGTTCATTTCTATTTTGAACTTTTTAAGCTACAGTGCATGTTATTTATTTGCTCAAAGAAACAATACATTTACTGTATGGTAGAACATCATGCTTTTAAGATGCTGTGAGTCACAGCTATTGTGTATAGGGTGTCTGGGTGGAACTGGCATGAGATTTATACTCTTAGGCATCATTAGGCCCCAGCTTAACAATGGATGAAGTCTGATTCCATGTTGACAGCTAGTCAGTTAAAAAAGAGAAATAATAATGATAGAATAAGAGTTCATGAATACATGTCTGTTATCAATAAATATACTTATTTTAAACATTGTCTTCAAAAATATATTTTTACGTATTAAGGGAATAGCACTCAAATGTTATGTGCATCCTGTGCTCCGCTTAGCTTGAAAGTGACTTGCACTTATTGCAATGTTTGCTTTTGCAGTTGAGTGTTTGAAGAATATAATTGAACTAAATATAGAGTTTCCAATAAAAACAAAGAAAAATGCAATTGAAAAATATAAAATGGAATGTACAGTACAGTATAAATCTGCAAATTTACAGATTTACAAAAGTTACAATAAAATGTAATTAAAAAAATATATATATACCATTTAAAAAAAATGTCTAAAACCCCTTAGAGTTCACAGCAACTAATTTTATTTATTTATTATTATACATTTTTTGTTTATTATAATTAATACATTCTGTCCACAAAAGTTTGGTCAGCTAAGTTACTAACAGAACTTTTTTTTGCCATGTGACCAGCACCACATGATGTCATTCTTCTCTGTGGCACGCATTTTAAACACAGTGCTTATGGTTATTGTGCATATTCATTGACGATCAACTATGTTACATACAGTAGACTGTTATGGAATGCAAATTCTTTATGATGTAACTGTAATTATTTGTCTAATTATGATGTTAAACTCATTTTGTTGTATTACCACTATGACAATTAAGTCTCTTTGTCTTCATGAAAATGAAAATTGTCAACCAGGCAAGTCCTAGCGTTGAAATTATGGGTTGAAATAAGGAAATTGTCAACTATTTTACCCAGTAGGGTACATAATCAGTCATCATTCCCACATCATTACCATTATCCGTCTACATCTGTCACAGCACACATTATTCATTTGGGTACGCTTTCACTTCCTCCCTCATCAACACAATTTTAAAATGCATTTGTTCTAAATAGATAAAAAGATGAGATACAAGGTTCATTTGGCATGCTGGTCCTGTAATGAGGGGAGAATATTAGTAGAAGCAGGGAGAAGCACAGACCATAATGTATGCCACAGAAGAAAATTAATATGAAACAAAATAAAAAAAGTTTAATCTTCAGGTCTAGTAGATATGATATTTAAGTCAGTTTATTGCCTTAAACTCCTTTAGTGTAACATATCTGCTAAAGGAATTTATAGAGTGACTCATGAATATCTCCTACGGGGAAAAATCGATTTAGGTGTGATGATGTTTTAGCGTCTTCCTTTGTTTGGGGTTTACGATCTACCTTTGTTAAGATAGTTCAAGGATTGAGTTACAGTATTGTGTGGGCTTTTGTGCTTTGTTAAACCTCAGACAGAGGAGGCAGCAGTACAAAAACTCAATACTCAAGTCAAAGTGCAAGTATGTACCTAAAAATGTACTCCATCACAAGTAGAAAGTCTAAGTAGAAGTAGGTTTGCGGTTGTGCCATACTCTTTCCATTTTCAGATGATGGATTGAACGGTTCTCCATGAGATGCTCAAAGCTTGGGATATTTTATTTTTTTATAACCTAACCCTGCTTTAAACTTCTCCACAACATTATCCCTGACCAGTCTGATCTGTTCCTTGGGCTTCACTGATGTTCTCTAACAAACGTCTGAGGGCTTCACAGAACAGCTGTATTATACTGAGATTAAATCACACACAGGTGGACTCTATGTACTAATTAGGTGACTTATAAAGACAATTGGTTCTACTGGATGTTACTTAGGGGAATCCGAGTAAAAGGGCCTGAATACAAATGCAAATGTAAAACATTTTGAAAACCATTTGTCATTCTCCTTCCCGTTCTACAATTATGTGGCACTTTGTGTTGGTCAATCACATAAAATCCCAATAAAATACATTAAGGATGTGGTTGTAACAGGACAAAATGTGGAAAGTTCAAGGTGTATGAATACGTTTGAAAGGCACTGTATACTTTAAGTACAAAAGGAAAACTATTCCATAAAGACGTTGATTTTCATCATATAGTTTATATCTGAGTGAAAAACCGTATTTAAAGTATTCTAAACACAAGAGAAGTTTATTCTGTCGATTAAATTAATATGCAAGTCTTGTTTGACATTAATAAAATGAATGGTGGGTAGCATTGTTAACTTCTTTCATTACTTAGCTAGTTTTGCTAGCAACAGTAGATGCTACCCTACAGAATACAATATAGTTAAAGGATATGCCGAAACATTACAATTATAGGATTTTTTAAATTTATTTATTTATTTATTTATTTATTTATTTTTAATAAATGTGTAACATTCAGTAGGTAGTCTAATTTGATTGATCAATTCTGATCTTACTTTACTAATAAACACCTCTGTTTATTAAAAAAGGAGCCAGATGGGTGGGATCTGTTGCTCAGGTAACCGTCAATCACTAAACGTTTTGCTTCTGTCCTTCACATGTGAGGTGTACCTCAATTGTGATATAGTGTGAGTGACCAATCCACTTTTGTCAGCTGAAAAGTAACGAGTCTCCATATAAAATATGGTGAGTAAAAGTACAAGCTTTTCATGAAAAAGTAGAGAGTATAGACGTAAAAAGTATAACATACTGTATGGGAAATACAGATACCTGAAAAATAAATACTAAAGTACAGTAACAGGGTAGTTGTATTACTTGGCACATCTGACCTTATGGATTATGTCTTTGTGAACTTTATGCTTTCAGAAAGTCTTTCTTGGTGAAGAGATCTGAATTTACCATCTTGACACAACAACAGTTTCCCAATGTTGGCTTTATTTAATACTGAATTATAGTAATACTACAGTCAAACTATTGTAGGAACGGTAATGGTGAAATTGTGCTGGGGCTTTAATATCTTTGAAGTTGGATTTTGCACATTAAAATGATATATTATCTCATGCTTCAAAGAGATGGAAATCAGAAGAAACATTGTTTTAAGAATTCACTTAAAGGATAAAGGCAACAATTAATTCTTATATAATTAAAACACACTAACTACAGTAGTTCGGCACTTTTTACACCTGCCCCCAATTTGGTCCATTATAGCTTTAGAAATTGTAGTTAATTTAAGATCAATAAGATAAGATTATTTATACTGTATAGCCTGTAGCTCTGTAAAGATCAAGTGCGGAGTATGAACCTACGCGCATTACTCACATCTCAGATATTCTTAGCAACACTTTTCTATCTCATGGACATGTCACGCTGTCCTTAAAAATATATACTGGCATGTATGACTTCATAACATTTATATTGTCATATTGCCCCAATGGGCTTTTGCTTTAGCCCCTGTAAATGGCCACATTGATGGAAGAAGCATTATTTCATCAAGGACAGGACAGCTATAGATGAACTCTCTCTCTTTCTCTCTTTCTCTCTTACTCTCTCACTTTCTCTCACTTTCTCTCTAGCTCTCTTTTCAGAACCAGCACAGACATCTGTATATTAATATTCATAATTTTCTCACTACAATCTGATAAACCAAGCACTTGCTTGATTTGCCTTAGCAGTTTTCATGACCTGCCCTGACCTGTTGCTATCTGCTACACACTAGGGAAGGATAAACTGTTTTAGATTTTCTTCCACGTTTAAAATGAACTTCACTTGATCCACTAAATTAACTATAATTGACCCAAAGGCACCAGCACTGAGAATTGCTGCCTCTGTCTGTCATCATTTTATGATTTTGTTTTCCATTTTAATTGAAGAGTCAATACAATGGATTTTAAAAATATATATATATATTTTTAGCTCCGATTATTTCATAGAGGTCAATAGAACGATAGCAGTAAAGTGACAAGAATCAATAATTACATTTTCAATTCATAATTTTGTTTGCCTTGTTACATTAAGAACACAGGTACGGTAGAATTACCATGATGCTCAGTAGAGCCTCACTTTATCATGGTTAACCCAACTCTCAAGTTCTTAAAGCATGACGTACACCATACACAAAATTTTCCATGTCCAGCTGACATGTCTTGGTAACAAAAGGAAAACATTCTGATGCCGTTTAGAAAATGCCCACAGAATGATTAAGAGAGCAACACAAGAAAACCTCAGCATACAAATTTAATCCATTCCAGAGGGGAGTTCATAAGGCGAACGTTTGTATTGCAAAGCGCATTTTCCCATAGGAAATAATGTAAATGCGAATAATCCATGCCACCCAAAAAAAAAAGACCAATATTACTAATTTCCAACACTATAATCATATTTTTGCATATAAAAACTGTGAAAATAATTAAGGAAAGTCATGTACATAAAGTGAAATATGAAATAAATAGACATGAAACCTCACTTAACTTTAATTTATGATTCCTCTTGACACCGACTGCTTTAAAATCAAAACACTTGGTTCAGCTCGGTTCGTTTGCTTTTATGCCTAAAATTCTTCGTATGCCTAACATGCTTTGTATGCCAAGGCAAATTTCTTGCAAAATTACAGTTCTTAAGGCGAAGATTCTTAAGATGGGCATTTGAATGCCAAGGAACAAGTGTTGATCTCTTGTTTAGAATCATCAGTATGTGGGCCTGATCGCCAACACTTACTGTACTCCTAAGCAATGGAACCACCCTCTGTCAGTCTGCTTTCATACTATTCATACTATTTACAATAAAATGTTATCTTTTTTAAACATCATTTACATTTTCAAGTTTGTACTGTAGCTCATTAAATACTTTTAAGTTTCCATATCAATCATAAGTGTGTAAAATCCTTCAGTCATATTTGATGTCAGTTTAAGTAATGCCAAGGAAAGACACAACTGTGGTTAACCTTTTGGCTTTTATTATTTCATTCCAGTTAAGATGATATATTCCTACCAATTACTGTAAGATCATCTCTCTCTCTCTCTCTCTCTCTGTCTATAGATTTTACTGAGCATTGACATGTCTGTGAATGCAAAGGAAAAGTTGGGTAGTGACAGGGTTCTGACCTTGGACCCCTATTATTTCCCCACATGTCAATTATTATGGCATCTACTTCTACTGTAGAATGATGTGACATACAGTACACATGAACTGGTCTCCACAGAGTCCTGGCCTTAACCACATTAATAGGCTTAAGGATGTGCTGGGGAAGATTTTATGGAGTGATTCGACTCTTCCTCTATCACTATAGGAGCTCGGCTAAACATTAGGGTGGAAACCAATGTTGCGTGATTGCAGATTGTTGCGATTGTTGTCGAAACAATTGCATGACAAAACTTAATCACAGTGTGTAGAGTGTGCAAGATTCTGACTTCATTTTATTGCTACATAACAATGCTGAGTCTAGACCTGACCAGCTGAAGCAATCGAGCTTGGGATAGCTTAATGGTTAAGGCACTGGACTACGGTTTTGAAAGGTCCCAGGTTCAACTCACATGAATGCCAAGTTGTCTCTGTTGGGTCCTTGAACAAGGCCCTTAACCCTCAACTGCTTTTCAATTAATTTCAATTCTATTTTATTTATATAGCGCTTTTAACAATGGTCATTGTCTCAAAGCAGCTTCACAAAAATGAAAGAAAAAAAATAAAAGAAAAAATAAATAAAATAATAATAATAATAATTATAGAAAAGAAAATAATTGGAAGTGTGCATGTGTGAGAAAAATGTGCAGATAATAATAATGAGACGAATGAATGAAATTTCTCTGATGAGCAAGCCAAGGGTGACGGCGACGGTGGCAAGGAAAAACTCCCTGAGATAGCATTAGGAAGAAACCTTGAGAGGAACCAGACTCAACAGGGAACCCATCCTCATTTGGGTGATAACAGATAGAAATTATATAACATCATGTGTTGTGCAGGTGAAAATTCAATGACAGAAATTATTTAAATTGACATGAAGACCAGTTCAGCATAGGGACGAGTCAGTAGGTGCAGAGGGCAGATGAGGTCTGGATCACTGGAAGCACAGGAGCAGCATGTGTAGCTCCAACCATCATAAAGCTGAATCCAGCTGGAGCTGGTCCTTCTCTGGATGCCTCAGGAACCTCGCAGGGTCGACCTTTGTCTACTGAAGCTGGCAAAATCTCCCGATGCCTCGGATGGGTAGAGAAATACAGAACAGATGGGGAGAATTAGCGTAGTTGCCATTCGGGATAGGTGTACTGGAGTATGAGATTATGGGATGAGTTAAGTGTATGCCAGATTAAAAAGATGCGTCTTGAGTCTACTTTTGAACTGAGAAACCATGTCTGCTCCCCGAACACTGTCTGGAAGGCTATTCCAAAGCTTTGGAGCTAAATATGAAAAAGCCCTACCCCCTTTTGTAGATTTTGAAATTCTGGGAACTACCAGAAGTCCGGAGCTTTGTGATCTTAAGGCGCGTGGTGGATTGTAGCGCATCAGAAGACTGGTTAGGTATGTGGGAGCTAAATCATTTAAAGCGTTGTATGTACAGTAAGTAATACTATTTTGTAATTTATTCTAAACTGAACAGGTAGCCAGTGCAGGGATGATAATATTGGGGTTATATGATCATATTTTCTGGATCTAGTGAGAACCCTGGCAGCTGCATTTTGGATTAACTGAAGCTTGTTTATTGAGGATGCAGGACAACCACCTAGTAATGCATTACAATAGTCCAGTCTGGAGGTCATGAATGCATGAACTAGTTTTTCTGCATCAGATACGGATAAGATGTTCCTAAGTTTAGCAATATTTCGAAGATGGAAAAAGGCTGTTTTTGTGATATTTGAAATGTGATTTTCAAAAGACAAGTTACTGTCTAATATTACGCCCAGGTCTTTTACTGCTGAGCTGGTAGTAACAGTACATCCTTCTAAGCGCAGGCTGAATTGTGAAAGCTGTTGTGTGCTGGTTTTTGGGGCAATAAGTAATATCTCTGTCTTATCTGAATTTAATAAAAGAAAGTTATTGGTCATCCAATCTTTTATGTCCTGGACACACTCAGTTAATCTAGACAACTTAGGTATTTCGTCTGGTTTAGTTGAGATATATAATTGGGTATCATCAGCATAACAATGGAAACTAATCCCATGTCTTCTAATGATGTTACCCAAGGGAAGCATGTATATTGAGAACAACAGAGGTCCTAAAACTGACCCTTGTGGGACCCCATATTTCACTGGCATTACACCAGACGGTTCTCCATTTAGATCTACAAAATGGTAGCGATCAGACAGGTAAGATCTAAACCATTTTAATGCCTGTCCCTGAATACCTATATAATTTTGTAAGCGATCTATGAGAATATTATGATCTATAGTGTCGAATGCAGCACTAAGATCGAGCAGGACTAGCAATGAGATGCAGCCTTGGTCTGAAGCTAAAAACAAGTCGTTTGTAATCTTAACTAGTGCAGTTTCTGTGCTATGATGGGGCCTGAAACCTGACTGAAATTCTTCAAGGATGTTGTTATCCTGCAAGAATGTGCATATTTGAGCTGATACTACTTTTTCTAGTATTTTTGATATGAACGGAAGCTTTGAAATCGGTCTGTAATTTGTTATTTCATTCGCGTCCAAATTAGATTTTTTAAGAAGCGGCTTAATAACTGCTAACTTGAAAGGTTTAGGGACGTGACCTAGATGTAATGAAGAATTAATAATGTTTAGAAGTGGCTCTCCAACCGTAAGCATAACTTCTTTTAAAAATCTGGTTGGGATTGGGTCTAACAGGCACGTTGTTGATTTAGCCGAGGTGATAAGTTTATACAGCTCTTCCTGTCCTATACCTGTAATGCACTGAAAATCTAAATGTGGAGCTACAGTATAGGCTGAACTGGATTGTGAGATACTATTAGAGGTTGAACCTCCATTATTTTCTTCCTGATATTATTGATTTTTTCATTAAAGAAGTCCATAAAGTCTTCACTTCTAAACTGTGATGGGATACTCTCTGCGGGCATCTTAGGTTTTGTTAGACGAACCACTGTACTAAATAAGAACCTGGGATTGTTTTGGTTTCTTGCTATCAGTTGGCTAAGATGCTCAGTCCTAGCAGTTTTTAGAGCCTGTCTATAGCTGCACATACTGTCTTTATACGCAATTCAAAAAACTTCTAATTTAGTTTTCCTCAATTTTCGCTCGAGGTTACGGGTTGCTCTCTTTAGGGCGCGAGTATGACTGTTGTACCACGGTGCAAGTGTTTTATCTTTGACTTTTTTTAATCTGATGGGAGCAACAGTGTCTAATGTACTGGTAAGAATAGTGCCCATGCTGCTAGTCACTTCATCTAGATCATCTGCATTTAGGGGTCTAATAAGAAATTGGGACAGATCCGGCAGATTACTTGTGAATCTGTCTTTAGTAATGGGATTCATATTTCTAACAGATTGATAACGTGGGGAGACACAGCTAATCTATTCTACAGGTAGAGTATATATCAGGAGGTGATGATCTGTGATATCATCACTTTGAGGTATGATCTCTATATTAGAGACATCTATACCATGGGATATAATTAAATCTAGCGTATGATTAAAGCGGTGAGTTGCTCCAATTATATTTTGTTTCACCCCAAAGGAATTTAGTAAATCCATAAATGTGAGTGCTAAAGCGTCGTTAGCATCATCTACATGAATGTTAAAGTCTCCTACTATCAACACTTTGTCAGAGCTAACCAATAGGTCTGATAGCAGATGTCCAAATTGGCATATGGCCCCGGGGGTCTGTACAGGGTAAAATATAGCAAGGGTTTATTACGTATTTCATTGAGTGCAACATTATGATAAGCACTCCAAATGAATTAAACCTGGGCCTTATTTTCTGGGTAACAGTGAGTACATCATTGTAGATAGTGGCGACACCACCACCGCGACCAATTAGACGGGGCTCGTGCTTATAGAAATATCCTGACGGAGTAGACTCATTCAGACCAAAATATTCATTTGGTTTAAGCCAGGTTTCGGTGAGACAGAGTGCGTCAAGGCAATAATCTGAGATAATTTCATTAACAATAAGTGCTTTAGGCGCAAGGGATCTAATGTTGAGTAGTCCAAACTTTAGAGGTGGATTTTGACTACTTATTTTGCCTTTTTCTGGTTTTATGGTTATCAGATTGTTTCGGGCAAATTTAACAAATTTATTCTTTTTTCTCACTATTCGGGGAACAGACACAGTTTCTATAGGACAAGCTATGTGTGTGCGTCTATCACTATGGTGAGTTGTGATGTGGCTAATATGTTTGGAATCTACAGTATGACTTACCGCCAGTCAGATGCTCACATGTATAATGAAATACTGTACAAATGCAAGTCGCTCTGGATAATTGAAGCAGATTCCTCTCTAGTCTTTCTTGTTATTAATGTTGTCTTGTTTTCAATGAGTTTTCTTCATCCGCTCACTTTTTTTTGGCTTGGTTATTGGAGATGTATCTCCAATGGTCTTCCAACCTGCTTAACATCACCTACAGTATACTGTAGAACATGCATTGTATAAAAGTTTACGGTTTAAGGTTTGCACATGGAAATTGAGTCAGTAAGCTCAAATCTCTGTTTGATCTTTTTAAACATTCATTCATTCATTCATTCATTTTCTATACCGCTTAATCCTTTGTTCAGGGTCGCGGGGGACCTGGAGCCTATCCCAGGAGACTTCGGGCACTAGGCGGGGTACACCCTGGACAGGGTGCCAATCCATCGCAGGGCACACACATACACACACTCACTCCGGGCAATTTAGGAACGCCAATTAGCCTAATCTGCATATCTTTGGATTGTGGGAGGAAACCGGAGTACCCAGAGGAAACCCACCAAGCACGGGGAGAACATGCAAACTCCATGCACACAGAGACGGGAATCGAGCCTGGCCGGGGAATCGAACCCAGACCCTGGAGGTGCAAGGCGACAGTGCTAACCACTACACCACCGCGCCGCCCCTTTTTTAAACATATTAAATAAAAATGTTAAACATGTCCATATGTGCATGGGAAATGACTTATTCATTAACAGAGCCGTCACGGTTAGAGCACTTTTGTGTCCGATTTTTTTTTTCTCCCATAGTACCTTAACTATTTTTTTCAGCCTCATTCAATTGAGGCTCCAACAGGTTCGAACACATTACCGGCAATTCTCTTCTCGTGGTTATATCGTCGTTGTGTTGTCAGAAAGGTTTCATGCAGCAAAAAATGTGCACAAGCCCTTTCAGGGTAATGGCATAGACTTACTGTATGAGGGGTCTGTACTTGACAATACCATCCGCCTGACCTTTAAATTAAAGCAATACTAAGTAATTAGCCAACCTTGGTCCTGGCATGTGAGCATTTATCAAAAAGCCCTGAGGTTGAATAAAAGAAATGAATAGCTTTTGTCTAAGAGTTTTTTTTTTTTTCATTTTATTTAATAGTAATTCAAGTTGTGTGTTTCAGTAAAGAGCTACGGTTTTGCATAGAGGAATGTTCTCATCAGCCCTGCACAATGAAATGACACAGACTGCCAGTATGCGCTACCTGTCAGGTGCAATGTTTATGATTTCTGAGTCAAAAAGTTTAATTTGATCAGCCCTTGATTGGTTTCATTCTTTAAACAGCCTTAGGCCTACTAGCACCCGAATTGCTTTGTTTAACTTTTTCTCGTCATGTGACCTTGGCGAAATGTAATTTGGGTGAAATTTGTGTATGAAGACAGAAAACATTTATTAATGAAATTGTCAGTTCATATGTCAAGGTCCAGGAGATTATATTTTAACTCTGTTTGACATGGTTTAATTAAAGATTTGTTTAATGTCCTGCCTCAAATAAAGGTTTATAATTAATAGTATTGTATTTCCTTTAACATTTTACAAAGATGCATGCTGCAGTGCTAGTAAAGGACATAAAATGAAGTGGTATGGTGGCATAGTGGTTAACACTGTTGTCTTGCACCTCCAGGGTTTGAGGGTTTGATTCCCACCTCGGGGCCTGCGTGTGTGGAGTTTGCATGTTCTCCCCGTGCTTGGTGGGTTTCCTCCGATTTCCTTCCACTGTACAAAGACATACTGTACAGGGTGCACAAACTGACATTTTCAAATTGCATGATTTCCTTCGTGGTGTAGAAAATGAGTGAGTAATTAAGTGTGCATCACATTGATTACATTTTATCCTAAAAAACTCAAGACTTCAATGTAAAAACTGAATGTTCAGTTAATCGTACAATCCTGTAGCAGCAGTTCTTAGTCAGAAGTGTTGATTACAATTGACTATTAAATAAATATAAAACATCATTTACAAACATTTTTAGCCAGCTCGGATACATCACAACTTCAGGCATGAATAAAGTCCACCTACTGTACATGGTGATTGTCAGGAGTCAAGGAAAATCAAGAGAGAAGGGATGTGAGAGCATGCAAGAAAATATACAAAGTGAATACAAATTAGAGAATATATATATATATATATATATATATATATATATATATATATATATATATATATATATACACCATTAAAAGCTTAAAATATTATGCCCAATATGCTGTAGGTTCCCCCCTGTGCCACTAAAATCCCTCTGCCTCCTTGCAGCATGACTCCATTAGACACCTACTGTAAGTGAGTGGTTTAAGGGTAAGGTTGTATAAAGCACATGCTTTAAATGCTGTAGGTTCAGCAATTCATGAGACATGTTTGTCTGGTGCTTTCTATAGATACTCAATTGGATTGCGATCTGGTGACATTGGAGGCTGGATCAACAACCTTAAACAGCAAACTGTGATGCACTGTGTTCTGGTATCTGTCTACCATTACCAGCATCAACTTATTTCAGCAGTTTGTACTACATTAGCCTTCCTTTGGGATCGGACTAGATGGCCTGGCCTTAGGTAACATCAGGCATAAATGAGCGTTGGGTGTCAGCAGTTTATTGGTATATAATTGATAATCAATATTATGAAATTCACCCGGCGTTGGTGTTATGACTGATTGACTTTTCCAAATCGTCCATAGTGTTTGATTGGGTGTATGTGATTGAATTTCCCCTGTGATAAGTTGGTCAGCTTATCATCCGGAGATCACTGGTTCGATCCCCGGGTGATGCTGTAACCTCTCACAGCCAGAGGCCTCGAGAGATTGAGGGATGAGAGGTATTAGTGCTCCCACATTAATTGCACGGCTCTACGCCATTCGGGGCGTCTAGCGGATAGCGCTGGCCTCGAGTGTGTTACAACGTTGCGTGAGCAAGCAGTTCGAAAAGAAGAGGTCGACTGGTGTCACGTGGTTCAGAGAAAACTCCTGGCTGAATGGTAGTAAGTAGCCTTAATGTCCCCCAGTGACGGGAGGGAATTGGACACGACTAGATTGGGGAGAAAATCAGGGAAAAAGAATTGGACAGGACTAAATTTAGAACATAAATAAATAAATAAATAAATAAATCCTTTTTAAGTGGTTCAAGAACCCAACTCTGGTCATGGACGACACTCTGCCCTAAACATTTTTGTGTTTTCACACGCACTTCAATTAGAAAAAGGTTGTTAATTATCTGATTAGTTAAATCAGGTGTACTTGGAGCTGAAAAAACAAGAGTTTCTGCATTTTTATTTGCTACTGTACACAGTGAACCGTGACATGTCATGTTTCATTTTGTCCATAAGGTTGTTTTGTCTCTTACACATTTCATGTATTTTAAAATATTAGCAAGAAATTAACATGCTCCATTTCATCTTTTGGTTTATAGATAACTGAACTTTCAAGTGTACAAGCTGGAAGAGAAATCTTGTGCTAGGTAGGACAAGGTCAGGCTTATTTTTAGTCACTGTCCATTTTTGTAGACAAGAAATTCACAGTGTGATTATCCCCCATCAGGGTGGGAGAAGATTATGTCTCTGACAGGTCAAAACCATTATATATGGTTCATGGGTGACCTGAGATGAGCAGAGTGAATTTTTTGATATTTGAAGTGGGAAAAGGCAGAATAATGTTTTTTTTTTTTTTTTTACATGTTTTTATATACTCTGGTTTCCTCCCACAGTCCAAAGACATGCATATTAGGCTAGTTGGTGTTCCCAAATTGACCATAGTGTGTGAATGAGTGTGTGTGTGTGTGTGTGTGTGTGCTCTGCGATGGATTGGCACGCTGTCCAGAGTGTACTCTGCCTCATGCCCTGAGTCTCCTGGGATAGGCTCCAGGTCCCCGCGACCCTAAATACAGGATAAAGCGGTATAGATGAATGAATGTAGTAAGATGAATGAATGAATGAATGTTTTTATATGAGCTTTTATCATACTACCTGGCCAATCACATTTAGTTTTGATTAGAGCACACGATATAGTGGGCAGTTCATGTGTAAAAATGATTCCTTATGCTCACAGAACCACTTTTTCACTATTTGAGTTCTGGAATACACCTGCATGTGCCATAGATGTGATAACCTGGTTATTCAGTGCATCAGCTGACTTCAGTTTATTGTCACAAAGTTACTCAGCCTGACCTGACCGATTGAAGCAACTCCAGATCAACACTGCCTCCAGACGCTTGTACATTTACATTTAGGCATTTGGCAGACGCTCTTATCCAGAGCGACTTACATTTTTTATCTCATTACACATCTGAGCAGTTGAGGGTTAAGGGCCTTGCTCAAGGGCCCAACAGTGGCAACTTGGTGGTTGTGGGGTTTGAACCTGGGATCTTCCGAACCGTAGTCCAATGCCTTAACCACTGAGCTACCCCTGTCCCGTACCCCTGTCCTGTACAGTGGACACTATGCATGATGGGTGCATCACTTTAACCCAGTTCCAGCTGTTTCAAATCTCTTTAATTGCTGTTGCTGCTTGATGCAGACCAATAATTTGGCCTGTCTAAAATGGTGACTTGTTTTTTGGCCAGGGGGTGTACAGTCATGGCCAAAAGTTTTGAGAATGACACAAATATTAGTTTTCACAAAGTTTGCTGCTAAACTGCTTTTAGATCTTTGTTTCAGTTGTTTCTGTGGTGCACTGAAATATTATAATTACAAGCACTTCATACGTTTCAAAGGCTTTTATCGACAATTACATGACATTTATGCAAAGAGTCAGTATTTGTAGTGTTGGACCTTCTTTTTCAGGACCTCTGCAATTTGACTGGGCTCTCAATCAACTTCTGGGCCAAATCCTGACTGATAGCAACCCATTTTTTCATAATCACTTCTTGGAGTTTGTCAGAATTAGTGGGTTATTGTTTGTCCACCCGCCTCTTGAGGATTGACCACAAGTTCTCAATGGGATTAAGATTTGGGGAGTTTCCAGGCCATGGACCCACAATTTCAACGTTTTGGTCCCCGATCCACTTAGTTATCACTTTTGCCTTATGGCACGGTGCTCCATTGTGCTGGAAAATGCATCGTTCTTCACCAAACTGTTGTTGGATTGTTGGAAGAAGTTGCTGTTGGAGGATGTTTTGGTACCATTCTTTATTCATGGCTGTGTTTTTGGGCAAAACTGTGAGTGAGCCCACTCCCTTGGATGAAAAGAAACCCCACACATGAATGGTCTCAGGATACTTTACTGTTGGCATGGCACAGGACTGATGGTAGCGTCACCTTTTCTTCTCCGGACAATCGGAAAACGGCTTCATCTGAGAATATGACTTTGTCCCAGTCCTCAGCAGTCCATTCACCATACTTTCTGCAGAAGATCAATCTGTCCCTGATGTTTTTTTTGGAGAGAAGTGGCTTCTTTGCTGCCCTTCTTGACACCAGGCCATCTTCCAAAAGTCTTCACCCTCACTGTGCGTGCAGATGCACTCACACCTGCCTGCTGCCATTCCTGAGCAAGCTCTGCACTGGTGTCACTCCAATCCCGCAGTGGATCCTCTTTAGGAGATGATCCTGGCACTTGCTGGACTTTCTTGGACGCCCTGAAGCCTCTTAACAAGAATTGAACCTCTTTCCTTGAAGGTCTTGATTCTATAAATTGTTGATTTAGGTGCGATCTTAGTAGCCACAATATCCTTGCCTGTGAATCCATTTTTATGCAACGCAATGATGGCTGCACGTGTTTCTTTGCAGGTGACCAGTAAGAACAATGAAAGAACAATGATTTCAAGCATCACCTCCTTTTAACATGTGAAGTCTGCCATTCTAACCCAATCAGCCTGACATAATGATCTCCAGCCTTGTGCTCATCAACATTCTCACCTGAGTTAACAAGACGATTACTGAAATGATCTCAGCAGGTCCTTTAATGACAGCAATGAAATGCAGTGGAAAGGTTTTTTGGGGATTAAGTAAATTTTCATGGCAAAGAAGGACTATGCAATTCATCTGATCACTCTTCATAACACTCTGGAGTATATGCAAACTGCTATTATAAAAACATACATTAAGCAGCAACTTTTCCAATTTCCAATATTTATGTAATTCTCAAAACCTTTGGCCACGACTGTATTCGCTATTTTAAGAATTAGGTTTCATGTTTCAGACTTTGAAAATGAATAAAACATCGTAAAAATGTAATAGAATCCACGAATACCACTTTTCTTCTTCTTACGATATATCTTCACTAAGTCATTCTGTTCCACTTTTAAAGATCCAGTGAAACACCTAATTTCAAAATGTGCAGGGAGACTATTGAATGGTTTTAGTTATTAGTTTTTTTTTATTCCATAGAACATAATGTTAAGAACGAACATGCATTTGCAGTTCTCTATTTCTCCATGTCCTTGGTTTTCTCACAGTTTTTTTTCCCTCCGGCGCTCAATATTGTTAGAAGTACTTACATATGAATTATACAAGTAAAGAAAAGGTTTCTTTTAGTAAGACTTGGTGCCCTGAGGCTGAAATGCGCTTTATAGTGGTCTATAGTGCAGTATTTTATCTTATTCCTAAATGAACATGAATGCTAAAAAAAAAAAAAAAACAGACATTTAAGGAAACTTGTTCTTTTTTGCTTTAGAAGATGACAAAAAGTATTTCATTATTATCTGAACAAGATGAATAAAAAAAAACTCATTAAAAAACATTCTGGCATTATTTTTAAATGTCTAATCAGAAAAGTAAATCAGCAGGAAAACAATTACTTTTAGCTCATGTTAATTCTCTGTTAGTTCCGGAAATGAGAATATAACGCAACTTGAGATCAGAAAGTAAAATGAGAGCACTATTGTTATTTATTAATTAATTAATTTATTCATTTATTCATTTAAACAAGTTTGTGTTTGATGGTTTAGGGGTGTGTACTTGTGTTTCTTTCCCTCGAGAATGTGAAATATTCATTTCTGAGATCAAAGAGGTAGCAATTTGTAGGACTTGCTTTTTAGTGTTAAAGCAAGCCCACTCCGGCTATTATGAAATGTGTGACAGCTCATACCGCTAATAAACTGGCCTGGCACTAAACCGCTTTGAATAGGAAACACCCCCCCAGCACCCAAACATGTATACTGGCTGTATTATATACAATGTCTGGAAATAACACTTAGCAATAAGCGTTAACATGTGGTTGATTTTCTTTTAAATAATCACATTTTATTAATTTACTAAAAACATTATTATATTTTTAAAGATGGCAAATTTTGCCGGTGTTTACGGCAAATGATGTGGTAGTTTTATCCAAAACCTTAGCTAGTGGTTTCTCCAAGGTGGAAATTTCTTTAAAAAAATATTACAATAGTCCATGTTTCCACAAGAAGCATTCAAGTCAATCCTGAACTTTTTATTGTGCAGAATAACAGAACACACTTATAAGAGTAAAAACTCCCTTTATTCCTCTATATAATCCCCTGCTTCGCTAATGCACTTTCCCCAGCGTTTCACTAGGGCCTACAGTAGGTACCATAAAGGGAGAAAGGTTTCTCAGTATGACAGAGCCATGATCGGATTACCTTTACAAAATTGAAAATTAAAAACATTTTTTATTTATTTGCTACGAACGACCTCTAAAGGCCCACAGTCTGGTAAAGACTGATACAATGAAATGACCATAGATTTTACTCTTATAATGATGTTGGGTTGTTCTGCACAATCAAAAGTCCCGGTTTGACTTGAACACTCTTTATAGAAGGCGTCCACATGCAAATGTGTCATTGAGGATAGTATACTATTAAGTCTGGTTTGTATACAGTAATCATTTATAAATTTGGTCAAATTGTGCACGCGAATAGAGCACTGTCAATAAAACAATAGTTTATTGATAATAAAAAAACACTGAGTGTATCACAGATGGAGGCCATGTTTTAAAAAATGACTTTTTTTTTTTTTTACCTGTAAAGTGTGATTCTTATTTTTAAGAATTTATTTAAATCAATGATTTAAATCATTGGTAGCCTTCTCACCTGCCTTGACGAAAGCCTGGGTTCGATTCCCAGCAAACACTCCAAACCCAGGCCTAGCAGAGCATCCTTAGTGCAGGTCCCAATCCTCAATATGACCTGGAGGGCTGCGTCTGGAAGGGTATCTAGTAAAAAAAAATAAAAAATCCTGTAAAAGGAGAATCATTACTGGAACACACCCACACTACATGCAATACACTATAGTTCTGAGTCCTTCCTTTCCTTTTCATCACCACCGTGAGATGTCTACACAACTCCCAAATATTCATTCTTTTAGAGAAAATTTAGAATTGCAGGATTTCTTAGCCTCTAAGATAAACAACTTTGTTTGATGCAGTCAGTCACCCTCTCTTGAAGCAACATGGTTAACTTATTCACACCCACATCATTTGTGACCTTTCTTTCTACTCGTCACTACACTGGGTTATCTGGGGATGCCGAGGATGCTTCAGCATTCTTCATGCTCTTTAAATGAGGACATTATGTCCTTCTTCAAAGGAGTGAACAAATAAAAGACTTCTTCTCCAGGCGCTTCCATAATAAATACTTTATTTAGCAAATAGCACTTACAAAGCCTTAAAATCTTTGTTGATCCTTTTCTAGGGGTTTTCTAGGAAAAAGAAGATTTGTTTGATTTTACATAGACGTGCTCTTCAGATCAAAAGTGTTTTGTTGTTTTGACGGAAAAGTGCACCAACGGGTTCAGAGATTTATGGCTTTACCGCCTCCACTTGACTTTGTTTCTGTTGTCCTTTAAAAGACATTTGTCATTTGATTCACTGAGTACCTTGATCAAAACCTGTTATTAGACTTCTCTGCCCAAATCAATACTCAGCAATTTACTGTGTTGAAGCTGCCTGTCAGGGTTTGCCTGCTAGGCTCTGTGTCTTATTGGGTGCAAATGCACCACCTAATAAACTCAAACCACAGGCTTGGCACAGTGCCTTTGTTCGATCTTTAATCTCACCACTCTGTGGTTAATGTGATTAATGTGTTTACTACCACTGTTTCACCTTATATATCACTAGTTCAAGGTTAGATTACCTTACTTATGACTTATGCTAAAGGTTGAGGTTAATGTACTGTAGGGAAAGATGATGAAACAGTTAAAAATCCCATTTTTTGGGGAAAGAAGTTAACACAGGGAGGCGGCGCGCCGGTGGTGTAGTGGTTAGCACTGTTGCCTTAGGGTTTACCTCCAGGGTCTGGGTTCGATTCCCCAGCCAGGCTCGATTCCCGTCTCTGTGTGCATGGAGTTTGCATGTTCTCCCCGTGCTTGGTGGGTTTCCTCCCACAGTCCAAAGGTTAGGCTAATTCGGCGTTCCTAAATTGCCCGTAGTGTGTGTGTGTGCCCTGTGATGGATTGGCACTCTTAAGATAATGCATTTTTTATACCTTTCTTTACAGTATTTCACTCCTCCTTCAAATGTGCTGTTTCATTCTCATTCACTCATCTTCTATACCGCTTTATCCTGTATTCAGAGTTGCGGGTACCTGGAGCCTATCCCAGGAGACTTAGGGCACGAGGCGGGGTACATTGGCGGGGTGCCAATCCATCGCAGGGTACACACACTACGGGCAATTTGGTAACTGCAAATTGCAATTTTACTGCTTCAATTGCTTCCCTTTTGAGTATACAGTATATAAAAAAAGAAACAGAAAATAAATATGTTTCGTTTTATTGGAGTTTGATTAAATGAAATTATGAACATGGACCGAGGAGCTTTTCGGAACATAGAAATACAATCAGAACTGTTAGAAATAGGCTAATAATTTTGCAATGAAACAAAATAACAATAAACGTTGATTTCTTAAGTGGTCAAACATAAATAAATCTCAATAAATAAAAATAAGTTCCTACCTTGCGCCTGTAAATTGTTTTTGTTTTAATTTAGTCGATCTTGTTGCTTTTGTGCAATAGTTAAATAATATAGTATTTGTTTTCAATAAATAAATTTTAAGATAATTCCATTTTGCGGGAGTCCCGCAATTCATTCTATTCTCCCGCAACCCGCACATACATGAGGACCTTACCGCCCGCACCCGCATTCACCCATCAAATCTTGTCCCGCGCCGCACTCCGTTTGCTGGGTCCCGCGGGAGTGCAGGTCTCTAGTTCGAACCCCGGGTGATGCTGTTTTCCTTTTAATCATGGCTCTAAAGCGAATCAGGGTCGTCCGTGAGCTCGCGCACGTGGAAGGAGCGGCTAGCGCTTTCCTCCGAGTGTGTTACTCCGCCCCTAATGGTGCGTGAGCAAGCAGTTCGAAAAGATGCGGTCGGCTCTTCGCCCTCCCGACTGAGTGGTAGTGGTAGCCTTAATGTGGGAGGAATTGGCCACGACTAAATTGGGGAGAAAATTTTTAAAAACTCCACCCAAAAAAATATATAAATAAAAAAATAAGGAGATATAGGAGAGTAGCCAATCGATGAACACTTCCCAAAAACTCTCCTCCTGCAATATGTAGAGTCCTGTTGCAGACTGTCCAAGTGATAGATTTGTTCAAGCTAAATCAGTGGTTCTTATCTCCAGTCCAAGTATTTTAGTGCTTTCTCAGCTACCAGCCTAACTGATTTGACTAATCAACTAATTAATGTTTTTTTGTAATTAATGGTAGAGCAGGGAAAATGCTATAATATGCAGGGCAATGGTGCTCTAGGAATAAGGATGAGGACCACTGGGCCATGCAGATGACTGAGCTGTAATGAATATAAAGTAGCATAATAGTCATAAATGGTGCTCCATCTGAACTGAAACATCTGGGGCCTGATTGACTCGAATGAATAAAGATATTTTGAACCATCTATTGATTTATTCATCTTGAGTACTGCTTTGTCTTGACCATGGTTATGGTGACTTTAGATAGAAACACTGAGTACAAGGCAGGAGTGCTCATTAGACTACACTTTAGTCCACTATTTAAATCTAGACTTGGGCCGAGAAAGTTGTTCAAATAGAGTGGTCCAAAGAACCGACCCCTGGGAAGCCTTGATTTCCAAAATTGGGTGTGGACATTATCGTTTGACGAAGATAAATGATTGGCTCAACGTTTCATGTCATGACATTTTGTAATAAACCTATTTGCGCATGAGGAAGAAATATATGAAATTTCATACAGACATCAACCAAACCTCAGGATCAAACCCTACAGCCGTGATGCGCCAACGCTAACTGCCGCCATTGACCTAAAACGTGGTTGATAAAATGACAAAGAGGGATCTCTGAACTTGGTTCCATTACAAGGCCTTAAAATACATGTCTCCTGGTGTTTTTTGTACACTATATTTCTTCTACATTCATGTACGGTGGATTGTTCATTAGTTGGTCATGAACTGTGATGTGCAGATCCATTTGCTCCTACTGTACATCCTTCTTGATAAATAAGACAGAAATATTACTTTTCTTCCTATGCATACAGCCATGTTTCTCACGAATCCTATTGGAAGTATTGGAAGAATTGACCTTCACCATGGTGGCATTGCTTTTAATAGATTAACCAGTGATGATACATTAGCTCGAGTGCACTGAAAGCTGCGTTTGCTTTCGGTATATATGCGTGGTTGTGTAAGCACACAGTAAGTGAAAGTAGGGTCAGGATAGACACCTAATTTCAAGGTGCTAATGGCTTTCCCTGTGATCCTGAGTAATTATCCATATTGTCAGTGCCTGTTGGTAAAAACCATCTAGCACATTGCATCTCCTCTCAGACACTTAGCAGACACTCAGGGCTTTGAATATACCTCTAATTATACATCACTGGTGGAAACAGGTACAGTAGAAAAAATGAGCAACATATGAAGGGAGTAAATGGTTTTGTCAGGAAATGGAGTTAGAGATGGGAGAATGGAAGAGTAATGGGCGAAAGCAGGAAAATCAAGCAATACTATATGGCCAAAGGTAGGTGGACACGGGCTGTGTGGTGCTGCGGCGGCAAATGGCTCGTCCCTGTCATCCAGAAGTCTCGAGCTCGATTCCCAGGTGATTCCCATCGGCAGCTGGTAGCCTAGAGAGAGCAGATTGCAGACACTTTCAAAACTCCTACATCAATCATAGCAATTGGCTCATGGCCTGTGATCTCACAAATTGAGGAAGAGACTGGATAGCGCTTTTCTGTAAGTGTGTTATGCTGCACACTAATTTTGAGAAAGCAATACTGTAGATATCTGTGAAAAGATGCAATGGGCGGCTTCAACTGTGATTGAGAAAGCACCAGCGGTAGCTCAGTGGTTAAGTCATTGGGCTACGGTTCAGAAGGTCCCAGGTTCAAACCCCACAACCACCAAGTTGCCACTGTTGGGCCCTTGAGCAAGGCCCTTAACCCTCAACTGCTCAGATGTGTAATGAGATACAAATGTAAGTCGCTCTGGATAAGAGTGTCTGCCAAATGTAAATGTAAAGCACATATTCACCCTCCATGTTGGAAGTTGTTGAACTCTTCTTCTTCAAACAAAGTTTCTCCCGGACATACCGGACGCACATGCAACTTAGCCGGTTGTTTGGTTTGGTTTAGTTCTTTGCAAACTTCTTGCAAAATTTAAAGGCTAAAATTTGTAAGGGAGAGCATTCTTCCCCAAACCATTTCCACACTGTTGGAGGAAAACAACTGTCTAGATTGTCTTTGTATGCTGTAGTATTACAGTTCATCTTCACTAGCACTAAGGGGTCCAAACCTGCTCGAGAATGACGATGATCCTTTTCAAAAAGTGAGGTCCATATACTGTAGGTATCACTCATCAAAGCTGGTGTTGAAAAACTTGATTGGCTCGTACAGAGTCCTGACCTCCACCTCACTGAACACCTTTGGGGAGGAACTGGAATGCAGAACAGGCATCATCACCTGACATCACTGAGTGACCTCGTGCATGCTCTTGTGGCTGAATGAGAACAACTTCCCACAGCTGTGCTCCACAATCTAGCGAAAAGCATTCCGAAAAGAGTGCAGGTTATTATAAGGTTAGGTGAATTTTTAGATAAATTAGAGGAAATGATAGTAATCTCTAAAAGGAGAAGCTGGTTGATCTGATGGAGGCTGACATGGCAACAGAGCCTTTCGTTTTAGGCATGACGTGATAAATAGCATGTAAATCATATATCTTATGAAAGCTTTAATTAACTCGAAAAGGTCACATCCTCCACTGACATCTTTTGTCATTGTCTTCCATCATTTTTTTGTACTTTGAAAGCCTTTTGTCTTTTATCCTCTGTTGTTTTTCTGCCATACATGGTGAGTGTACTGTATCTTTCCATCATAATAACGCGAGTGTGTGTGTGTAGGCTTCATCATGTGGTGAATTGCATGATGCAGAAAGAAACACAATGAAGCAAATTGTTATGCTCAGCGTTTGTCATGTATAAGTTGCCTGCAGAAAACCACTGGTAGGCTTGTGCTCATGAGAGGTTCATCCTGACTACATAACGGCCTGAATTTCATATATCCGCAGGGAAAGACATACAATAATTCTTGCAGCAGCCATTTTCTCACAGCGGCACTCCCAAGTTGTTATACCAATTCTGTGATGTGCTAAGTGCACCTATTGTGTTATTACACTATCTACTGGGACTTAAAGTAGACGAGTGAGTCTCTCTCTCTCTCTGTTACATCCAGCCTCTATCATAGTTCATGTAGCCATCAGCATACCAATATTGGCATGCTTTAGCATACCAATAGCCGTATTTTGCCCTATAGCCATAATATTGTGAGTTCATACTGTATCTCAATAATCCCACAATTCAAAGTGGCCAGAAGGGATTACAGTTAAAAATAATAATAAATGTCAGCTTAGCATTATATTCACAGACAGTCGCTGGTCTGTTGAGGGACAGAATGGAAGTTTGGAATCTGTAGCTCTCATAGATTGTGCATTCAACCTTCGACCTTTGAATCCATACTGTAGGTCTTTGGACACAAATAATGCAATCGATGATGCTGATTCTTAGTTAGCTAACTTTGCAGTATGTACACTACTTCTTTCTTCAGTTTTCAGTGACATACTGTACAGTGGTACCTTGGCATACAAGTCTAATCAGTTCCGAGAGACGAGTTCTTAAGGCGAAATTTTACATAGGAGATAATGTAAATGCAAAAAATCCGTTCCAGGCATTTAAGAATATTATCTTTATGTTGGCATTTTCTCTCTCTTTAAAATCTTGTTAGAGAATATTTTGGCCACATGTTTCTTTGAGTGCGGCACGGTGGTGTAGTGGTTAGCACTGTCGCCTTGCACCTCCAGGGTCTGGGTTCGATTCCCCGGCCAGGCTCGATTCCCGTCTCTGTGTGCATGGAGTTTGCATGTTCTCCCCGTGCTTGGTGGGTTTCCTCCGGGTACTCCGGTTTCCTCCCACAGTCCAAAGACATGCAGGTTAGGCTAATTGGCGTTCCCAAATTGCCCGTAGTGTGTGATTGGGTGTGTGAGTGTGTGTATGTGTGTGTGCCCTGCGATGGATTGGCACCCTGTCCAGGGTGTACCCTGCCTAGTGCCCGAAGTCTCCTGGGATAGGCTCCAGGTCCCCCGCGACCCTGAACACAGGATTAAGCGGTATAGAAAATGAATGAATGAATGAATGTTTCTTTGAATCAACCGGGTTAAAAAGCACAAATGACAAAATCTTATGATGAAAATGTTTTGGATTGAATCCGTGTGAATTTTGGATGATTTTGCAAAATGCAATATAACTCCACCTTCCAGTGAATAAATCAGCCTGCAGTACAGTAAATATCTAAAATTGCATCAATAATAATGTTGAATGAGTTTAAATAAGTTCAATAAAAAGTATAGGAAACTCATTATTTGATTGTAATGGCAGCAACTTGGAACACGGAAACAAAAGAAAAACATTTTTATTTACAAAGCTTGCTGAAAATCATGCGAAACATTAAAATAATACACTATAGTTTACAACATTGCCGGACATTTGCAATTCATGCAGTTTTATAAGGAATTTAGCTATTAATTTTTACTGAGTATCCTATAGAACCACCTACAGTTCTTTTGAACACTTTGACTGTTGCACCGGCCTCTTTTTGTCATGCAAAACCCGACAGCTTCCATTATGTTTACTAAAACTTTTTTACTGTCATTTACATAATGTGCTGCTTTCTTTTCTGGACAGCAAATATTTTTCTGCAACTTATAATTTTGTGGTGTTTGAAGATCAGAAATGCTTTTGTACTCACCCTATAATAAAGTCATCTGTAACAAATGTGGTGCTAAAAAAACAGGGTGCCTTAGACATTTGCACAGTACAGTATAAGCTGAATCACTAAAAAAACCTAAACATAAAAAAGACAGCAAAAATTGCGGTCCGATGTCGTGCAGCTTTCTGTAAGGAGACGCTTACTGTAATTAGCATGTTCGGACAGCGTTTAGTAACAGCGAAATATAAATCTGTAAATATTTAGGATAGTCTTTAGGCTGGACAGGGTTGAGTTTCTTAGTTACAAGGTTTAAATGCTTATAGTTGCCATAAGATAAGGGATTTCATTATAAATTATTTAAAATTAATGTAATTTTAATGAATTTGTTAGCTGCGCGAACAATAGCAATTGCTGTGGTACAATAGCAGTAAAACAGTTCAGGGGATGTTGCTATTGGAAAGTAATCAACTTCAGGGTGAACAGTAACTCAATTTAATACTAAATAACACTAACAAACATTGATTATTTTCCTATAATGGCAACCCCCCTTGTGTTCTAGTCTTTGTAATTTTTCCCCCCCTTACACTGGATTTTGGTGATGTAGTGGTTAGCACTGTCGCCTTGCACCTCCAGGGTCCGGGTTCGATTCCCGGCCAGTTTGCATGTTCTCCCCGTGCTTGGTGGGTTTCCTCCGGGTACTCCGGTTTCCTCCCACAGTCCAAAGACATGCAGATTAGGCTAATTGGCGTTCCCAAATTGACCAGTGTGTGAATGAGTGTGTGTGTGTGCTCTGCGATGGATTGGCACGCTGTCCAGGGTGTACCCTGCCTCGTGCCCTGAGTCTCCTGGGATAGGCTCCAGGTCCCCGCGACCCTAATACAGGATAAAGCGGTATAGAAGATGAGTGAATGAATGAATGAATGGATTTTGAATGGCCATTAAAGTTGTTGAGAAACACTTAAAAATACAGACGTATGTTTTGTTCTGAATATGCTTTAAAATAAATCAATATAATCTGGGACTTTACAGGGTTTAAAGGGTTATGTTTGTAAATGCTATTTTCTTCCTTTTTTTTTTTTTTCATTATTTCTTCTTATTTTTCTACTTTGCCTTGAAGCCATTCATACCCTAGATATTTGTGTTCCCCCCACTCTTATTTGTGGCCTGACTCAGAAGAGTGCAACGCTGATTGTATCTTGTTGACTGAGATCAAGAGGAATAGAGTTGACGTGCAGGTTTTTTGATCAAACGTCTGTGTTCATTCATGTTCCGTGATGCGCACTCATATTTGTGTAAATAACAAATAGAGTCTTTAGGGCCAGCCTGCATTTACCGGGCAGCGTGAGTCATCAGTGGAAGTAATGTCTAGAAAACATTTGGCTGATTTGTGGCCTGCTTATCAGGACCAGATGATGGGTTTCAGCCTGCGTGGAGATTAAAAACGGCACATATACAGGTTCCCTTATGGCACTGCTGATGTGCTGTCACCGTCCTTCAGGATGTGGAAATTGGATTCCATTTTCAATGAAACGTAAGTGATTCATAAGAAACATGACATACTGTACAGTAGGTTTAACCTCCTGCAAATGGATTTGTGAAAATAATCCAAGGAACAAGGTGTACTTTATAAACATCAATTTACTTTGAAGGAGGTAATAAAACTATGGCATATCATGCTCACTTTTGTCTTCGATGGTCGTTTTATATTTTATTCCAAAATACGAGGGGTGTTCGAGAAACTGGGACTTGAATGAATCTACAGAAGACTTCAAGCGCAGGATGATGATGATTATGAGAAAGAATGAAATGTAGAATTAGCGAAAGAAATGCGTGATTGGCGGCGCGGTGGTGTAGTGGTTAGCACTGTCGCCTTGCACCTCCAGGGTCTGGGTTCGATTCCCGGCCAGGCTCAATTCCCGTCTCTGTGTGCATGGAGTTTGCATGTTCTCCCCGTGCTTGGTGGGTTTCCTCCGGGTACTCCGGTTTCCTCCCACAGTCCAAAGATATGCAGGTTAGGCTAATTGGCGTTCCTAAATTGCCCGTAGTGTGTGATTGGGTGTGTGAGTGTGTGTGCCCTGCGATGGATTGGCACCCTGTCCAGGGTGTACCCCGCCAAGTGCCCGAAGTCTCCTGGGATAGGCTCCAGGTCCCCGCAACCCTGAACACAGGATTAAGCGGTATAGAAAATGAAATGAAAATGAATGATGGATGAAATGTGTGATTCTTGAAAATAGACAAATAACATGTCACCAGCTTGCAGAAGAGACGCGTCAGTCTGTGGGAACACAATCATTCACCAACACCACTTGCACATTACAGGAACTCAGCTGGGACTTCGCTCCAATTGATTTCCACATGGTTTGCACATTAAAGGAGTTCCTGGGAGGCCAGCGTTTCAGATGTGAAGCAGGCAGTCTGATCATGGCTCTGGCGTACTGAGAAAACAGTGCCTTGATGTTATCTAAGCGCTTGTGAAAGGCTGGTATAAGTGCATTAGTGTAGCAGGAAATTATACAGAGATATAAAATATAACAAGATTTTTTATTCTAATAATTGTTTTGCTGGCTAAAGAGGCTGCAGTTCCAGTTTATTCTAAAGGAGTTGAGTCCCTGAATGGACTAAATGTCTTTTTAAGTTCATCTAGCTTTGTGGCTACACATGACAGAACTTATCAAAGGTACAGGACACTTTATGTTTACTGCAATTATTTACTGTAGATCTGTGCTGTGATTGTAACAGGTCCATGAATTTCTTCCAGCCTGGAATGGGACCTTGCGTTTATTATACGGTTGCATAAATAGTTTCATTATTTAGATATTGTCTGAAAAACAAATCAAGCGTCTGGAAAAACAACATAATGACATTGTACATTTCTTATACTGAAACAACTGCACTGCAGTGCGACATGAATTGCACTTGATTAGGCTGCAGATTAAATGTTAGTGTTCGTCTAGATATAATCCGATATGTTAGATGTGTATATGATATCAAGTACTTGAAATAATTTGGATATTTACAACTGAAAAGGCATAATCATTCATATGGCAAAGCTTTCTTTAAAGAACTGTTGATTTAACACTTACTAAAGGAGTCTTCCCAGCAGGCCTTTCCGCTGTTTACGCATTGTGGTGACTGTTAATCTGACTAATTAGGTTGTTTTTGAAAGTTAGAATTACTTTGATGAAATGACGCCAGACATCGTGATGAAGGGATAATTATAACGAATAACACAAGGTTGCGAAATCAGCTTCAAAATAATATTGATTCCAGACCGATAGCTAGAATGGGATTCATCAATCGCTTCAGCAAGAACACTGTGTGCGTACCACTGGACCACTAGGGAACATTGTTGATGCATCTACTGCACATTACTCTCACGGAAAAGATACGACAGCAGCTTACCGGAATATTACATTCGAAAGCAGCCAAAAGGAAAACTTCTGAAATCTGAACTTGGGACCCAAGATGTACCTCACAGTAATATTTCTAACAGAAAATCAAATGTTCAGAGAGGGAACATTAGAACACTAAGAGATGCGTGACATGAGATAAAGACGCTGGGTGCAGGAAGCTGTTGTGTCCGTCCCAATCTCTGATCAGAATTGTAAACCCTGTTAGAAACGTAAGGGATCGTGGCTGATATTAGGTAGCTGGGAAAGCAGCTCAATGGTTAAGGTACTGATCAGGAGGTCCCAGGTTCAACTCTCCCGGACCATCAAGTTGTGCCCTTGAGCAAGCCCATAAACTCTCAATTGCTCAGGGCCTGCATTCACAAAGCTTCTTAGAATTCTCCCAGAGAGCTCCTATCTTTGCCTAAAAATTCCTAGCTGGGAGTCTTAAACTAAGAAATACAGACAGAGCAGAGTTTCTGTGTAGAGCAGAGAGAAAGTGTGTGTGTGAAGGTGAAAGTAGGAGGGGGCATAAAAAATATGTTTTATGCACACGCCCAGTTAACAATAACTGTAACAGAACAATTACTACATTTAAGTTGTTACATTTATTTACCATGGTTTCCTCCGGGTACTCCGGTTTCCTCCCACAGTCCAAAGATATGCAGGTTAGGCTAATTGGCGTTCCTAAATTGCCCGTAGTGTGTGATTGGGCGGGTGTGTGAGTGTGTGTATGTGTGTGTGCCCTGCGATGGATTGGCACCCTGTCCAGGGTGTACCCCGCCTAGTGCCCGAAGTCTCCTGGGATAGGCTCCAGGTCCCCCGCGACCCTGAACACAGGATTAAGCGGTATAGAAAATGAATGAATGAATGAATGAATGAATTTATTTACCATACCGATTTTATCACTTGTAACCCATTTCAGATTGATGGGAGCAAAATGGCTCCGTTTTTGCCAATTAACATGATTTCAGGACATTTTACTGTATTTAAGTTGCACTTTTGGATGGTATGTAGCCTACAATCCAAGAGTGTTGCGTTCAGTGTTTGGAGAATATTTCTTCTTTCCGCCATTTTGTCCTCTGCTATAAAAACTCTAAAGCCTCTTAAAAGTCCTCCTCTCTACTCTTAACGATTTCTTTACCTTAGGAGGAGTTTTTAGGACTATAATGTTTCGTGAATCATTTTTTAGTCCTAAATTTAAGGGAAAATTCTAAGAAAATGTCATAATTCTAAGAATTTTTTAAAAAATTTCGTCACTAGGAGCAACTTCTAGACTTAAGAAGCTTTGTGAATACGGGCCCAGATGTACAGTATAAGGAATTTTTTTTTTTAATGTAAGTCGCTCTGGATAATGGTGTCTGCCAAATGATGTAACTGTGTGTTCGATGTTGAGTATAAACAATCTAAATTAAGGTTACTGTACATTTTTGAGGTTGTGTTTGGAGCCGTCATTAAATCTCAACCTCATTTCATCAAAGCGATTTTTATTTTCGGAACCCCCGCCCCCCTGTTATCTCAATATCCTTAAAACCATATTACAACGCTCATTCAATGTTCGGTGCTTTGTGTCAGTCTAGGTTTTTCCGCCATGGCAGACTCTACAGGATACTTTCTGGTTTCTCAGCAACAGACTGTAACAAGTTGTATTAACGTCATGAAAAAAAAAAAAAGAAGTGGGGCTGGTGAAGAACAAATGGTTATACTGTAGCTCTTATAATGTACAGAATGTGATAACTATTTAAATGAACACTTAATGTAACTAGAAACTGAGTTATATATTCATGCAAAATCTATGGTTGATATTTTTTGATTTAAAAACAAAGTGCATAACTACATGATGTCGACAGTTAAGACATAGTTTTCAACGCTGTCTGACGTCAGTCAAGGTCAGAGTGAAGTGGTTAAAGTCAGATGAAGAGATTCTGCTATGTAGTCAAGGTTACTGCTGTTGACGGCACTCACGTTGACGCAGCCACCCGGGAGCAGATACACGTGCCTCTGCTTGAGCAAAAACTCCACCTGCTGAACTAATAGACAAAAACGATTGAAAATGGTTAAAAACAGGCATCCATTTGCTGACCCGTCGGTTCCACCGTTCTCTTTATTATCACTCCCAAATAAATGAGTCACTAATGTAAAGCTCCTGTTCAGAATTTTCTGGTGGGAAAAAAAAGAGAGTGCACATAAATTAGCTCAATCATCTTTTTTAACAGTCTGCTACAGTACTGATGTCACACTGACAATTTCCCACCATTTACAACAGACATCATTCCTGCACTTCTATTCTTACTTATTCATTAGCGAAAGATCAAAGCAGTGATTACTAGTGAAATGACATTTTACATTGTGACGAGTTGCAGTTTTTTAAACATCAGATTGTGCACATGTTCAGCCTCTCATTAGATGCAAATGTTTTTAAAAAGGACAGCCAGCTCTTTTTCAATACTCTTTTTGAAAAGAGACTTCAAAATTCCCCAATTAGATGCTGAAGGACTTTGAGATGCAGAAATACAGAACTGAAGAAAAACCTGATGACTTCGAGTTTGTCTAAATGTCATGAAAAACCCACAGTTAGACACGACTGCGTTATTGTTTAACCATCGTGGATGAGGCATTGAACACTGTGTTCATACTGCAGATGAGTCAAAAGTACGGTGGCCCTGAAGTACAAACTTCCCAGACACATCCAAAAAAAGAACAACATTTTCCGAAAGTCAAAAACGATTCGCAAAAAACACACCCAAATTTCACTAATTTTGTTCTCACATTTTTCTTTAATTTTGAAATGTGGTTGTGTTTCGTAGAATGTTTTTGCGTTTCGAAAAAAGTGGTTGTGTTTTGGTGGCGGCGCGGTGGTGTAGTGGTTAGCACTGTCGCCTTGCACCTCCAGGGTCCGGGTTCGATTCCCCGGCCAGGCTCGATTCCCGTCTCTGTGTACATGGAGTTTGCATGTTCTCCCCGTGCTTGGTGGGTTTCCTCCGGGTACTCCGGTTTCCTCCCACAGTCCAAAGACATGCAGATTAGGCTAATTGGCGTTCCCAAATTGACTATAGTGTGTGAATGAGTGTGTGTACTCTGCGATGGATTGGCACGCTGTCCAGGGTGTACCCTGCCTCATGCCCAGTCTCCTGGGATAGGCTCCAGGTCCCCGCGACCCTAAATACAGGATAAAGCGGTATAGAAGATGAATGAGTGGTTGTGTTTTTTTTTTTTCTTTTGTGTGTTTTGTGTTTAATGGAATGTTCTTGTGTTTTGTGAACAGTTTTTATGTTTTGAGAAATGTGATTTGTGGAATCTTTTTGTTTCTTCTGTATGGAATAAAATCACTGTCAAAAATATTCGTGCGTAAAAAAAAAAGTACTACTTTTTTACTACTACTTCTGCACTAGTATTGTATGTTGTTTAATAGTTTTGTGTTTCGAAGGAACATGGTTGTGTTTTGTGAAATGTTTTGATTTCTTGCGAAAATGTATTGTGTTTTGGGAAATGTCATAAGTTTTTGGGAAATGTTGGGTTTTGTATTTCAGGGCCACCATGCAAAAGCCTATAAGACTGTATCAGAATTTATCAGAATTTCATCCTACCACAATCATCAACCATCAAGGACATGTTTTGAGGGAAGGTAAAAATAAGGTCTGTTTACAGATAAATTTTTTTGTCCATGTTTGGGACCTTATCAAGCATCTCCCACTCACATTTCTGGGAAATAAAACAAAGGGAAAAATATAGGGTACTGTGTAAAAGTTTTGAGTCACTTCTCATTTCTTTACATTAAATGATGTAGATGAAATTAATGATAGCTTAAGACTTTCACACAGTACTGTATATAAATATATATTTAATTTATGATGACATCCTCAATATTTAGTGATCCATCCCATCCATCCATCAACTAGGGACTGTATAGGCCAATGGTGACCACTGTATTTATTCCCATTTTCATTCACATTAACACACTATGGGCAATTTGGGAACACCAATTAGCCTAATATGCATGTCTTGGGACTGGAGTACCCAGAGAAAACCCACAATGCATAGGAAGACCATGCAAACTCCATACACTCCAGACACCGAGGAGGGAATCAAACCTGACACCACCGTGCCGGCAATATTTAGTGAAATAAAAGATAAAACACAATTAAAAGCTGAAAAAGGCTAGGCTACCATTAGTGGTATTATAGCTCATAAAATTGGTACCCAGAGAACACCAAAGCTGGGCGGAGCTGAGTGACAGGGGAGGGTTTCTTGGTATGTGTGGTCACACTAGGTGGAAAATCGGATTTGCTTGCTTATGCTTGGATATACAAAAATTTACAAGAGGCACACAGCAGGTTTTTTTTTTCTTTTTTCATTTTTTTCTCGTTTTTTTTATGTTCATGTGTTCATGTATTCATGCAGAATAAATAAACTTTAATCAAAATAACAGAAACTTTAGTCTGTGGTTATGGCTAAGCAGTTTGTTGTAAAAATCATCGTTTGGCATCTACAATAAAAAGCTTTCCACCTTTACATAACCCTGCCATAGTGTGTGTGCGAAAACATTCTAAACTTCCTTTCAGGTAAAAATTCGATCTCTGTCTTGATCTTCCAAGAATGAATGTGTGACAGTTGTCCGATAGCTGCTATTACCGGTAGAATTTACTTCCTTTACTTAATTGATTTGTTAATGTACACATCGCTCACCAGAGAGCCCAATACAACAGTAGAGTCCTCTCGACTTAATCAAGTGCTCCCATGTGCCCGGGCTTCCTAACAGCCGCAACTTCTCCCGGAGACGTTCCTTCATCAGCATGCATCTCTCCACTGTGCCTCTTAGTCCTTCCTGCCTGATGGAAATGACATGGAAAGCAGTCACTTGACAATGCATTAAGCATTTCCCTAGGAGAACTGATGAGGGATTTATTCAAGGATGGACAACACTTGGCCATACTGTATGTGCATGGGGAATGGTCCTCGTATTCATATACAGCTGCTTAAATTAAATTTCTGAATGAGTCAGTCAATTGATTATGATCACCCGTATACAGTTCATGCCTCCAAGGTTGCCAGATGAAACTAAAAGGTTCAAATTTACTAATAGCTGTAAACAATAATAAACAAATGTATTATTGCCCTGGCTAAAACAAAATGGTCAGTAGTCTGCTTCAAGCGAAGAAAACATTCATTCATTCATTCATCTTCTATACCGCTTTATCCTGTATTTAGGGTCGCGGGGACCTGGAGCCTATCCCAGGAGACTCAGGGCATGAGGCAGGGTACACCCTGGACAGCGTGCCAATCCATCGCAGAGCACACACACACACACACACACATACACACACTCATTCACACACTATGGTCAATTGGGGAACGCCAATTAGCCTAACCTGCATGTCTTTGGACTGTGGGAGGAAACCGGAGTGCGAAGAAAACAACTGATGATATTTGGAATGGGGTAAATAACCATTCATGACATATCTAAAACCTGGAAGAAAATTGCAAAAACTTCTTGGAATAAATATACTGTAGTGTATGGAGATCACTTAAACGCTTGGCGAAGACGTTTTGCAAAAAAACACCTTATGTGGCAATAAAATGAAGAACCTGAATGAACTGAATGACCAGGGTATCATATCTGCAGAGTTTTTCTTCCCTGATGCCACGGACACATTCAAATAGTGAAAGAGTGGTTCTGGGAGCATGAGGAATCATTTTCACCCATGAGCTAGCCACCATATGATGCGGCGTAATCAACAATAAAGGAAGTCAAATTAAATCTTAGTCTATGTAATTTTTTTTTGTATTATTATTATTATTATTATTGGCCAGGTGGTGTATTTAAGTATCTACTGTACTGTACGTACATCCCAAAACATGAATTTCAGCATGATGTACAGGTACTATGGATTGTGGTACATATAATGACTTTTCTGGGTTGTATTTCCTGAATTTCTTTAAAACAATCCACTGGCAGAAGTCATTTTAAATTGCATAGGGATTTTTTTTTAAAGAAACATGTATATACAGTTAAGTGCAAAATTTAAACTTCTGTTTTGAACTGTGCTGTTTTTTTTCTGTTTCAACAGATGGTCTTTCTTGTTTATGTTTCTAAATATAAAAAAGGTGTTATTTTGTTTTTTTAAATTTTTTTCTGCTATTTGTATTTGTTTCTTTTGCTGTTTTTTCTTTTTTCTTTAAATGTATCCAAAGCACAAAGGTCAAGCTCTATATAAAGTTTTCAAAAAGCAATCAGAAGTGTTTTCCTGTAAAAAGTCCAGACTTACCATTCCACCATATGGGCAGGATTGCTGAGCACAGTTGTCACCACTCTGGCCCCTTCCACTGGTGGGCGGGACCAGAGTGTTTGGATGATCTTCTCTGCCTGGGATTGGACAGCCACCAGGGTGGGGTTCTCCTTCAGAACACACAGGAGCTGAGCCACTCTCTCTCCTAGGAATGTGAGATCGGGTACAACATAAGACAAGTGCAAAGTGAGGGGCAACTGAGAAACTCCTGAGATACCAGTGACCCTGACCCTGTCCTGCTCTCTGAACCTGCTGAGCCAACGTGACGCCCTAGCTCTGGTTGGAGTTAGTTAGAACTACTTGGATGGTCCATATGGGCAGCCTACACAACCTTGTACTGTAGATGGATTTGAACTGTGAATTACTTGACTATTTTTTGCTACAATGGCTTATGTCTAAAGTTGCCATAAACAACTTTTGTGCTCAAACCTCCAGTTGATAATGTCAACAAAACAGACTTCATTTTAATACTTTAAAGGGGAGCTATTATGCAAAATTCACATATTAGTCATTTTTAGACGTTCAGATCTCCAGTGTGTTTGTGCATACAGATTTCGTCCTTTGTCCATGTTTGTATTGACCAGGGTTTAAACAAGCCAATTGGATTTCCTCCCCTTATGACCTCATATAAGAAGATCCCCTACCCTGGCTTTTTGCAGCTTTGCTGTTGTCTGGTGGGTGTGGCTCGCAGGAGCTCATTTACATAGACACTGAAACAGTGCATTTGGAAAAGGAGTGAAACATAGAGTTCGAGATATAAAAAAAAATGCATTATCTAAGCGGTCTCTCAGTTGAACTATTATGGATTGGCACCCCATCCAGGGTGTACCCCGCCCCGTGCAGTAAGTCTCCTCTGATAGGCTCCAGGCCCCCCGCGACCCTATATACTGTATGGCATAAAGCATTATACTGTAGATAATGACAATGATGATATTTCAACTGGAACATCACCTACCACATGAACTTTAGAGGAACTCTGAGACCTGTGAAAACTCTGAGACCTTGTTAAAGAAATATGCAGATATGGGACCTTTAATGAAGTTCCTAGTTACAAAGTTACCGATATAGCAAATATAGACAGGAATTATTCATAATTGCACTATCCGCAGTCACCCAAATGATTATCCTTTAAACGTTGGTCCCCTCAAGGTCTCTTCCTCATGGTGTCTTGCTGATTTTTCTTTATTTCTTTCCACCAGTTCCTCTGGTTTGCTCTGGATGTTTATAAGTTAAAAATGATATCCAGAATGTATATATTTCTGTCTAGCTACTTTGTGATAATATAAAATGAAATGTGATTTGATTTTAATTTTACTGAAAGTATTTCCTGCAGAATTGCACAAAAATGCAAGAATAAAAATAGTTTCTACACCACTTTATTCTGTATACAGGGTCACAAGGGGCCTGGAGCCTATCCAAGGAGACTTAGGGGCATGAGGCAGGGTACTGTATATAGTGCATGTCGTTGGACTGTGGTTGGAAACTGGAGAAATAGGAGGAAAACCACCAAGGACGGGGAGAACATACAAACTCCATGCACACAGACCCTGATGCGGGAATCGAACCCAGAACCTGGAGGTGCAACGTGATAGTGCTAACCACTAAGCCACCGTGCCGCCCCATATTAAAGTCATTTTCAATCAATTATTCTGGGCAAAAGATCCTTGCTTAACTTTACTTACTTACATATATATATATATATATATATATTTTTTTTTTTTTTTTTTTAAGACATGCTATTATATTTCAGTATGCTCTCACCATAAAGGCTGAAGTTGTGCGAGAATGACTGAGCACACATTAGTTCCATTCCCACAGATACACAGTATCTTAGTGGCCAGGAGTCCTGATCAATGTCCCTGCTGCACAAACCCTGAGCCGGCAGCAAAAAGAACGGAAGAAGCCGACGTTTCTGAGGGAAGAGAAAAGAGAGGTATTGAATAAAGTCACACCTGATACAACACTCATGATTAAACTATAACAAGTCAAAGTCTAGCTTCCTGCAACAGTGTATTCAGAGTTCCCTAGAGTACGTTTGTCAGTTTGACTCTCCTGATTATATGAATTAATCTTACTACAAACCGGATTCCAAAAAAGTTGGGACACTAAACAAATTGTGAGTAAAAACTGAATGCAATGATGTGGAGATGGCAAATGTCAATATTTTATTCAGAATAGAACATGGATGACAGATCAAAAGTTTAATCCGAGAAAATGTATCATTTTAAAGGAAAAATATGTTGATTCCAAATTTCACGGTGTCAACAAATCCCAAAAAAGTTGGGACAAGTAGCAATAAGAGGCTGGAAAAAGTACATTTGAGCATAACGAAGAGCTGGAAGACCAATTAACAGTAATTAGGTTAATTGGCAACATGATTGGGTATAAAAAGAGCTTCTCAGAGTGGCAGTGTCTCTCAGAAGCCAAGATGGGTAGAGGATCACCAATTCCCACAATGTTGCGCAGAAAGATAGTGGAGCAATATCAGAAAGGTGTTACCCAGCGAAAAATTGCAAAGACTTTGCAGTTATCATCATCAACTGTGCATAATATCATCCGAAGATTAAGAGAATCTGGAACAATCTCTGTGCGTAAGGGTCAAGGGTGTAAAACCATACTGGATGCCCGTGATCTCCGGGCCCTTAAACGACACTGCACTACAAACAGGAATGCTACTGTAAAGGAAATCACAGAATGGGCTCAGGAATACTTCCAGAAACCATCGTCAGTGAACACAATCCACCGTGCCATCCGCCGTTGCCAGCTGAAACTCTACAGTGCAAAGAAGAAGCCATTTCTAAGCAAGATCCACAAGCACAGGCGTTTTCATTGGGCCAGGGATCATTTAAAATGGAGTGTGGCAAAATGGAAGACTGTTCTGTGGTCAGACGAGTCACGATTCGAAGTTCTTGTTGCAAATGTAGGACGCCATGTAATCCGGACCAAAGAGGACGAGGACGACCCAAGTTGTTATCAACGCTCAGTTCAGAAGCCTGCATCTCTGATGGTATGGGGTTGCATGAGTGCGTGTGGCATGGGCAGCTTGCATGTCTGGAAAGGCACCATCAATGCAGAAAAATATATTCAGGTTCTAGAACAACATCTAGTCATCTCTTTCAGGGAAGACCCTGCATTTTTCAACAAGATAATGCCAGACCACATTCTGCATCAATCACAACATCATGGCTGCGTAGGAGAAGGATCCGGGTACTGAAATGGCCAGTCTGCAGTCCAGATCTTTCCCCTATAGAGAACATTTGGCGCATCATAAAGAGGAAGGTGTGACAAAGAAGGCCCAAGACGATTGAACAGTTAGAGGCCTGTATTAGACAAGAATGGGAGAGCATTCCTATTTCTAAACTTGAGAAACTGGTCTCCTCGGTCCCCAGACGTCTGTTGAGTGTTGTAAGAAGAAGGGGAGATGCCACACAGTGGTGAAAATGGCCCTGTCCCAACTTTTTTGGGATTTGTTGACACCATGACATTTTGATTCACCATATTTTCCCCATAAAATTATACATTTTCTCAGTTTAAACTTTTGTTCTGTGATTTATGTTCTATTCTGAATAAAATATTGACATTTGCAATCTCCACATCATTGCATTCAGTTTTTATTCACAATTTGTTTAGTGTCCCAACTTTTTTGGAATCCGGTTTGTAGTTAAATATTGCAATTACTGTATTGAAGTTGCTGAATTTTGGAATTTAAGTTGTTATTTTTATGTATATTTAGTTTATGGACATAATCTGATCAGCCATAACATCAACAGTTAACCTAAACAACACTGATTACCAACTGTACAACAGCAAACCGGTAGCAGGATCATGGGCACCCAATGCTCGCCCATGTGCACAGGGGCCAAAAGCCAACACGTCTGGTCTAGACCCACAGAAACTGTGCCAATGCAGCACAAATCCTGCCGAAAATCCAATGCTGGCTTCAATAGCAACGCACCAGTACATCCAGGTCACCATAGACTGCCACAGCAGGCAAAGAGACCAAGTCTCCAACCCAGCCTTAAAAGTTCTCAGAATCTAATCCATTCAAGCACCCATGGAATGCATGTCCTGGGGCAAAACACTGCAGCACACCCAGAGGCTCTGAAGAGCCGGGTCTCGAGGGGACATGGCCGTCCCCGTGGTCCAAGGGGAACCCAAACCCTAGTTGGTTTTCATGGTACTGGTTTTGAAATTATGGCTGTGAGTTTTAAAAGTTTTGAGTTAGAGATTAGAGAATTTGAGTTTATTATTATTATTTTATATATAATGTATACATTTATTTGATAAAGAATTATTTATTATATCCTATAGGATAATATTATATGAAAACTAAATACACTTCAGTATAGTATTAATGATTTCTACGGACCAAATAGAATATATTATGTATTGTGGTTAAGCTACATGTACCACCAGGATTTCAGTCACACGTTTCCATTCGTCCTGTGAGAGATCGGCTCCGGTGGGACGTTGTCCTGAGGCGGACAGGACCACCACGCTTTGTTCAGGAGCGTTCTCCAAGTCCTCTACCATTTCTTCCACACACACTTTGTTCTTCTCGCCGTCCCAGTAGCGGTATCGCTTCACCTCCACGATGCCTGCTGCCTCGAAGATATCAGGTAATGTCTCTGTGAATAAACCCCACCAGAAATGTACAGTAGCTCAACAATTTGAGAGCGGTTCTGACAGCTTATTAGTTTAGTATCTCATGCATTGTCTTCATACATTACCTATGAGCCAGTGCTATGGTATACACCACCATACAGAACAATATTGTGTTGCAGTATTTCTATCATGCTCTATCATTTACATTATTTGAGTTATAACATGAGGAGTTATGTACATAACAAAAAAAGGTGAAATAACGCAAAACATGTTTTATATTCTAGTTTCTTCAAAATAGCCCCCCTTTGCTCTGATTACTGCTTTGCACACTCTTGGCATTCTCTCGATGAGCTTCAAGAGGTCGTCACCTGAAATGGTTTCCAACAGTCTTGAAGGAGTTCCCAGAGGTGTTTAGCACTTGTTGGCCCCTTTGCCTTCACTCTGCGGTCCAGCTCACCCCAAACCATCTCGACTGGGTTCAGGTCTAGTGACTGTGGAGACCTTTTTTTGTTAAGTACATAACTCCACATGTGTTCATTCATAGTTTTGATGCCTTCAGTGAGAATCTACCAAAGTAAATGGTCATGAAAATAAAGAAAACACATTGACAGATAGATGAGAAGGTGTGTCCAAACTTTTGGCCTGTACAGTATGTGACGTCTTTGTTTATACCAACGGTTCCATTCATCTAGGAACCTCTGTAGTCTAACTACGGACTGTGGAGGCCAATGGTGACCATTGTCTTCATTCCCATTTTCACAACCGTGGTAGGACCTAAGGTCAACATTCACACGCGCATTCATACATTATGGGCAATTCGGGAGCGCCAATTAGCGAAATCTGCATGTCTTTGGAATGTGAGTACCTTGAGAAACCGCACCAAGCATGGGGAGAACATGCAAACTCCATAACCACAGACCCCAAGGCAGGAATCGAACCCTGACCCTTTCACTTTTTTTCTTTTTAGATTTCCACTTAATGACTCATTCATGTCCTAAGACTGAAGAGTGAATAACCTTCATATCAATGCTACCATTATACACACCGTCACATACAGAAGACAGGAGGACATGGCCAGTCCAGGATGAGCTGTCACAGTAGCAGCGCTTTAGTAACTCCGCTCCCAGACGCACCGCTCCAGAGCTCCCCACCGCCTGCACGCCTAAAACCTGCAGAGAGCCAACCATTATTAAAGGGCCATTTGTTCAATCATAAGGACTCCACGCTGTTACTTAAGGACACAACAGTCCTCTCTTCTGACGTGATTTCTTAAATAATGGTCCCCTGATGAGTTTCTACGGAGAAATGCAATGTAGCAGTAATGCAGTGAAGACTGTGGCATGGTTTCCTTATAAATGCAAGCAATTCTGGATTTCTATTACACCTCATGTTTCCCTTTCAGTGAAATTACTTTCCTATCTGGCAATCAAGTATGTTGTTTACATCTGTACTCCCGCTGTTTTTCCTCGGCTTTAGGACTATATTATGGAGCACAATGTTGAAACGGCAGCAGTTAGAGTGTGTGTGTCATCTGATAGCCTTAAACACTTGACGCCCTTCAAATAGCATCAACGCAGAAATCTTTTTTTTTTTTGGTCCAGTATTGCATGAAAAATGACTCGCAGTTCGAATGGAGCACTCTGTGATTATCAGGAGTGTGTTCCTGGGCTACGGCAAAAAACCTGCCTTGATTTGCCTTAAGATATATTCTCGTTTTTGTAAATTTTTTTTCCTCATAAATATTTACAAAATTCCTTGAGTTTGCACATTCGTCACTCATTTGACGACAAAAGTCATGCGCAGGATTCTGTATATTCATTCATTCATTCATTAATTCTTTGGATGGATCGATGGATAGATAGATAGATAGATGGATAGATAGACAGACAGACAGACAGATAGATAGATGGATAGATAGATGGATAGATAGATAGATAGATAGATGGATAGATGGATATATAGACAGATAGATAGATAGATAGATAGATGGATATATAGACAGATAGATGGATAGATAGATAGATAGATAGATAGATAGATAGATAGATAGACAGATAGATGGATAGATAGATGGATAGGTGGATAGACAGATAGATAGATGGATAGATAGATGGATAGATGGATAGACAGATAGATAGATGGATAGATAGATGGATAGATGGATAGACAGATAGATAGATGGATAGATAGATGGATAGATAGATAGATAGATAGATAGATAGATAGATAGATAGATAGATGGATAGATAGATAGATGGACAGATAGATAGATAGATAGATAGATAGATAGATGGATAGACAGATAGATAGATGGATAGATAGATGGATAGATAGATAGATAGATAGAGATAATTTAGTATAGAGACAGTAACAGAAAGACAGGTTTGTAGATGTGATTGCACATTGTATATCTTACATATCGTCAGTAATTGCAGGGTAACGTGAGAACTGACCAGAGGTTACTAGTGCAATGCTAAGAACAACAACAAAAAAAAAAACGGAGAGTAACTGAGCATGCCATAGGCCCGTGATGTCTATAGCAGAGGAGCCTTTAGTCCAGATCTCCCAGTTGAGCAGCTTTGCGACTGAAGTCTTCCACTAGACACACTCTTGTCTTTGCACAAAACTCTTAGTAGTGGGAGATCAGGATTGGCCATGATGGGCAGCTTTTTATGGTAAATTTTTTTTTATGGTAGGGAAATTGAATCATAAAGGCCAGGAGGCTGCCCCAGCAAGCTCAAGGGCACAAGGCACAGGACTCGTGAATGGAGAGACAATCCATTACATGACACAGAGGCACATGTACTTAAACACGTATTCATACACTACAGGCAGATTGAGAACAGCAGTCAGCCTGGGCGTGTCTCTGGTGTGTTCGGGGCGAGGGTGCCCAGAAGAGAATACACTACCTCCACTCTTCACACAGATTCGAAATTCCGAACATCCATTCAAACTCCTGGAGATGTGAGGTAAGCGTGCTAACCACTGAACAAGCATGGTCCTTGTTGCTGTATGTTCAGGTGCCTTGTAATGATTTTTTTTTTTCTTCATCAAACTAGGTTTTGACTTTGAATGCGTCTGAATAAATCCATCCAAAAGATCAAAACAGATGAAAAAGAAAAAGAAAAGAAGAAAAAAAAATGCTCTTCTTTATAGATGATGTAAGTGAAGGCTGCTCACATAACCCTAGCTGATTGGCAGGGATGAAAACGCAGGTTACAAATAAAAACAGTGTTAAGCTTTTGAATTGCTTGATGGTCTTTCTACTTGACAGTTACTAGCTTGTGAATGGATTTCAAATTACAGGGCAAATTAAACTGTACATGTAAGAAGATTTCACCGTAGTGAAAGCTACGCTTCTGTGTAATGGGAGGAAAGTCATACAGTAAATGGCAAACGCTCACTATAGAAAATCGTTAGAAATTCAATGGAGGGCAAATTATCTCTCAGTAGCTGTCTCACTCATTTCCTGGATTTTTGTATAATCCAAGCATGCTCTTCTGTTACCCTCCACAGTGATAAATGAAGGTGCCACACGATGGCATATTTAAAATAAACACCAGCCTTTGGTTTGCAGGTGAACCCAACATCCAGACGAAGGCGTCTCCCGTTCTTGTCCCTCCTCTAAACAAACTACAGTGTGTAGATATTGCGTCACTGGCGTTATCAGTGTATTCAGCCGGCAAGTCGTCGCTGATGAATAAAAACCCAGTGGATTTAATGAGCGACTTCAACAAAGAGAGTCATATCGTGTATAGACACACCGTAGCTCTAGGATGTCGGTCTGATGTTGCTGTCGTAAGCTGAGTTCTGCGGTTTTGCATAACGTGGCATGCTGATGATTTAGTGCCACTAATACTGTAACATTCAGGTTCTGGCAGTGTCTGAAGAGTTCTACAAAGAAATAAAATCTCAGCATTTTAACATTGAGATTTTAACAGTACTGTAAATCCAAATGCTGACAATAAAATGACATAATGGAATTGAAATATCCTTATTACTCTAAGCACATTGAAGAATGTTACGGTTTATGCAAGGATGTTTTCTTGACACATTATTGCACACAGAATACAGTAAATAAACCCAATGGAGCATTTAGTACAAGTGGAAACTGACATCTCACCCTATTTTCCAAAATGGCACGGCTGTCCCGGCCTAAGGCCAGCTGTGTTGCCCTGCTGTTGAATTCTGCGATGCCAAAGGGAGGTTGGTACTCAGGAATAAGGGTGGGGTCAGTGGCAATTTGCTGTTTAATTTTGCGGATGAGAGGAACCACTACGGGCTGGCCGTCCTCACCCAGATATTCTGAAGAGGAAGATGAGCACAAAGGTTGGTAATTAATTTGTGTGCATCAGAGTTACACCGGTGTTTCCTGGAACAGACTGATCAATTCCCTGTTCAATTTACTAATCAAATATATTGATACATGGAATATGCTTGTTTGGTCATGGCATTTAAATTAATTATCCAGACAATATGGAGTTTGCATGTTCTCCCTGTGCTTGGTGGGTTTCCTCCGGGTACTCCGGTTTCCTCCCACAGTCCAAAGATATGCAGGTTAGGCTAATTGCGTTCCTAAATTGCCCGTAGTGTGTGATTGGGTGTGTGAGTGTGTGTAAGTGTGTGCCCTGCGATGGATTGGCACCCTGTCCAGGGTGTACCCCGCCTCGTGCCCTAAGCCTCCTGGGATAGGCTCGAGGTCCCTGCGACCCTGAACACAGGATAAAGCAGTATAGAAGATGAGTGAATGAGTGAGTTCTATCACAGGATTTTTATTATTTTAGATGCATATTGTGTAGGCCATACTTACATGTCAGCTACCTGGGTATATCTAAAGCCTTACCCGTCACATTACCATCTTTAGTGAAATGCATAACAGCTCTCATTTACAACAAAACAACATATAAAAATTATTGGCCGAATTATGGACAATATTATGGACAATTTATCAATCAGCCTCCAGTCTGCTAGTGGATGCATTTAGATACATTTGGATACATTTGTGTAGATAGATTTAACCAGGTATATTTCAAATGCATTTACACCAGGATTTTCATGTGAATTAAATCTAAACGAAAATGAATGGAACTCAATGGTACACTTCCGTTGCATTTACACTCAGTGATGTAAATTAAATGCAAATGAATTTGTATGAGATGCTCAGGTACAACTTCAATGCATTTACATCCAGATTTTGATTCAATGGCCTGGAAATTTTGATCCAAATTAAAGTCAAATTAATATGAATTGAATGACCAATTACATTTGCATACAGATTTTGGTGTGAATTAAAGCCGAATTAAGATGTGTGAAATGACCAGGTTGATCTCTGGTAAATTTACACACAGATTTGTATATGCGAAATGACCAAGTATACTGTACGGACGAGAAAATTAGGCCAAACCTACTGTATATACTTCTACATAGAGTTGGTTCCCTTTTTTGCAGATATAACAGCTTCCACACTTTTTGGAAGCCTTTCCACATGATTTTGGAGTGTTTCTGTGGGAATTCCTGCTCATTCATTTTGTAGAGCATTTATGAGGTCAGGCACTTATGTTGGACGAGAAGGCCTGTCTTGCAATCTCCGTTCCAGTTCATCCCAAAGGTGCTTGATGGGGTTGTGGTCAGGGCTCTGTGTTAGGGCCAGTCAAGTTCTCCTCCTCAAACCATATCTTTATAGTCCTTGCTTTGTGTGCTGGGGTACGGTTATGTTGGAATAGAAAAGGGATGTCTCAAAACTATTTCCACAAAGTTGGAAGCATAGCATTGTCCAAGATATCTGGGTATGCTGAAGCCACATTATTTGTGGCCGTTCACTGGGGATAAGTAACCTGACTGAAACATCTGAAATCATTAATTAACAGATTTGGCCTTTTGTCCATATAGTGTATCTCGGCTGCATTTACATTTTTTATTTTTTTTACTAAGATTTTACTAAGCGTCGCTAGGCCATTTTAGGGGGCTTTACCCCCCTCCCCCCCTAACATTTGTACTGAGCCCCCCTAAAAAGTCTCCATAAACTCCACACAAACTGGTGATTCCCCATCGTCCCTTTAAATTTGATATGAAAGTGTCGGTAGACTTCGGCTCCTCCTCGTCTTTCAGCGCGCTCTTCAATTCGCCATCACAAAGGGAGAATTAAGGCAAGGTGTGTGTTTTTCGATAAATTGTTATATCTGCATCAGTGCAGTCCTTTCTCATAAATACACTTTACAAAATGTCATGAGGGATTAATCAGTTAAATCTTTGCTGTGTTCACCCTCATCACACCAGCTGTTTCCTCTAGTGAAAATGAAGCCCTTAATACAGACTCTATCAACCTATAGTCTACTTTATAAAACTATCATGCTGTTGCTGTTTTAATTGTAAAACCTAACTGTCTATATAAAACATTGCACAGCGTATATGGCATTAACTACCATAGAGTTATGAACATAAATGATTAAAAATAGTGACAGACAGCATTCAGTGCTCTCGTTTAACTGCATAGCAGCGTGATTTACAGAGATAGAAAAATCCTTTTTTTGGTAACAAATATTGTATTGTATTAAATAATATCCCAAATCATTAAATACATTTATTAGCCTTAGAGTAGGGTTTTTGTCACTTTGATTTAGAAAAAGTAACTTTTTTTAATGAATAGAAAAAAAAGAATGATATTAAAAAGATGCTTTGTTTAATTACATTAAAACAATGTTTGTCTATATTAATGAATTTGAATAAATAGCTAGTAGCTATGAAATTTTAAGGGATTGAATAGAGAACCTACTGTCTTATTTATGTAACTAAAACACTAAATTAAACTAGATAACATGATCAAAGTTTTAATATTTATATTTACTATTTAATAGTATTTACTAATGTAGATGGAAGATGTTCTATTCTTCAGGCCTGCTGTGCATTTGGAGACTCCCATGTGACTTGAAGAACCTGACATCTCCAGTTCTCTGTTCAGTTCTACAGTTCAGTTCTCTGAAAGCGCAGCAGCCTCAGGCATATTAACATTGGGTTCCCAACATTGATTGAAGTCATTGCATCAGAAACTATTTTTCACATTTTTTTATGTTTGCCAGTGTCCAACATAAAGCAGCAGTACCGTCAAAGAATGAACAGATAAATGTTTATTCCATTGTCCAGCCTCATTGGTGTGTTGTTCATACTGCTAATCAATGTAAGTTTAAAGTTATATGCTGTTTTCTGGTTACATCTTTCTGATTGTACTGTACCTGTACATTGCAAAAGGTTCATACTGTACAGTAAACAGTGTGTGTGATCAAGAAGTCAAATATGTGTTAAACATCTATGGGGGCTGAGCCACCCCTTAACTGAAAATCCTAGAAACGCCCCTGATTTTGATTATATTTAACTCGTTTTTAGACTCTGGTGTATATGTAAACCTGCATGTTAGAATCTCGATATTGAAGACAGTTTATTTTCTCACTATATTTGACGTTTGCTTGCTGTGAAACAGCTCCACGCGCTCAGTAAGTGATGGTTCACGCGCCAACAATTCCCGCCGTTGCGTCACTCACCCCTGCGCACGAGGCAAACCTTGTCGGGATGCGAGTCGCGCTGGAAATCTGCCAGAAGTTTCTCCTCGGTGTTGTGCGCAGGCGCAGTGCTTTCTCGGAACGCAGATAGAGAGGATTCCATTATGGTGTGGAAAAGGATGTTTTATTGAAGGTGTTTCGCTTTAGTTCAGTTTGGACGAGGTGTGTTTACTGGCTGTTGCTATGAAACGCTTACCTGTAACCAGGCAGCCATGGGCATGTCCTAAACCGCACAATATGCCTAAGTAGTGCACTAGGGCCAATAAACTTCAGTGGTGATTTGGGACGCAGCCCATTGTTAGGTCATAGTACCAACGGTTTAGAATAGTTCAACTAATTATATATAAGAATAATTAAATAAAAGTGTTCATGCTTTATAAAAAAAACATTAACTTCCCCTCTCATTATTTAATTTGAGATCCAAGCTGATTTGCATCAGGTGATAAAAAAAAATAGACATTTAATTGCATTTTCATTTGAAAAACACACCACGTTTATCACATTAACAGTACAAATCATTATCGTTCAGGATTAGACAGATGGTCAAACCTGCTTCGGTTCATATATTTACATACGTATACATGGTTGGATTCAATACAGCAATCATATTTGCTCTTCTCTCATTTGCATCTCAGTGATTGATTTCAGCAATCACTTGATCAGGGGTTCAGCATCTGTATCTGATTAGTTCTAAAACAAAAAAGGCCGACAAGACAAATCACATCTCATTACATTCAACCCGCTTGCCTGAATACGCTCCAAGACTTGCGAGGTGTTTCAGCTCACATGGTGCTTTGCTTCTTTTCTGATTCTTCAATCATCATACACTTTCATTTCAGTACAGATGCTATGTGAACCCACAGATCCAAGCTGTACGTTTCGATCCCAAAATATAGTCGAGTTCCTACATGACACGTCACGATGGTTCAGTCTGTCGAATCATCAACCAAGAAGCTTCCTCCTCATCCACCGTCTTCTTCTTCTGCATCCTCGATGTTTTCAGTAGGATTAACTAAAAAAAAAAAAAAACAATAAAAAAAAAAACAATACAGTAGAACATTGAATTATTTAAGAAAACCTCACAAGGTTATTCCCACTATATTCTCAGTGCTTACGTGTAATGTGTTGCGCAGAGATGAACACCGGCCCTTTGCCTGAACACAAACTAAAGGTAACAGGTGGCATAAGCTCCAAAGCAGGAAAGCTGACCTGAAAATGCATTTGAAAGTCAAATGCATGCAACTTGAACATATTGTCCTAGAAAAGTAGAAAGTTTAGCTTGCAGTTCAACTCACTGTGGGCATACAGTGACGCAGGGTGGCGATTGGGACAGGCTTGGACTCGCCTACTCCATCAGATACAGCAATTACATGCATCTCGTCACTTGCCTGTGCACTGAGGCATATCTGCACCAGCAGATGGAAAGTGGAATAAAATACAAATCACTTATCTCAAACTGATTTTCTTGACTTAAACACACACACATTTTATATATATATATATATATATATATATATATATAGCATGATTGAACCGAATAATTTCATAAAGCCACCTACTGGTGATTGGGGGTGGATGGGTGGAAAAATGGACTGTCATTTGCATTCACATAGCAAATTGTTATTCACAGCACAGATGCTCACACACCATTATAATGTTAGAAGCAGCACCATTTATTCCAGACCCGTCATTTTCAAATTCATCCCCAATACTCCAAGCACACAATATCAAACAAATTGACTAAAGTGGAACAGCTACCCATGTTTTGGACATAAATACAGTGGCAAGGCTACTGTGAGGATATGCATTTAAGTTTTGAAAAACTTTGCTGGATTCATCGAACCATATGTACATCTTGAAAAGGATTGCAGTTTTGGGCCAAAAGTGAGGTTTAGCTGTATGCTCTGGTTCCTATCACGTTTTCAGCCAAGATATCCTAACGGTTGGGTTGCTGCTCTGTTCTGGGAGCCAGATTTGGATGAGTTCATTGCCATTGTTCCATAGCCACATGTAGGCCAAATGAAAGTGATGCGGGTGGCCTGGCACCAAGCCATCTAATATTTTGCTATTCACTGAACTAATAATAGTATGTGTGTGTGTGTGTGTATGTGAGTGAATGTATTAGAGGAAGGAAAGGGTGGGGTGGATTTTCATGCACTATTGATCAGGTCCAAATGTTGCCACTTATCCAGTCCTATCTTCTATTAAAAATATTCCAAATGAATGAAAGTCCTCTTGCTGTGGAAGACAAATTCCAGACACAGGCATCAATTTAAATTTGGGTTCGTTCTCATGGAAGAGAATCCATCACTTAGGAACCGATGAGTGATCTTACTGTTTTAATGAAGAACTGGTTCTCCAAAAGATCATTTTCTGCCTCGAACACGGCTGTGGTTTGGCTGGAACTGAGCTCGCATCCTAGACAAAAGACAAACACATCACCGGAGAGTGAGCATATGGATGGCGTTAGTCAGTCAGACACAAAAAAAAAAAAAAAAAAAAAAAAGATGATACCAAAGAAAAAGCCAAGTCCTACCCCAGTGCACACAGACTTGATCAGAAATGGATGACGAGCTGGTGATATCTGACAGGCTGACTGAAGATATGGAGTCGTCTTCAGCAAGGCAGGTTGTCATGTCACTGAAATTCCAGGCCTCACCTACAGTCACTACACAAGCGAAGTTAAGGATATAAAGAGTTGTTCATGTCTTTGACACAAAGAGAAAGGCCATTTCCCCAGCTTTAGCTAGATCAAAGTAAATACAGGAGAAAGTTATACAGCATATGTTCTTAAAAGAAAAAAAATTACAAAAAAAGTTTTTACAACATGGATATGCTTCACATGGAATCCAAATGAAAAATAAAATCATTAATTTCATCTCCAAAAACATTTATTATTATTATTATTATTATTATTATCATTATTATTATTATTATTATGCTTTAGTTTGAAACAAGTAATATTCCTCCAGCTCTGTGTTTGGAAATTCCTAATATTATTTTAATATTTATGAGATTTGAACTTACTGAAAGACGAGGCGAAATCAGACTCGAGGACGCGAGGAATTCATGGGGAAAAAACAATAATGAGTGAGTAATGAATCTCAGGTGATTTCTGAAACGCCACTGTGATAACTCAAATGACCGCTAGAGGGCAGCGCAGACCTTTTAACAATAGGCCTTCTATTGACTGAACATGGAGTTTAGTGTGAAAGTCATTCATTCATCTTCTATACCGCTTAATCCTGTGTTCAGGGTCGCGGGGGACCTGGAGCCTATCCCAGGAGACTTCGGGCACTAGGCGGGGTACACCCTGGACAGGGTGCCAATCCATCGCAGGGCACACACACATACACACACTCACACACTACGGTCAATTTAGGAACGCCAATTAGCCTAACCTGCATATCATTGGACTGTGGGAGGAAACCGGAGTACCCGGAGGAAACCCACCAAGCACGGGGAGAACATGCAAACTCCATGCACACAGAGACGGGAATCGAGCCTGGCCAGGGAATCGAACCCAGACCCTGAAGGTGCAAGGCGACAGTGCTAACCACTACACCACCGCGCCGCCCAGTGTGAAAGTAAATAATAATAATAATAATGATAATGATAATAATTATGATAAAGTCTTATGCTTCTTGCTAAAAAAGTGTAACTTTCTCTAAATAAGGAGGCGGAGACCAGTTGGTGATTCTACTGGAGTGAACTTTATCCCTTCACTGATTCACTCACTCACTCACTCGCTCACTCATCGTCTATACCGCTTTATTCTGCATTCAGGGTCGCAGGGGGCCTGGAGCCTATCTCAGGGGACTTGGGGCATGAGGCGGGAAACACTCTGGACAGGTTGCAAATCAATCGCAGGACACACATATCAACACACACGCTTATTCACACACTACGGGTAATTTGGGAACGGCAATTAGCCTAATCTGCATGTTTTCGGACTGTGGGAGGAACCCGGAGTACCCGGAGGGAAATCAACCAAGCACGGAGAGAACATGCAAACTCCATGCACACAGACCCCAAGGCCGGAATCAAACCCTCAACCCTGGAGGTACAAGCGACAATGCTAACCACTTATAACCAAGTCATTGTGCCTCCCCTTTCTACCTCATAATAATAATAATAATAATAATAATAATTATTATTATTATTATTATTACCACTACTATTAACAGCATCAACAACAACATTTAAAGCAATGAAAAAAAGCAGACCTTGTGTCAGCTCAGGCAACAAAAAAGGACTACAGGCTTTTTTGTTTGGTTGTTTACTTAAGAACAGAAAATTGGCAAAAAGACAATAAAAATAATAACAGTTTAAGAGGAATAATTTGCTTTCAAACTATAATTTGCGTAACAAAGTTGTCCATTTAAAAGAACCTTGGACGTTGCAATATTCTTGAAAAAAAAAAAACACACAGTTCTGCCCAGACATTCACGCATGCTCATGGTAATATTGGGCTTGAAATTTGTATTTTTTATTAAAATTTTAATTTTATTTTTTTCCTGGGACAGAATGATTGATCATCATACTTTTTTTTTTTGGCAAGAATTTGATGCACAAGTTTAAATTTGATTTTGGGCTCTGAAATCAGCACAGGGTCAAAATTTTACAGGCAAGTTAAAAAATGCACTTTCAATTGATCTTTTGCACACACATGACCGTGTCACAACAGTGGATGGCAGAAGCACTAATAACCGACATTAGCCTACTATGTATTTTTATGATAATTACATACGAGGTGTATTTCGGGGCCAAAAAATAACAGAAAGATTACCTGATGATTACATGATGTCCTACCTCATTACCTGATGCTTTGTTACACAGATAAAAGGGTAACCTAGCGACGGACAGCTTGTGTTCTGCTGATTATTTTATGAGGTTAATAGGATTGAGACTCCAAAAGCCTAAAGTTAGCCTTTTAAAAAAATCATAAAAAATTCCACAACAAGTTTTAACCAGTGTTTATGCTCATTGTCATTGTTCATGCTCATTGTCATGTTAGAATACTCAATTGTCTTCAAATTTCAACTGTTTGAATTTATGCTAAACAATTCTAAGCTTTCCTCCTTCTCCATCCTTCCATCTAATTTTGTAATGCACCAGTTCTGGCAACAAAAAGTCCCAAAGCATGAAGCTAAACTACTGTAACTAACATGTTTAACAGGTGGTACAATGTTCTTAGGGTTGAGTTCCTCACCTTTATGCCTTTCATGGGCCACAGATTTTCAGTTCATGGCGGCTTGAAGCTTGCATGACTCTAGACAGTGAAACAGGTGCTCCAGGAGCTTCTATTTTATAGCAGGCCTGCATCTACTATGTGGTTCCTGAGTTCACCCAAATCAATGTTCATTTCAGCTGTGGATAAGAGTTTGGGTCGTCTTCCAGACCTGCACCTCCCAATAACTTGTAATTTGACTTTAAGTTCCAATGATTAAATAATCTACGAGCCTTTTACTGTATCCTTTACTTTACATTTGATTCTGTGTTGATATCAGAAAACACCAGAAATAAATTAAACAAGGGGTTCCAAGTTATTGTGGTTTGCTGCCCCAGAAGCAGATCGTTTCAAACAAGTTATTGCAAGTCCGATATTTCCAAGGCATTCGTCTTCCTGATGAGTGTATGTAAACTTCTGACCATAAGAGTATTTTTCATCTTTCCATGATTTTGTATAGTGAAAATTTCTGGTAAGAATGTTCCTTGTGGAATAGTCAGATTATTATTCAGGGTGGTAGATGGTCTACATGGTGTCGTAGAGATAGCGTTTAGTGCAAATGTTAGGGAATGAGAATGAAATATACCCTTTTCATTACCTATAATGTGTGACACAAGTATGTTTAAATGAATTGAACAATAATGTAAAAAATATATACATACAATACTTTTACAATAATATATATATATATATATATATATATATATAATTATTATTATTTATTTATTTATTTATTTTTACAAAATTTGTTGTTTCAGTGTTTAAACTTTTCGATGCTATAAAAAAAAGCTTACACTTTGAAGAAGGGTATTTTCCACATACTATACTGTATGTAAGAGCAATAGGTTCACGATGGCATCCTTGATATTTTGGGAAATAAAAGTTAAGTCTTTTGTTATATGAGGTCACAATTGCGTAGAATCTAATTTGCTCGTATACTGTAAGCCTAAGTGAATACAAAAATGGAAAAAGTACAAACAACTGAATTTTTCCCCTTGTTTTTTTTGTATGTTCACCTGGAAAAGTAAATTTTGCATAATAGGTCTGCTTTAGCTATAAATCTTTTGTAACTATAGTGGATTGGGACAACAAAATTACTGCTTTAGTAGGTTGGACAGTATTAGTGTTTTCACACAAAACATACTTCTTTATATCTAGGGGCAATTTAGCATCTTGCATCTCACATCATGGTTTTGGCACGTGAAGAACGTGCAAAAGAGAGAAACCTGAGCTCCAGATCAAACTCAGGACCCCGGAGCTACAGTATGAGGCAGTATTAGGTAGTTGTAAAACACACTTTGCCTATGGCTCTTTACTTTCACATTGCATTCCTATAGGTAAATGTAATGGCACATAACTAGGGTTGTACTGGTGGAGTAACTTCAACCCTGAAGTAAAATAAAAATAAAAATGTGCACGCTCCTTAAGAAAAGCATACCATGTCACGTCAAACTTTCTTTTTTTTTTTTACTTAGTCAGTGCTCGCTTACTGCCAAAAGTAGAAGCTTTAAACAGGTAACCACCTGGCACTCACACCATAGGATGTGCCATCCTCCTCCATCAGCCTTTTATTAATGTTAATTACGGGGTCCTTGATAAATGTTGCCTTAATGGCACAGGTTCAGATGGTTTCACTTAAACATTTTTAAGTGTTTGCTTACATTAGATGGCAGAGAACAAGGGGTTCTATTACCCCTATATTAAAAAAAAAAAAAAAAAAAAAAAAAAAGAAGAAGTAGGCTATTCACTTTTCACCTCTTCAACTGCCATACAGTATCTTTAATTCTTAATGTTAATAAATTGAGACATATTGCTGTCTGAGCTGTAATTGCTGTAATCTCTGCTGCCAGTAAAAACATTGAGGAGTCTGTTGAGATTTTTCGTCAAATCAATTTGCTCTCTTTATTGACCAGTGGTTGACTTTAATAATAATAATAATAATATAAAAATTGGTTTCACACAGATCCTGATTGTGGTTCTTGGATTTATTTGATGAACACCTGATACGCTCATACAACAACATGGACTGATTTGAAATGAATATTTTAAATGTAAAATAAAAATAATAATCCAGATTGTCTTTTGATAAGAAACAGAGACCATCCACGTTTATGCAGTTTAACACCACTGACCGTGCAGCCGGATGTACACATGAATACATGGTCTTGCATGCAGGAATGCAGAGTTTATCTTGCCTGTGCTGAAGCTCTGTTCTTGTGTAAAAGAGCGACGCAACAGGGCTGATAACAAGTGTCAAATTCTTCCACCTCTGATCTTGGATGTGTTGGAATTGAGATCAGGGGTCATCACGGGATGATTCAAATCAGCTTTTTCAAATATCTGCAATTTGCATATTAAAGCATGAGAAGTGCATTTTAACATACAGTAAGATGGAGGTTATGTACTGTATAGGTCAAGTTCTAACAACAAGCCGGTAAGAAGAGGCTGGCGGGACCCATTTTCAGCTCAGGACTTCATACCAAAGACCAGACCAGATCTTTCCATGGTGGAGAAACATGGATAAAAAAGAGACAGAGAAGGTTATTACGAGGGATGTTCAAGTAAAAGTGGGCCTTTCTAGTGAATGACGGCATAAAAAATATTTTAATTGTGCAAACGTTTTAAAGAAGGACATATGTCCATGAATGACATTCCCGGGCTGAGGTGGCTCAGATCCCACTGCAGTCGTACTCATGAAAATTGACAGATACAGTAAGTTGTCGACAACTATTGGAAGAGACGCATCCTACTGTGGGAACTGCACAATCCGAACAGCACATGATCATTACAGGAACGCCGCTGGAAGTTATTGCTACATCCCCCGTACAGTCCTGATTTTGTTCCAAGTCATTTCCACATGTTTGGTTCATTAAAGGAGTTCGGTCATTACTCTGATACTGAGAAAACTTTCTACCTTGATGGTATCCAAGCAATAGCGAAACACTGGGATAAGTGCGTTAGTGTAGCAGGGGATGTCTGCGTTCTGTTATTCTGCACAATCCAAAGTCCTGGTTTAACTTGAACGTTTCTCGTAGTTACTAGTCATATTTTAATAAGAATATGATCGTTAAATAATGTTCTTTTTAAAATACAAAAATAGCTCATCATGTCAAATGAAAACTATTTCAACAAAGGTCCATTGCAACAGTGTCTACAAGTTAGTTGGTTCACACTCTGAAAATGCCAAAGAACTATAGCGTCAACAATATGTCGTCTCACATGGCCTAAGCGGAGTACTGGTTTCTGTGTCTTTGTTGATTACCATGTCACTGGCAGGGCTGGATGAAAAAATCTGCCCTTATATTTATCTGGCCCACCACTACAATCCAGAACCAGACCAGACGGACACCAATCATACAGTATACTGTATGTTGTATGTCAAAATTTTTCAATATTATGGAGACGTTTTTTTTTTTTTATTATTTCTTTCGATGAAATGATCAAACCCAAATAATTTACAGTGCAGAGATGTCTCAAAAGCAGTATGTTCATTTATGCACACAATACTTTCTGTATTTTTATAGATATTCAAATATTTGAATATATTTAACTGGATTTATTTTAAATATTTTTAATCTTCAAAATAAAACAAAAATGGCTTGAAATATTTCACTTTATGTGTTATGCATGTAGAATATATGAGAGTTTCACTTTTTTAATTAAATTACAAGAAAAGAAACTAATTTTCCATCATATTCAGTTTTTTTGTGTGTGATAGACTGTATTGGCTACCTAACATTTACCAAACATTTTAGCTTTTCTATACCGCCTTGCCACTCAGATGCAGAAGAAGGCGTGAGGGGCGGCATGAAATAAGATTTTGTATAGGCAGAGCAAAATACTTTATCACTTTGCCTTTATCACTATTGTGCCATGTGATTGGGCATTCACTGTCAGTGTAAGACACAAACCAAAGGGCTTCTGTTCCTGTACGATAAGCTGGGATATATATTGTATTGGGTGGCGCGGTGGTGTAGTGGTTAGCACTGTCGCCTTGCACCTCCAGGGTCTGGGTTCGATTCCCCGGCCAGGCTCGATTCCCGTCTCTGTGTGCATGGAGTTTGATGTTCTCCCCGTGCTTGGTGGGTTTCTTCCGGGTACTCCGGTTTCCTCCCACAGTCCAAAGATATGGAGGTTAGGCTAATTGGCGTTCCTAAATTGCCTGTAGCGTGTGATTGGGTGTGTGAGTGTGTGTATGTGTGCCCTGCGATGGATTGGCACCCTGTCCAGGGTGTACCCCGCCTAGTGCCCGAAGTCTCCTGGGATAGGCTCCAGGTCCCCCGCGACCCTGAACACAGGATTAAGCGGTATAGAAAATGAATGAATGAATGAATATATTGTATTGGCTCCAAGCTCCTGGAGTAATGATGAGGTGAACACACATGGCACAGATCCTATTTCCCAGGTTTAACTTTGGTTTCATGAACAGTGATTCACCCTTCTACACTCCTACTGGTAGCTTACCTCCTGTATTCACAGTGTAGCCCTCCAAAGCAGGCTAATTCAGCCCCTCGGACTGGGATGCCAGGCTAGACAGTGACAACAGTAGCATTAGCATTGAATTTAAGAAGACATTTACTGATTGACAAAGAAGAATTTATTGATTTTTAGAGAGATGATTTGGGGATCCTACTTGCCTCTTCGGGCCAAGACGTCTGCTCAAGATCTTCCACGTACAGTATGCTGTCACAGTGTCACAGAATGATGGTGACCTCAAAGTCAGCATCTGGTGAGGCCATTGGGTCATCTTTGAAAAGTTCTGCTTGCATTTATTTTCTTAATACTGACCTATCTCTCTAGGAGTGCAGCCTGCACCACTAGCTTACAGCTGTCCATCTCTTGCAGCTGTGAGGCTGTCCTCTGTTGTCCAGACACTGAGCTGGGAGAATACCCATTCTCAAAGGAGGATTTGAGCAGTCAGAGCAGACTCCTCCTTCAGAATGGGATCAGTGCATGGCTTTGCTTTGGCCCCCACTGTTGGCTTCATACTCATACTCAACACAGAAAACCAGTCATAAATCCGAATAGGAAACTGGTCAAAGAGAACTGCAAAGAACCCTTGATATTCTCGCATTTGTACCATAAACTAGAATGACCATACAGGTGGCATCTTAAGCAGTAGCTATCAGGTATCAGGAAGAATTGTACAGTTGTGTCCTTTACCACCTGGATGATGACCTCCACAACTTTTACCGGAAGAGATCCTCTGTCTGCTGTCCCCTCCAGTGTTTCCTCCATGGTGCTTCTTGCTATATCTTCTGCTACATCAGTTACTGTACTATTGGAAAACGCATATCATAAATCATCAAAAGTATTATCAACTCTAGAATGTTTCCATGATTTACCACAATGTATAAAGGGCGGCCGATTCAAACCAGAAATTTCTCATGAATGAAGGCATACATTGTTTGACATTTACAGAAGACCTCAAGAAAAGTAGTGATTAGACTTTTAGCTGCACTAAAACATTTAAGCGCGGTGGTGTAGTGGTTAGCACTGTCGCCTTGCACCTCCAGGGTCTGGGTTCGATTCCCCGGCCAGGCTCGATTCCCGTCTCTGTGTGCATGGAGTTTGCATGTTCTTCCCGTGCTTGGTGGGTTTCCTCCGGGTACTCCGGTTTCCTCCCACAGTCCAAAGATATGCAGGTTAGGCTAATTGGCGTTCTTAAATTGCCCGTAGTGTGTGATTGGGTGTGTGTATGTGTGTGTGCCCTGCGATGGATTGGCACCCTGTCCAGGGTGTACCCTGCCTAGTGCCCGAAGTCTCCTGGGATAGGCTCCAGGTCCCCCGCGACCCTGAACACAGGATTAAGCGGTATAGAATGAATAAAACATTTAAATACCGCAAACATTTTAAAGAATCCTGTACGTGAATGGTGATCCCATCCCAGGTGGCTCAGAGCCCACTGCGTCCCTGTGAACTTTCAGTGAGTGAAACCCCACATCTTTAAAAAACTATGGATAACTTGTCTCCATCTTGTGGAACTTACACTTACACTAAACATTACAGAAACTCAACTTGGAGGTATTACTGTACCACATTCCTTATACAGTCCTCACCTCACCCAAGCCATTTCCACATGCTTGGCCCATCGAAGGACTTCCTGGGAGGCCAGCTTTTCAGACGTGAGAATCAGGCAGTTCATGGCTCTGCGGTACTGAGAACGCTTACTACCTTGATGGTGTCCAAGCACTAGTAATACGCTGGGATACAGTAAGTGCACTGTCCAGCATTTAAGTGGCCCAGTGAGAATGCTCTCCTGATTACTGACTCTGGAACTAAGTATACAAAAAGACATACATATGGTATATTATACAACCATTAGTCCACTAATACATTCACTGATTTAATTGGACTAAGCAGCATTCCAAGACTGCTCATGTTTACTATAACAGCATTTTTTAAATCACACTGCTTGTCCTTATTTGCTACAGAAGATTCCAATTCCATTGTTCCATTGAACTTCAGGCTGTCAGTCAGTCTGTATGTTGTCATGGCAAAACACTCCCATCTGTTCTGCTTCTATGGTAACCATTTTCATTGTCTAAGGGAAAAAATGAACATATTTGGTTATTTTTGGTCTAACATTGAGGGTTAATTTCTTGTTTGGAGAACTGTTGTATAAACACAATCATGCTGTGGTTTCCATCACGTTCCAAAACTATGCAGGTAGGTAGACTGGATACTTTAAACTGGTGTTTCTGTTCAGTCTTGTATTTCCACATTCCAGCCAGATTTTCAGTTTGGTGCTGGATCCATCATACATATGAATGAATGAATGCATAAATGAATAAACTGTCAAACCAGTGTATTAGTGCTGCGATAATATCGTTTTCCTCAGCCTGGTGTGATGCCAAAGCATATTCTTTATTTTTTTTCTTTTTAGTAGTCCCACATGATTCGAATCCTTGGGTTTCGCCCTCTCGGGTCCTTGGGGCCTGTAAAAAGTGGAAGAAGAGGAAAAGTCCCAAATGATTGAAGAGGACTTTAGATAAACATGGATCTGCAATGTGTATCTAAAGATGGAGGTGGTTGGAGTGGGTCCAGATGGAGGGTCAATTCTGGATTTCCAGCCATGCTGCTGTTTTTCGAAAAAAAATGTGCTGAGCACGGTGTATTGAGAAACCCTGAAATAGGCCATAATTAAGCCAGAGTAGAGACTGTTAACTTTTGGATGATGTGGATATGCCAGATTAAACCTGGGGTGGAAACTACTGTATATTTGCAGTGTAACTACATATATTACACACTTATTTATTTAACACAGTTTTGAAAAACCCTCTTGCTCCCTTTATTGTTTTTACATGGGTTCATTCATTGCATAAGAGACAATTTCTAGTACAAACATATGGCAATTTTTTTTACAGTTTATTTTATATAATTAGTTCAGTATTTTTATACTTATATCAGAATCCAGTGATTTTTTTTTTATTTAAGAAAAGTTTTCAAGTCAAACTGGGACTGAGAATTGTGCAGAATAACCCCGGAGCCGTACTGATCAGACTGCCTGCTTCACGTCTGAAACGATGACCTCCCATGAACTGCTTTAATGGCTCAAACATGTGGAAATGGCTTGGAGCGAGGTCAGGACTGTATGGGGGATGTGGCAATAACTCCCAGCCGAGTTCCTGTAAGTTGCAATTGGTGTTTTGACGAAAAAGTTTGTGTAGAGTTCTCACAGACAGATTCGTCTACTCTGCAAATTGGCAACGAGTTATCTGTCGGTTTTTAAGGATCATTCGGTGAATGTTCACGGAATCGACTGCAGCGGGCCTGGATCGTCATTCATGGACATACAGTCTTCTTTAAAATGTTTGTAGCATTGTAAAAGCATATGTAAAAGTGTTTTACTGCGGCTAAGGTTCCCATCACCATCCTGTACTTAAAGTCTTCTGTAAATGTCAATCGCTTTTACACCTTCATTCACACCTGCATTTGCAAATCCCAGGTTGACTTGACCGCCCCTTGTATTTCTCAAATATCTTAAAACTGCTAACTCATAGCAGTTGTTGGCTAAATATGAAGTTGCTGCACTGTAAAAAGTGATATCCTTGCAAAGTGAATTTAGTCAAAATAGTGAAATTCTTATTGTAAGGTACTGTATAACACAGCAAATATAACATTATTAGACCTATTTACAGACAAATTGTATGAATTTTTGAGAATATATTTCTTGTTTTATTGAAAGATAATTTTGCTAGTTTTAAATAAATGCTTAATTTTTTTTACTTTAAAAGTTAAAAATACAATTAATAATTAACCATATTAAAAGATATTTTCTCTTACGAAGATATACATTTTTGCTGTGTGTATTTTTGTAGGTGATGTCATTGTCATTGAAACGTTTAATATCAGACATGAATTTATCGAATCCGGCAAGAAAAAAAATCTTTTTTTTTTTTTTACTTCTCAAGGTTATGGCTCAAGGTTTTATACATAGAAAAATGGCAAGGTAGCATCCTTTCAGATTGTACATGGAAATAAACATTCTAATGATATCCTTAAATGTTCATACTGTATTTATTTTATATTTTTATAATTTTTATTATATATATATATATATATATATATATATATATAATATGAACATATATATATATATATATATATATATATATATATATATATATATAATATGAACACATATATATATATATATATATATATATATATATATATATATATATATATATATATATATATAATATGAACATATATATATATATATATATATATATATATATATATATATATATAATATGAACATATATATATATATATATATATATATATATATATATATATATATATATATATATATATATAATATGAACATATATATATATATATATAAATAATAGTAACATTTTAACATTTTACATAAAGTCTAGAATTTGGTCACATGGGTGTTTTCATCAATTAATATCATAATATGACTGAAAAACAGTACATTGGAATTTTTCTTTGCTTCCTTCCTATTCTATTTAAAATTATAAATTTGGTGATGTAACTTCCTGTTGCTCATGTGATTTGTGAAAAATATTTCAAAGGAGAATGTGTTAAGGTAACCAAACCTAACATGATTCACACAAAATAATATAACATTTAAAAAAAAAAGATGTGATATTTTCAGTAAAATATACTCATAGTGGAAATGGACATATCTATTTTCACTTTCCATTCCTATTTTTAAGTGAGATATCAGTCATACACGGACACACACACACATGACACCCTAGCCATGAAATCACCTTCGTAAATTCCTGTGTGTGGCCCTGGAGCAAGTCCTTTAATCCCCAGATGTTCAGTTTTATGGTTTGACTGTAATGTTGCCTCGACCTACAGTACTAAAAGCCTATGATCTTTTAATCTTCAGTCTTGAAAGGAATTCCTGTTTCATCTTTAGCGAGTTCTGAGAAGGTGCACACACGACTCACGCTATCCCTCTGTTATCTTGTGTGTCTCCTTATCTGGACTTCAACACCTTGCCGAGTGCTGCAGTTTACTTCACAGTTCCTATCTGTTTGGGGACAAGTTGTGAAATACGTTATAAGACTAGGCTAGCTGTGTGTTGTTGTTGGGTTGGGAGTGTTTGCGATGGGGGTGGGGTGCTTGGGTATGCTGACTAAGTGTAACCCAACAATGGTTTGCTCAGTTTTTATTTCGAGTGCTTTCAAAACTAACTCCACCTATCCTTATTAGTCATTTTTCCAGATGGACATTATATATTTATTAACACTGGATGAATTGCATGGCAAAAACATTATTCCGATATAAAACTCTTCCTGAGTCTACGTCCAGGAAGAACAGTCTTGCATGTGGTTATAATTTGATCATATCAGGTGAACCGGACAGTGTTTTTAGAGACACCTTGCCCGCTGATGTACTTTCCAACTGAACCGTATATTTACTTTGGAGAATCTGTATGTGGGCTACTGTTACTCAGTGCTCAAGTCTCAGGTGATGGACTGTACGCTTCCAGGAAGCCTGTCTGTCTCCCAGTGTCTCCGCTTCCACTCTGTTTTGTAGTCGCTCCTTGAAATTTTGGATGCTCCAGGTTTTACCTGTCTGAGATGATAGATGAAGCTTAGCCGGATGTACGTTTGAGGTTAAGAAACTGCTAGGGTTGATAAAACAGTCATGCCAGTTTAATTCCATTATCACTGCAAGCTCTATCTGGCTCAACCTGAAGAACCTTGTGGGATTTCGAAAGAGAGCTTTAGAAAGTTTTTGGATTGGAAGAAATGCTTTTTTAAATCCCAGCGTGCAGCCCTGACCCTAAGACCTTGGAAACGTTTCCTATGAGTTGGCTAAAATTTTGTTGTAAAACACCTGTTTTGTTGGATCTGCCCTTTTGTATTGATTTAGAATCTAAAGCAGGCTGAAGGTGGCATGTCCCCAGTGATATGGGCTGAGCCTGGCACTGTCGTCTGAGCACTAACATAACCACATTGCATTTTGATACAGCACTGGAATTGGCCTATTCTCATTTAAACATTCCAAGCATATAAGATTTGTTCATTATAAATACATATATTTTGTTGTTTGCGTTAGTGTTGCTTTCATCTTTTATCTACTTAAAAAAAAATCCTGATTGTTTTCTTCCTTCCTTACCTCCCTTCGTTTTCTTAATTGTTTCCTTCCTTCAATATTGCTTTCCTTCTTTTGTTTCTACCTCCTTTCCATTCCTTTCCTTCCTACCTTCCCTTTCTTCCTTTTAACCAGCTTTTCACGTATTCCTTTTCTATGATTGCTTATGCTTCTTTCCTTTCTACCTGTCATCTGCTCTTTCCTTCCTCCTTCTTGTTTCTTCTGCCCCTTTCCTCCCTCCCTTAATTGCTTCTTTCAGTTTTGTTCCTTCCATTTTTCCATTCCTACCCTTTCCTTCCTTGTTTTGCTGATTTCCTCCCTTACTTTTTACACTATCTTTCCTTTCCTTAACTTCATTTTGGCATATTAATTCCCTCCTTTCTCCATACCTTCCCATAACTTCCGTTCTTCTCTTTTGTTGCTTCCTTTTTCACTGCATTCTTCTTTATTTCATTTCTTGCTTCCTTTATTTTTTTCCTTTTTTCACTTTCTTCTCTTAACTTTCTTTTATGTTCCATCCTTCCTTTGTTCATTCGTAAATGTAAATAATTCTTTTGATTGTGTAAAGCTGCTTTGCGACAATGACAATTGTTAAAAGCGCTATACAAATAAAATTGAATTGAATTGAATTTCGTTCATTCCTTCCTTCCTTCTTTTATAATTAAAACACAAAAAAATTGAATCAGAATCTTTAAGTTTTCATAAATTTATTTATTTATTTATATTTTTTTTATAGGGCTGCATAATGAATCCTACAATCACAATCAACGCTCTGTGTCGTGTGTGTGTGTGTGTGTGTGTGTGTGTGTGTGTGTGTGTGTGTGTGTACTGTATACTGTAGTGGTACACTTACATTAAAATAAGGCATTTTTGGCATCGAAGTAGTGCTGCTCTTCCAGTAACCTGTTCAAACAGTGTGTGACTGGTCTTATGATGGCCGTGTTTTAGTATTAAGGGATTAGCTTTAGTAAAATCTTTAGTTGAACGGTTAAATCTCTACTGAGAATGACTCCAGGATTAGGCTTTATTTAATCGCTTTGACCACAAAAACTAATTTATAAAGACCGCAATGACAGCATTGTAATAAATCTCTCTCTCACTCTCTTATTTAACATTGTGCAGCCCTGGATTTTTTATTTTATTTTATTTATACGCTTTATTAATGTTATAAGAAAGTCACATTGAACAAGGAATTATGTACACAGCTCGAAAGCAGTACAGATGCTACCGATTGATTCCTCTGAAACAAAGCAAAACAAAAACAAGCAAACAAGAACTGTGTCAGAGGGCACAACAAATATCCTGAGATCCACAGAAATTGTGTCCGTCATTGCGTTTTTCTATTATTATTCATTTTCTTTTTTTCGCTTACTTTCCTGGCAGAAATTGAAATCTCAACGATTGCACCTGATAATGAAAGACCGCTGCGTTACACTCGAGAAAGTGCAATCAGTTGTTTTTCTTTTAATGTTAGAATAAATTCTAGGTTGGGGGATTTTTTGTGTTAGTATAAAATGCTAGTTAAACAAAAGTATAATACAGAATAATATTGTTTGTCATGCCTCAAGGATTAGATGACTGAGGGTACACATCAATATTTTTTTTTTGTGTGTGTGTTTGAACGAATTATTAGAATCCTTAGCAGCTCTAAATTCTTCTGGGTTCTCCTTTTTTCTTTGATATATATATATATATATATATATATATATATATATATATATATATATACATATATATACAGTATATGCATATATATATATATATATATACAGTATATGCATATATATATATATATATATATATATATATACAGTATATATATATATATATATATATATATATATATATACAGTATATATATATATATATATATATATATATATATATATATATACAGTATATATATATATATATATATATATATATATATATATATATATATATATATATATATATAAACATATATAAACATATATAGAGCTATAGAGTTTAAAATTTTGTGCACATTGTGTTCGCAGCTTATAAAGGACTTTTTTAATACAAACAGAAGAAAAAAAAAACACACAAACAAACAGAAAAAGCTACCATACTATTAGCTATACATGTCAGTGAACAGACATGGACCTGTACGACATGAACACCTGTATCGTTCTTATAAACTCTTTGCACATTCACAGGTAAAATTGGGGAATAAAATAAATAGGAAATAATTTAACATTAAGTAAAAAAATTTGGTTTCAACCACTATTGTCCTATATTCTAAATGACAGACTACATCCGTTGTGCTTTAAAAAAAATGTCGGGTGTAGGTGTTTGTGCGCCAGAGGTGTTTTTTTTTTTTTCCTTTTCTTTTTTTTCTTTTTTCTCAAGTCCTTGCTTATGAAAGATAGAAACTCGCTGCGATGGATTCGACCTGTGAGAAAATCTGCAAACCTTTGATTGCTTTGAGACTACTTCACGTCACCCAGATGCAACTTGGCTTCCATTAGCCCCTTGTAAATTATTGTCCATCACTCTGACCCAGCTTAACTGGTTTGATCCAGTTTTTTATTTGTTGCCCTATGGGCTAAAAAGTAATAGCAGCCTGGACTTGTTCTCCGGCGTGTCCGTCCGCTTTTGTGCGTGAGCCGTCTCTGTGCGTGTCACCGTCCGATCAGCCGTTCCCATTCGGTTTATCTTGCGTGTGTATTTCATCGAAGTCATTTGTTAGGTTGCTTTTGTGGCTCTGGTGCAGTCCTTGGCCTGCTGGCCAGAAAGTTTATCCAATCTTGGCTGAAATTGACTTGCATTCGCTTTCTCGGTCTCTCTCTTTCTTTTTTCTTTCGCTTTCCTGCTCTGTTTTTCAGCCAAACTGTGGACTCTCATTCTCCCAGCCGCTGTAAGGTGGAACTGGAAAAGATAAATAGACAGAGATTGGGTTAGAAGTGTTGCCAGACCTCCTTTAATATAATCCTTTTAATATATAGCTTCTGGCAGAAGTGTTCTTAGCTTTTTGTGAAAGCTTTTTTTTCATCAAAATTAATCTTGAACAGCACACAACGCCACAGATCCTTACACCATCTGTAAGTCTTTTTGTTTTAAATGTATTCCTTATAAACCAGACTAAAGTGCAGGACCTGCAGTATTATCCACCACTTAAATAGTGACTGTTATACATAATATGGCCAGTATAATAAATAAAAAAAATCAATATATGATAAATGATTTTTTATAAAACAGCACTCCTGAATCCCTAGTACTAATATCCCTAGTTCTGACATGTGCATGTCCTAATACTTTTTGTAGGCTCTGAAATAATCAAGGCCAAAAAACGAACAACACACACGTATAACGTATATGTAACTTAATTACAATAATTCAGGCAGCTAGGTTAATTAAGTTACAGCACTAGTAAATTGTTTACATTTTATATATATATATATATATATATATATATATATATATATATATATATATATATATATATATATATATAATTATATATGTGTGTATTATATATGTGCGTATAATTATAATAAGTATAACTGACTTAATGCCCCAAAAGATACAGTATGACTTTACAATGCAGTATTGTTCATTAATGAAGCTAGAGGGCTCTCTCTCTCTCTCTCTCTCTCTCTCTCTCTCTCTCTCTCTCTCTCTTTCCTTTGTCTGTAAAATCTGTGTTCTCATTTCTAAAATGTCCATATGCATACAGTATACTGTATAAAACCAGTTTTCTCATCTACTTGGCTGGCTTGTTGAACTTGGCAAAAATGTGTGACCTGGAATAGACAGCAAAAGCGCAGAGACAGGCACCACATACAGTAACTATGGCTTTAGTGCTACAGTTTAAAGGCTCACACTAAGTTTAAAGTCCCTGTATAACAGTTAAACCCATCTAAGTGCCCTCTTTCAGTATGTATCACTTTCTGTTTCTGATTATTTGCTTTCTGTGGGTCAGAAATATATCCACTCAGAACTCTTGCCTTAGCCTTTCCCATAACACATCCTGCCCTAAATCCGACTGTGTTCAAGAAAAGAAAACCGAGTAGCCCCGGGAGAACATTGCTTCCCTCGTGCGCTTTTCGTTTAACATAGGCTGTCGCTCATCTTTCTCTCCTTCATGCCATTCCCCTTCCTGCACCACTGATCTCATCACCGCTCCCTTCATCACTCCGAATGCCGCGGATTCCGATCCTATCGCAGCTACTGTACATGTCTCCACAGGAACAGATAAACAATACCCAACGTTTATGTCCTATCAGAGGAAAAAGAGGGAAAAAAACAAACTAAGCAATGTTCTGAGAGGGCCAGGCCCTTTACTTCAATCCTCCCGGGCTTAGGTGTGTGGTCATGAGTCCGATCATACTTTAAATGATGTCATTTTAAAGCCTTGTTTGTGCACCTGGTAGGCAAAAGAAAGCTTTTGATTGGCATCAACACTATAGTGGTTACACTGCTGTTTCAATCTCAAAGCAAAAAAAAAAAGTCAGGCGACAGTCAGAAATGAACTTAGGGTAATATATTACATTTAAGTAATGCTACAATAATTCATATATTTCCATAAGTCAATTCAATGAAATAGTCGTGAAGCCTCAGTGCAAGCAGTTTCAGAAGGACACTCCGTTCTCTATCACTTGAAAATAAAGTTCAGTGACATTACAAGTTCGAACAACCTTGTTTAATGATATCACATATGAAAATAAATGTTTACAAATACCACAACACCAAATCTCAAATTTGGAGCTCAGCTTGTAGGACCCTGGTGAAGGAGATTGGTCAGACTGGTTTGATCTACGGTACCTACTTCCATGTAGGAAGAATGTGTCTCAACTCGCCAAAACCTTCAAGCAGAAGGACACCACCATATTGAGTTCCAGTCCAGGCAGCCAAGAGAATGAAGCTGAGACTATAGTAGGAACAGACTTACCAAACCTAGACAGCTGAAGATTGGAAGAAAAAAAAACATTGACTGGTCTTCTTCCAAATTTCAAATAAAGTTTTTTTTTCCCCGTCAAAATCCTTGACGGTGACCTAAAGCCATTTACGTCTCTGTCCTTGGTAGCTTGTACAGTACAGTATATCCCTTTACTGAATTGCAGTTTGACATACATGAAATGAAACAATCCATTGCCGGCCCTTGGTCACAGTAACCTCAAGCACTGGTTGTCCACTTTATACAAACCAACACCAGTCCGCTCTACTCTACTTCTCTACTACTACAGTAATTTCTCAGCTTAAATAATCAGATTACCCTGGGTTTGAGTCCCAGCTTAAACATACCAACCAATTAATCATTTTGAATAATTTTTCTCGGTTGAAGTAAATGATTAGATTTTGTTCCATGAACCGCTGCTGTATTTGGTCAAATGCGTCAGTGAGGTGTCAGACCTAGACGTCTGCTGATTTCGATGATTGATGGTCTGAAAATATTTGAATCAAGTCTCTCTTTGCAGTCTTGCCCATAATGGCCACCTGGCCCATGTCTAATGTTTCTTCATATTACCATTCTGCTAACTCATCTCAAACCTTTCCCTGTATTTTTCCCACTTATGCATTTCTGCTGCTGACTGTTTTTTTTCTTCTTCTTTTTCTTACAAGACTATTCTTGGAAAGCCCCGAGGGAATCTAAACACCATTGTACTCAATGGCCCTGTTATGAAGAAATAATTTAAAGGTTCCATTACCCAAGATAAAAAATAATAATAATTTATAGGTAAAAACAGTGTGGCAGTTATCAGTATAATGCTATACCATTCATCATTCATCCATCTTCAGTAACCACTTTGTTACTTCCTGGTAAGAGTTTAGTTGATTTCTAGAGCTGCTACTCAAGGACTCAAAAACATACAAGCAGCTACAGTGCAGGAACTGTAATCATCCATCAATCAATCCATCATCTATACCACTTAGTCTGTGTATGGCCCAAAGGGTCTGGAGCCTATCTCAGGAAACTCAGGATACAAAGCAGTGTACAACCTGGATAGAGTGTTGACCAATTGCAGGGCACACACAAACAGTCAAAACTATGTGCACTTTGGAAATGGGAATCAGCTATATAACTCAAGTCTATGGGATGTGGGAGACAACCAGAGTATGCAGAGGAAACTCATCAAGTACTGGGGGTTAGATGCAAACTACATGCACACAGACCAGAGGCAAAATTTGAACCCCCAAGCCTGAAGGTGTGATGTAACAGCGCTAACCACTAAGACTTTGCATGTTTAATTGCATTATCCTGGTCACTGTTCTGGATCTGGAGAAGTTCAATTTGAAGATGCAGGCACATATTCATAGCTTCAGCCAATTACAAGTAGACAATTACTGTACAAGTAGAGGACATTAAAGGAACAAGGAAAGCTCCCCACAGTGCAAGCAAAGCTCAGGATTGGTTCTATGAGGTACCAAAATTAACCATGCTGCACTACCTTTCCACCACATTTCCACAAATACTCGAATAAAAAATGATTGTGTCGTTAAAAAATTATACATATACTTGCATATATAATGACTTTATGTATGTAGGGACTTTTGAGTGTGCAAAATAACAGAACACAGAACATTACGTCCATAATCGGAGTGCCTGATCAAATCAAAAACACTGGCCTCCCAGGAACTACTTTAATGGCCCTTTCCTTTCATGGAAAAAACACTTGGTTTGATCGCAAAACGTCTTTATAATTTTGCAGGACAAAACACAACCTAATACTCCCCACCGCAACAATTGCACTTTAGAGGATCTGGGCTGGGAGTTAAAGCCACATCCCTCATACAGTCCTGATCTGACTCCAAGGCATTTCCATATGTTTGGGTCATTAAAAGAGTTCCTGGAAAACAAGCAATTTAGATGTGAAGCAGGAAGAGGCGCGTTAGTATAGCAGGGGATTATATAGGGAAATAAAGATTTAGACAGAGGTGGAAAGAGTAATAAAATTTTGTACTCAAGTACAAGTACTGTTACTTCAGTGAAATTTTACTTAAGTATAAGTAAAGTTACCATTATAAAAATCTACTCAAATAAAAGTAAAAAGTAGCTCATTAAAAAATTTACTCAGAGTAAAAGTTACCGAGTTACTTTTTTATTTTAATTTTTTTTAACAGCGGGGGTGGGATGAGGCATTCTAGCGTAGTTCAAAAAAAGATGAGCAGATATAAATCTCAAACTAGTTGTTTTTAACTGAAGGAACACCTTTGCATAATAAAGCTGTTGTCTTTCTTGTGCTTAAAAATCAAAGTGGTCACTTAAATATGGTGTTACGTCCCAGTCTAGGGTCATACAGCAAAAGAATGGTTCAGGGTTCTATTTTAAACTGTATGGAAATGGTGGTATATGGCAGAAAGAACTAGATCCAATCTATATATATATACACACACACACACACACACACACACGGAGGAGGAGGATCAGATTCAGGATGGACCCAGGCCAAAATAATAAACAAAATGGTATTTATATTTAGTAGCTAGATTACCTGCAAAAAAAAAAAAAAAAAAAAAACACAAACAAAAATACAGGTACCTTCCCGGACTCCATAAACCAAAAACAATGAAATTATCTACAAATATATACAAAGACCAACCAAACCAAAGCGACAAAGCAATAATCAAAGTCAATGGGAGGCAAAAAGTCAAAACCGGAATACACAACCAAATATCAAAACGCCAAAATCACAACCTCTTTCATCTTTCCCGCGTCTCTCTCCGGTTTATACATGGTTGTGCTAGTCGATGACGTCACTCAGGGCGGAAGTGACCGTGTGGAAGGTCAGGAAGATGCCGATGTCAGAAAACCTGGAGTGGAGTCTGGAGCGGCGCGCGACAAGGACATGATACACACACGCGGCGCAACGGGGCATTTATAAAGCATATTTTTATTATTTTATCATTTTCATTCATTTATTTTTTACTCAGTAGCGAATATGATTTAATATGTAGCGAATTACAATACTTCAAACAAAACGTACTTAAGTAAAAGTAAAATTACAGATTTTTAAAACTACTTAAAAAAGTAGAAATACACAAAAAAGCTACTCAATTACAGTAACGCGAGTAAATGTAATTCGTTACTTTCCACCTCTGGATTTAGAGTTATATATATATATATATATATATATATATATATATATATAGGGTAGAATAATGTTCCATACATTGCAAATTTTTTCAAGAAACGTAAAGTACGACTTAAAGTACTACGTAAAGTATTAGAAACTTTCTAAGTACTACTTAAATGCACACTGACTTGAGCGTGGATTTACTTGACAATGCAGCTTTAGATCCTAAAGTCTGAAATCCAGCTAGACAGAACTGGTGGTTATTCCTAAAATAAAATTCACATTCTTTTAAAAAAACAAAAAAAAAAACACAAAAAAAAATTGCATTTCCAGTTCCTCCAGATAATGGATAGTACATTTTGATGAACAGGAACTAATAAAGGGTAACATGAGAACGTTTTATATTCTTCCACTAGTGTTGTTTTCTATATTGTGTAATTGGAATTGTGTTTACTTCCAGTTATCTTCATGTATAATCAGTAATCTGTATTTAATCCATGTGTGTTTACTTTGCTTGTTTTATGCCCTGAATGTTGATTCTGAAAATTTAAAAGAGAAGAGGCAGATGTTTAATCACTGGTTTAATCTTTTTTATTTTTTTATCTTGCTCAGCGAGCAGTAAAGGAAAGAAGCGTATAATCAATTTCAACAGTTCGTCTTTCGTTTCCCTCCTCACAGTTAATTACAACTTTACCAAACACAAGCTAAACTGGATCGAATCATTTCATTGGGCATTTTCCACTAGCTGTGACTCCTTCATGGTTCCTTTCCTCTTTGTTTTTCTTATTAAGATTTACATTTATGACCTAGGAAAAGATTGACAGATTACACTGTCACTATCCTGTTACACCACTAAACCAGATGCATATTAATGCAAATCGGAAATTAAGAAGGTCTCTAAGGAATTCAAATACCTTGGACATTTACAATTTCAATCTTTTTGCATAAAACTATTTACAATGACATACGCGAGGAACACAAGTGGCAAGTTAGATGATTTGCACAGTGAAGGTGATAGAACAATCAGATTTTAATCCAGCTGTTTTTTTTAGAACAGAATCTAAAAACAAGACACTTAAAAAGACCAGATGTGTATATCCTGAGCATCTGTCATATACAGTATAAGGGGCGTTCAAGTCAAACTTGATTCTCATGAATGAAGGCGTAAAATCTTTTGAATTGACATTAACAAAAGACTTCAAGCACAATACAGTGATGAGAGTCTTAGCTGCGGTGAAACATTTCAATCGTGCAAATAACGTTTTAAAGAAGGCCATACATCCATGAATCCTGGCCGAGGTGGATCGGAGCAGTCATTTCCATAAACCTTCATCGAGTGGAACATCTGATCCTTGAAAAAATTTGACGTAGAAACATGTTCCTAACTTGCTAAGAGAACACCACTTGGTCATGAGAGGAACTTGTTGCCACATCACCCATACAGCTTGGACCTCTCTCCAAGCCATTTCCACATGTGTGAGCCATTACAGGAGTTCCTGGGAGGTGAGCATTTTAGAATCAGGCAGTCCGGTCATGTCTTTGTCATACTGAGAAAATGTTCTACCTTAATGGTATCCAAGCACTAGTGCAACACTGGGATAAGTGCATTAGTGTAGCAGGGGATTATATAGAGAAATAATTCTTTACTCTGTTTATTCTTTAATTCTTTACTCTCATAACTGTGTTCTGTTATTCTGTGCAATCAAAGGTTTGACTTGAACACCCTTCATATACTGTATATATATATAACGATATATAACGATTTCTACAATTACTGTATATGGAAGAAGAACATTCTAGAAAATTACCCTAGTACAATTTATAACTTTTTGAGTACTACAATACAGTACTTCAATGCACATTGACGACTTGAGCACACTACAAAGAAAAGCCGTTTGTGACCCAACCAAGTCATTTCTTTAGAATGGAGTTCCTGTGAGGCCAGTGTTTTAGTTCCAGGCGGTTCAATCATGGGTCCAGTGTTCTGTCATTCTTCACAATCAAATGTCCAGGATTGACTTGAACGCCCCTCATCTAATTACAGAATTTCCTTACTAATTGTAACTTGATCCTGCGAGCTGTAATAAGGTTTGCTTAAAGTGGCAGTAACTTAAATTTAGGTATGTGTTCATGAGGTCACACAGCCTGTATTTGAGCAGCATTGTGCACATAGCCAACCTCATACCTTAGATACAATCGGATGACTAAAAGCTTTCTCTGCTAGCTTCTCTTTAAAACTTTTTTCTGCTATTGTTGGCGTCTCACATACTAGAGCACCATGATTACTATACATGGAAGCATGGTATCATGTCAATTCAATATCAATTGTAAGTCATTTTAGGGAACCATTCTGCATTCAACCAATAATAATTTGATTATGTGATTACTTGCACATAAATGTATCTAATGTTGTGTGTTTGTTTTATTTATTGTATTTATTGTTATGTTTTTTTTAACTCCTCGTACCACAATCCAGTACTCAATTTGTGCTGCTCTCCATATGTCGTGTAACCTTGTGCCCTTTGCCTCAGTCAGCAGAGGACCACCTTATGGCAGCTATATATTAACTTCACCGTGGGTGACTGCATGTGCCGGGAGTCTCAATAAACCTGTTTATTTACAGCCAAATTCAAACCACTGCCACAAAAAAACCTCCCCACCATGACAGCGCCTAAGGCAACAGGAGTGGACGTAGTTCTTTGAGGTCACTTCTGCATTCAAATTTCTTTATTGCATCTCTGTGTGAAGTTCCAGTGATTTACTGAGCCCATCATCATTCACCACCATATATTTCCAGTACAATACCTGTCACATAGTACAGCTGAGAGGGAAATAAGCTTGTCAGTGTGTTAATGTGGGCCAACAATGGACACGGATGATTTATATTACATTAAATACTGTAGGTTCTCCATGTACACTGAAGGGCCCCCGTCATTTTCCTGTAAGATATTATTTACACCCAAGGCAGTGATGGAAGAATTATGTAAAGTTTTTATTTTATTTTCTCACACTGGATGTAACCCAGTGCCAGATTCCAGTCAATAATAATAATAATAAAAAAAATAAATACTGCATTTAGATTCCTTCCACTGAACGGACGTGTTTCATGCCTTCTCCGTGAAAGGAAATCTGACACGCGATGCACGACTTTGCCCAGAGCAAAAGTATGGAGGGCATACAGTGGGATGTAGATGCAACTGGGAATTGCATAGTGTGCTATATAAATGTATTCCTGTTGTTTATTTTATTGTCGAAATGGTCATGAAAAAATCTCTGCTACATCTTAAACACATAGCCATTTATTTACTGGTGCTCTCTACTGTACATAGTCCTGAGAATTTGGGTGCAGCATTATTTCTCCTGTTTTAAGGATTGTAGGAGGAATCACAGGGAGTGGTGAACAGCAACAGAGTGGGACTTTCCAATGTGGATGAGAGCGGTATCGGACACAGAGACAAATCGTCTACATATCTTTTATATGCAGACGATTCACAAAGAGAGTTTGTCTTGTCCATTGAGGCTCCACTCTAAAAAAAAAAAAAAAAAAAAAAAAAGAAGCTTCCATGAAACGTCAAGGTTTTGTGACCTGTCTCTCTTATCCCTTAAAGGTTCTACGTAGGACTTTTTATTTTATTTTTTAAACTTCCAGTTTCAGTAGAACGCCTTTAGGAAGCTATGAACATTAACCAAAGAATGTGAAGCATTTGTTAAGTGCAGATTGCAGAGAGTAAAATCTTTTGTACCTGTTTGTAGACAATAGTGAACTTTTAGTGTTTTAGATAAAGTGATTTTATTATTTTATTCTGTTTAATATGGAGTATAACATCTGGCAAAGAAATAAAACACAGACGTAATACAAATCTGCAGCATGTAGGAGACAAATCCCACTAACGGTTTGCAGTGTTATTAATCTTAAATGTTTTGCTGTGATTGACACAGTGTGATTAATCCCAAAATGCTTCATAATTCAATTAATCTCAAACACTTTACTATATAATCATTTCTATTTTTCTACTTTATGGTTAATTAATCCCAAATGCTTTATAATGTGATTAATCATAAATGCTTTACTATCATTTTCTATTTTTTTTGGTACTACATGTTTGATTAATCTCAAAATGCTTTATAAGGTGATTAATCCTAAATGTTTTACTGTTTGATTAATCAAAAAAATGTGTACCTGTTGCTAATTAATCCAAGTGCTTTACACATTATAATTCATTTAAACGCAATAATTAATCTTTCCCAAATCCCACATTTTTTTTAACATAAATCCAAAATGCTTTAGTATGTGATACTTTTTTTTTTCTAAAAGAATTGATTAATCCCAAAAAGCTTGACTGTAATTAATCCTGAATAAAAACGTAAAATTTTCTTCTTTTTCTTCTCCAGGTATGTGATTATTCTGCATATTTTAAAATAATGTGAGTGTCTGAAATGCTTTCCTGTGTGATTAATCCCACATGTTCAATTCTAAATTGTAAATAGTTATTAGATAGATAGTTATTTATTCCAATGGTTTTACTGCAAGATTGTTCCAAAACAATTTATTTTATATGGAAATAAAAGTTTGTGTGGATGTGAAACCTGGTACATTTTCATGTCGTTTAGCCTTTAATCTAAAGTTCATTTATATGAAAAGCCTTAAACTGTGTTACAACTAAGAAATTGCTCCATTCCTTATTGTGCAATGGATGTAATAAAAATTAATGAATCTAGGACAGCTCAGTGCATAACTATCAGGATTTATGCGAATTCTTTGTCTATGCATTTAACATTTTTTCCTGAGAGCCGGACTGTGCACATCAATCCTAGAAAGTCAGTGCCAGCTCATTTCTGATGCGTACCGTGATTTTCAAATGCCATTTTTTCCCCCGGGAAAGACTTCTCAGTGGTTTCTGTCAATAAGTCGATTGCAGTTAGCTAGTCTTGAGTGGTTCACACAGTCTGCACATTGTAACCACTTTAAGACTGTCTTCTTCTCATTACCCCCTGTTACTGCACCTTAACCAGAAGCCAAGAATTAATGCAGTGTTCTTTAGGTCAAATTTCCGCATAAACACATCTGCAGATTTTCTTTCTGTCACAATTCTGTGCGCCCCGGTCTCGAAATAACCACGACAAATTTGCTTTGGAATTCCGACCAGTGAGATCAGTTGCTCCGCCCAGTCCAACCACAACATTGGAGTGTTTGACCAAGCTTTGTCAGCAACTAAATGACATGTTACATATGCCATTGCTCTAAATTCACGAAAAAGATTGAATAGGGCCAGTTATAATTTCAGCAAATGTCAAAGTAAAGTGGACTCCAGGTGATTTCTAAATGAAATCATCCGTTTGGGGAAGAACGCGACTAATATGACTTTTGGTGCCAAACAGATCTTTCTGAAGGGGCTTTTGTACTACGACATAAAACAGAAGAAGTAGCGGCAGTGGCAGCTGTCAACAAAACGCCAGCAGAATTTGGGAAAGTATTTGCACTGCTCTGTTTGTACAAAAACAGTCCCGAGAGTGCTGATTGCATCTTGCATTGTTCTTAACAGTGCATTAACTGAACATGCTCTCAACTACTGAATCATTGAGTATTGAGTTTACAGGTTGTGTACATTCTTAGACTTTGTCTTTACTGTTTTTTTTCTTCCTTATTTTTTAAAAATCTATTGTTATAAGCATGGATTGGCACGCTGTCCAGGGTGTACCCTGCCTCGTGCCCAGAGTCTCCTGGGATAGGCTCCAGGTCCCCGCGACCCTAAATACAGGATAAAGCGTTATAGCAGATGAATGAATGAATGATATTGTTATAAGCACTCAGAGGTGTCAAGTAACTAAGTACAAATACTTCGTTACCTTACTTAAGTAGAAATTTTGGGTATCTATACTTTACTCGAGTAATTATTTTTCAGCCGGCTTTTTACTTCTACTCCTTACATTTTCAAGCAATTATCTGTACTTTCTACTCCTTACATTTTAAAAATAGCCTCGTTACTCTATTTTTATGATCAGAACGTGCAACCCCCCCCCCCCGGTCGCATGATAAGAACGCGCACAACCCAAAGTCGCGTGATAAGAACGCGCAACCCCCCGGTCGTATGAACAAATTGCGAGACCTGAATGCTTTTTTTGCCCATCACGGTACTTTTACTTTTATACTTTAAGTAGTTTTGAAACCAGTACTTTTAAACTTTTACTTAAGTAAAAAGCTTCAACTTCAACTTCTAAAGAAGTATTTTTGAACCCTAGTATCTATACTTCTACTCAAGTAATGAATGGGAATACTTTTGACACCACTGTAAGCACTACACAGACAAAATTGAATTGAACTTTCACAGTTTGTGGCGTACTCTTGTACACTACTCTGTAGGTGGAGTCTCAGCAGGGCCGAATGGCTTCCATTTGGGAATTGCCTGGGCTGAGTGATCATTTTCTAATTCTTTCCAGTCCTTACAGTCTTGTTTTTCTTTTTTACTCCTTCTGAATCTTATTCGGATCTGATCAACAGAATTCTTGAACGGAATTACTAAACAAATTAGCGTCTTCTTGTAAACCTATATATCAGTACGGAAAATCAGATCACCCCTAGATCAGATCGATATGATTTCCGAGAGAACCGAGAGAAACGCATGTGTCCAGATACCTTGTGTTTGTTTTCATTCTTTATTTATGTCTGCAATTTCTTCAAACCATTTTATAAACATGGCACATTTTTCTAATTAAATTTAATCAAAAGTCAAATCCTATTAAAAAAAAAACAACTTTCATGCAGAAATAAAGAATATTTCAAACTTGATTGCGCTAAGCAGGAGAAACAGGAACCATGTAAACAGCCTGCTGTTGCTGTCAACTGCGATTGGAGAAATGTTTTGCAGCAAAGTCGAAACAGTTTGTTCTGATCATATACAGGTCAGGAAGATGACAATAGACGGATTTACCGTTCAAGTCATGTGATGTGGTGCGAAATGAAATAGCTCGACTTTAGGTTGTGACGTTCTGTAGGAAGACGTTTCTCTGGCATTGATCTACTTCGAGATCTGTTGTGTCTCCGTTAACTCCTGAAAACAGCCTTACAGTATGTGAGAGGTGTGTGCAAGAATGCTGAAAACATACACACTGGAACTGTTTTGCAGGGAGAAGGGGTAACATGAGGAACAGAGTGCTTTGCAGGTTTGTTTGCTGGCTATAAAACCATAATTTGATTCATGAGAATGTAAACAGAATATTATTATTTACATTACATTTAGGCATTTGGCAGACGCCCCTATCCAGAGCGACTTTCAAAGTGCTTAAGTTATTATTATTATTATTATTATTATTATTATTATTATTATTATATTAAGAGTGGTCTCTTAGCGACTGTGATCAGAGTGTTGCTATATTTCTTTGTCCAACTCTAGATTCATTGCCTCAGCTTTTTTTAAATCACTCTTCGTTACAGTGTGACTTTGGCATCGTGTTCCACCGTTGACGTCAGGATCTCAGCTGAATCAGCCTTCCATAGAACTGTCTGGTTTGTGTGTGGCGGTTGCGGTGGTGTGTCTAATTGTCTAATCGTGCCTTTGGGTAAAAGTCTGCAAAATGTATTATGTACTTAACACTGTAAAGGCCAACAGGTGGATGTACTCCATGAACCTTTATAGAAGGATTTATGGTCGGAATTCAGTTTTATGCTCCGTGCCAACTGTAGCCCATGCAAACATACTGTATTTCTCTCCTTTAAAGTCTTGTAACCTCTCCATTAAAGGAATGCGGATGTGACTTTTACAGAGTTGTACAGTAGGAACACAGGTTACATTATCTTTAAATCCTGTTTTGTTACTGAGGTCACCTGGATCTGTCATTATCTGGCTATTTTGTGTTTATTTATTTGAAGTTTTTTTTTATTTAAATGGGAATAAAGAAAGAAAATGCTGCTGTTTCATTGATTGATTTGCACACGCTATATACATAATAAAGCTTAATGTTTATGTTTATAAAATAGTTTTTTTGTCTTTGTTTTTTTAACCATAGGGCACTTATTGACATACTTCATACTTAATAATTGAAAAAAAAAATCAAGCCTTTTTCCAAGTCTTTTTTTTTTTTTTTTTAAACTTTTGCGATAAGAAAAAGTTTAGTTTTTTCAAAACATGTACATATTAATTTTATTAAAGGCACATTTCTTTAAACCTACTGTAACAAAGTGCGCATTATTAATGGTATTAATACTGGCACTTGAAAGTTACCAAATGTGGTTATTCAAGTTAATATTGGCTTGAATAATAAATGCTTTAATAGTGAAAGAAAAAGAAACAAAGTATAAAACTCAAATACTGTACACGTAAATTCATGAATCCATATATGAAAAAAGCGCATAAACAGTGTGAGTTGTCGATGATGTTATTAGTTGTTGTTATTCCTGTGCTGTTCAGAACATTCTGTGACAGGTTACATCATTTCTACAGCAGTGGTGGTTTTTATGGGGCTGGGCTGCTAGCCCGCCACCCAGCCTTCCTCATTTCTCATCTGGGTTTTGGGCCTGACAACAGCGGAATGATTTTGTGCGGGCGTAACAGTGGCGACCCGGCGATGGTGAGGCGTGACTCCCCAACTCTCCGATCATTAACCTACTGTAAAGCGTGAGCCACCACGGCCTCACTATGATCTTTGGGTGATTATATTATAATAATTTTACATTTCAGCATCTGGACAAGGATACCAATTTTTTCCATCTCCTCTTGTTATTTTTACAAAGAATTTAGTGATTAAATGTTATCAATTTAGCAACAATCCTACATAATTTTATTTATACTGTGTCATATAATTCTTATATTTCTGTTTAATGAGAAATAAACTAATGCGACATACTGTACAATACACAGACCTTCTACCAGGAAGGTTAAAAGGTGAACACAGCTATTCTAGGTTGGAAAGGAGAAATAGTTAAAATTAGAAACGGGGGAATTTTCCCCTATGTGTTACCAAACCTCTCTCTCTCTGTCATCCATGTCTACTGTACGTGACCGTTGCACCAGGCTCCTCTGTGGTGATGTGGGTGTTGCACAAATACCTTGATCTCTGCCTATGAAAATAAACCTGTGGTTGATAATCAGACGCTCTGCTTTCACTGTGACGTGCCGTCCTCTATCTAGCAAAAACACCTGCTCACTCAACCAGAGCAATGAAGCAAATTCACCCTCACCTTCAACACGAGTTCCGTAAGCGTTTTCCATCATCATGTTACCAAACATTCTGCAATGCAGGCGAGGAAAGTAATGACTTGCCTGCTCTTTGGAAAGAGAACTACAGTATGTCCTTTCCTTCAGTCTTTCAGTCACTTGGTCCGAGTGAGGCGGCAGCCCCAAAACCTGCCAATTGAGCACTTAAGCATTGGAGTCACTTTCAAAGGCACCTAAACCTCTTTCCATCCTACGCCAAGGCACGCCTCGTTCCTACCTCAGCACGGAGACCTCCCCTGCCTCCTCTGATTACACAGAGCAACTGCAGACACCCCGCGCCATTTCCAATAGACGCCCTTCTATGTTTTTGCTGCTAATGTGTGCTAATGATTTTATAATGTGTCCTCTCTCTTCCAATCCGACAAATGTGATGAGAATCCAAACCTGAAGTCAGCCCGTGTGTTCATCATCCAAACTGAAGTATCTCTAGAGTTCCTTCCATGCACAGGAGCACGCTGTTGATTGGATCAATCATCCTTTTTTTTTTTTTTTTTTTTTTAACAAGTCACATCTCATAAGTACTCGAACAGGGGTTAAAACCAGACTGTTTATTTTTCAAATGCAAATGAGAGCTCTGGTAAGGTAATGGCTAAAGGGGCCCTTGTCCAAATAAATAAGTCTTAAAATATTTATTCAACGCTGCCCCAAATTTGTTTGGCAAATCATATGGAAAGTTACGAAATGTTACAGCTCGGACGAGGAAGCTTTACATAGGGTTTAAAAAGCCATTAAAAGATTAAGTGAAAGACTTGTTAATTTATCATATACTGGATAAAACGGTGCTGTTGAATGCTCAAAGCTGATTGGTCACAGGGTGGACACATTTCCTCTAACGGCAGCTTACCGTTTCTATGGAAACGTCTTTGACTTAAATATTTTTTTTACGCTCCGCATCGTGAAGGGTTTCAGTTTTGCTATTTATTTCGCAGTTTTGGACGGAGTCACAGCAGGGTCAGTATTTGGCAGTTCAAGTCAAAGCTGTTTGACACCAAAACAGCGAATCAAAATAATCAGTAGGCGATAAAGAGATAAAGATTTATTTGCCTGTAATGTGTTGAGCACAAACTAGTGACCAGCATGCCACAGAGATCCAGACGGCTCATTTGGATAAACCCAGGTTTGTTCTTATGATATTGTAATGCCGTGTGCTTGATTTGGATTATTTCACCGTATCGTCACAATGAACGTGTTAACGTCACTCGCTCCACTACTTCTGTTTTAGTTTCTATATGGTGAGTCAAGTTTCTTCTAAAAATGTTTATGATAATAATTAAGACTGCACCAGTGGACTAGGGACAATGTACTGTATTGGTTTGTTTGTTTGTTTGTTTGTTTATTATATTCTGGGAAGTTGTTCTAAAGCCTTATTTAATTTAATGAAATATTTAATATATAAAAGCATTTTAAAAAACATTTACATGAAAAATGAATAAATAATTCATTCATTCATCTTCTATACCGCTTAATCCTGTTTTCAGGGTCGCGGGGGACCTGGAGCCTATCCCAGGAGACTTCGGGCACTAGGCGGGGTACACCCTGGACAGGGTGCCAATCCATCGCAGGGCACACACACATACACACACTCACTACGGGCAATTTTAGGAACGCCAATTAGCCTAACGTGCATATCTTTGGACTGTGGGAGGAAACCGGAGTACCCGGAGGAAACCCACCAAGCACGGGGAGAACATGCAAACTCCATGCACACAGAGACGGGAATCGAGCCTGGCCGGGGAATCGAACCCAGACCCTGGAGGTGCAAGGCGACAGTGCTAACCACTACACCACCGTGCCGCCTGAATAAATAATATGCATTGCAATTAACAAATTTGGAATTTTTCAGACACGGATGGGGTGTCTCAGTCTCAGGACAAATTGGTCTTATTTAAGAGCTGAAAAAAGTGAAGCTCTAACTATCTGTCAATCCTCATTATGACTCAACAGAACAAAATAACTACTATGTTAAAATAAAAGAACCAAATCACTTTGATGTTGTTCACTATCTATAACAGCACGTCTCCGAGTGTTTTATTCCCTACTTCTATAAATAATACATAATACAATATAACATCATTCCTGGCTGTTAAGTTGAGCCAGATCACATCAGCAATTAGCTTGAGACACGCATGAGCTGCAGGCGCATTTCCTTCAACATCATCTGATTTCTATAATGAACTTCATTTGCGAACGAATTGGGGCATGTGCTACGTAGATGAAGTAATGTGTTAGTATGTTTGGAAGCATGGCAAGACGAAACCAACAGTTTAAACCTGCAACGTCTGGGCCAAAGGGACTGACCGTTACCCCTCCAGCTAGTTCTATTTTAAACATCTCTCAGAAGAGCCAAGGTTCTTTTAAAAATATTATCTGAAAATAAGATCGGCCCAGACAGCTGATTTTAAGAAATTCCCCATACTGTGTTAATATCCTGAAGTAAAGCATGACCTCATTGCTTATTCGATCCCCGTCGTTCCTTCTTCTCTCCTGTAACTGCCCAGCGTAGTAATCAGTGCATGGCATGTGTTGCTTAATGCACAGCATATGCGTTAGTGCACATGGTACAGATCGTGTTACAGATCATGACGGATTGTTTTCTCCTTCAAAGCTTTATCCTCTTTCAGCTAGTAGCAGAAATAGGAAAATTGTCCAAAATAGCTGAAATAGTCAGACGGAGCATGTGTTTGGTTTACACCTCGTTCTGTCATCATGATATGATACTGTATAGGCGAACGAGTCAGTTCGGAAAAAGGAAAAAGGCTCAACAAAAAACATACAAAGTATTAGTGTTGCACAAAGGTCTGCTTTACTTCTCTACGCCGCTACTTACAGTATTAACGCCAGTGACTTGGGTGTTCACTGTTTTTTGTTTTTTGTTTTTTTTCCCTATCACACAGGAATCTACAGTAACTTCAGCGTCCAGCATGTTGAGTGTAGACAGATCGACACCAGTAGCTCGAGTCTCTGATCTGTTTGGAAAACGCCCGGCACCAAAACAGCGAATCAAAATAAACAGGGGACGATAAAGAGATAAAGATTTATTTGCCTGTAATGTGTTGAGCACAAACTAATGACCAGCATGCCACAGAGATCCAGACGGCTCATTTGGATAAAGAGGTTTGTTCTTAATGCCGTGTGCTTGATTTGACTCAGCGTTGGATTATTACAACATACTGCGACACTGAGCATGTTAACGGCGATGTATGCATTTTTTTTTTTAATACTCTGAAATATGATTATATAATATAATTAGTACTATTTATAAATACAGAAGAATGAGAACTACTGTAGTACAGCTGTATACTGTAAATAATACTATTAATAGTCTCAACTATCTTCAATATTCCTGGGCGTTCCATGTAGAATATTCTGAATCAGCTTTCATTTCTGTGTCTGTGTGTTTTACTGTACTGTGCTTATTCAACCAATAAGCGGAGGGCCATTAACATCTTGTTTGCCGAGTCCACGCTCCCTTTAGGTGGTAAACAGCCTCTCCAGAGAAGCGGAAGTGTTGTGGTACACTGATAAAGTTTATCAGTTTCTGGGAGTGCTTCCAAACTCACGCCAGTAAATACACTCGCGCTGCTCTGGAAGCACGCTCAACGTTTAATGTAATGGCAGCACTCAGATCCAGGCCCGATCACATGCAGTCATTTTACAACTGAACAGTTTTTGTTGTTGAGACCGCATTCAAATAATCATTCTTCCATCTGTGCACGGGAGTGCAGGAACGGCTCCTCTCGAAAAGTGGCTCTCCATTTATTGGTAATTAACGCGTAACGTGCTCCTGGCCAGAGCGATTACCGATGACGTGCACAGAGGTCTTGACCGATACGAATTGCTATTTTTGCATATTATTTTTATTCATTAGTATTATTATTTTCCAGCACATCAATCCCTCATCCAAAAACGAGCGTTAATAATCAGCACCATCTTGAACCCAAACGTTGAGCCAAAACCACTTTCACGGCATCTTTAGAAGTGTTCAGTGAAAAACGTTCAGCGTGCTCCGGCTCTGACTGATTACAAGCAGCAGCGAGCTATGAAGAGCATCCGCGAGACTCGAGGTACAGTATTAATACAATGGCTGGCAAACAGGCTTTTAAAGCAGTTGACTCGGATGGCCTCTCGCAGTTCATAGCACTGATTTGATTTCACTCAGCACACCAACACTTGATAGTGGATGTGCATCCGGCTACTGCGCTTCTGACCAGTAATGTGGTTATTGCAAAACAAAACATCTGTAATATAATTATAATACTGTATATATATATATGTTAAAACCAGATGTTCATCTGGACCCAAATTGCAGGTAACACGATATTTGCAGCACCGTGATTAGATAATCAGTTAATTTCAGGACACATTTTTCTGTCATCTCTACATATGGAAAAAAAAATGGTTCCCTCAAAATGGTTATTATATTATATTATTATAATATTATAGGCCTACTGACATTAGCAGCCACGCTCTTATAGTTCTGTAACAAGTGCTTTATTTCTGTTTTAGCAGTGCAGGTTGCCAAGCATTGCAATTGTATTTAATTAATGATCAACACACAACTAATGTGGTGGAACATCCGCAAAACAAGCTAGCGGTAAACAGTGATTCCCTCAACAGCCTCTTCCACTTCCTCTCTCTCTCTCTCTCTCTCTCTCTCTGTCTCTCTCTGTTTCCTCATCTTGTTATCAAGAAATCAGAAAGCTCAAAGTCCTGTCAATCAATTGCACTGGAGACTCCTTCCAGGAATGTTTAAAATAACCCTAACCCTAACCCATCAGATTCATAATCAAATGTTGATAATAATAATAATAATAATGTCATCTAAATAACACAATTTATCCCTATCTATCTGAAGTACTGTTGTCAGAGCAGCGCTTATAAAAAAAGTAAAAAAACAGTCATGAATCAAACAGCAGTGGACAACCATTCATTTATTTTTATTAAACAGTTTGATCTTTGTTTACTTTGTGAAAAGATTTAAGTTAAAAAAGTATAAAAAGTCTATTTAAAAGTAGGTTTGTTCGGAATCCAGCTGCACATTTTGTAACGAAGCGAATAAAAACGCTGTTTGTTTTCTTCTTCCCGTCGATTAAACCCAACCTCCTCCTTCCAGTCCGTGTGTGCGTGTTTGTGTGTTTGTCTATGCGTGCGTGTGGACATTTTTTCCACTTCATTTCAGCTAGGTAGTGGTCTCCAGGGTCTACCCCTCTTTAACATCTAAGTTAAAGCCTGTCCTCTGCCGTTCCTAGGAACAGCCTTCACTGTTCGCTCCTTCAGCAAACGAACGCCGACTCTGTGGCACGGCTTGCCTATAAAGCTGAATAAATAGAAAAAATGACTATTTTAGTCGTTTGTTTGCAAGACAGAACAATTATCATGATGCGTGGGCCGAACATGAGGGTCTAAACAGTCCACGCTGAGCATCAAAATTATTAGTATGCATTCATGTTATGAACTGTATTAAGGTATAAATATTCACCTTTCTCAGCTCACTGACCAAATGTTTTCATCCCCTTAAGACAAATTATAGAAACAAAAATGTTTAAGATTGTTTTGTTGTTGTTGCTGTTTTGTTGGAATATTTTTTTCCTTTTTTTTAATTTCACATTATTTTGTAGATATTTTGTTTCAACCCAGGACACAGGTTGCAAAAAGCTTTATTTATTTATTTATTTATTATTATTATTATTATTATTATTATTATTATTATTATTATTATTAACAAAATATCTCAATTTCTCTATATATTTTACTTTCATAAAATGCATAAAAACTTATGGCATATTAAACATCATTAACATCTGTTAAATTTCTATATATTATATTTGAACACATACTGTAAGACCAGGTGGTGATTAACCCTCAGCCAAGTGTCCCTTCTTGTCTCCTTGTTGGAACATTCCTTGATAAATGACAGTAAAACCCTGAGTTAGAAGAACTATACTGCACTTGTGGTTTACTGTGTAGATAAAAAAAAAAAAAATAAAAAAAGCAACCCAGAGGGAAGCGAGTGGCTTCTAAAAACCCACTTGACCACTTAAATGACCGCAATCATGGGTGTTTATGAGACCTGCACTTATTTTTCTTCTGCTAATTTTTTCAGATTCGACCATGAGCCCTAACGTGACAAGTTACATTAAACGTTCTGTGAGTTTAAACACTTGCCATCTCAAAGCTGCTTTTTTTCTGACTTAAAATTCTATATCTTCTGTACACATTATGATATATACAGTATATATATATATATATATATATATATATATATATATATATATATATCTCAATTATATAAAATCAAGCAAAATAAAATGTAATCACTGCCCAAATGCATATTCTAAAAAATGCATATGTCGAATTTTTTCATGCATAACAATGCATTTGTACTTTTTTATATCAGTTTTTTGAAAGTGATATAAAAAGGTGATATAAAAAGGTGTTTTTTTTTTAGTAACAAAATCAGCACATCATTATTATAATGACTTATAATGGAAGTGAAAATATTTACTCACAACTCGGTCTCTGTTTCGGAGAAGTCGCTGAAGTGTGTGCTGCCGTTGGAGCGTGCAGGTCCCGGCGAAGGCTTTTCACTTTTATAGCTGCTCTGACTGCTACCTAGACTTCCTTGCCCATCTTCCTGCGGCACACGCTCTGGCTTTGTCCCTTGTGAGGTGACAACTTTCTGGAAAGCTCCGTTCATGCCAACTTCTGGCAAGCCCAGAAAACACGGACATCGAGTCCTAAGCTCCTTATAAAGGTAGTTCATGCTCGGTATTTGCAACCACGGGCATCCTAGAAAGCTTTTGAAGGCTGTACGGAATTCTTTGCTTCTGCAGTAGATTATGGGGTTGAGGCCGGAGTTGATGTAGCCAAGCCAATTTAATAATCGGAATATATTTAATAGTATCAGGTTGGGGAAAAAGGCGTTGATGATGTTGGCTATAAAGAATGGCAGCCAGCAGAGTGTAAAGCATCCCATGATGATACCTAGTGTCTTTAAAGCCTTGTGCTCTTTCACAACGCTTAATCGGGATGGCCTTCGTCTAGAGGATTTCCGTCTGGTTGACGAAAGGCTGCTACTGCTTGGACTTGATGGTAGGTTGTAGTTTCCATTGCTAGCCGCATTTTCATTCTGGAACCGCTGCCGGCTCTTCCCTATTAGTTGCACTTGCTTCGTAGCAATGATAAACACCTTGGTGTAGACAAAAATCATGATGAGCATAGGGATGTAAAAGGAAATGCCTGATGATACAATCGCAAAACCTTTGTTGGTGATAAAATCACAGCATGTAGTTGTATTATAACAATTTATAGCGTTATCATCATCAGCCTTCCAAATGTCGGTCATAATAGGTGGGAATGAAGTTAGAGCAGACACGACCCATACTAAGCATACAATCAGTCGCACTCGCCACTTGCTAAGTAGCACTTTGTGGCGGAGGGGTCTTGTGATTGCAATATATCGGTCCACTGCGATCGCACAAAGTGTCTCAATGCTGGCAGTCACACACAAGACATCTACAGACGTCCATAATTTGCACCATATTTCACCCAGGGGCCAGTGGCCTGTCACGACAATGGTGGCACCGAGCGGCACCACCATCACCCCCATGATGAGATCCGCGCATGCCAATGACATGATGAAGATGTTGGTTACGGTCTGAAGCAGTGCCGTCCGTGCTATCGCAATGATGACCAGCAGGTTGCCCAAGATGATGATGATGATGATGATGATGATGATCACCACAGGAATCAAGAATGTATAATCTGAATGGCTGTTATCAGAAGTTGAATTGGAGTTCATGGTGGTAGATTAAAAGAACATCCAGACGAAAAGCAGACTCTTGGTGTTAAAATGAAGAAAGTGAACAAGCCCCAGCGATGAGTAAAATGACATTCCTGATATGCGTCACGCCTTATGTGACTTGGAACACATACGCTTTCTTTCTTAGGAGTTCGGGTCCTTCAGACGGAGGCTTGATTTGACACAGGCATACTTGGGCGATTTTACAATCTCAAGCTACCACAATGTCTCCAGGAACACAACATATCATTCCTCTTTACTTCACCATCATTTATCCGGAAGAATTGTTGAGGTGAAGGGGCAAAAAAGTTCATGCAGTGGATGTTTTTGCAGATCTTGTAGACGTCTTGAAGAAGGCAACCTTTTGAAGAAATGCTTTGTGTCAGTTGAAATAAGTCCTTGCAAGACAGTCATTAGTCAAACGTGTCTTCACTTTTTTCTTTTGTGAAAAAAATATCTTCATTTATCCAGAAGAAAATAAAGGCAGATAAACCCTCATCTTGTAGATGTAGTCCATTCTTTTGGCATTGATGATTTGCTGTTGCTGCAATTGAGTGCAATAAAGTGAAGGTGCTTCGTCTACCAAAGCTCAAGGAGCATTGACACTCCTGCTCCGAATATACGAGTGAACTGTGGCACGGCACCCACTCGCTCTCTCTCTCTCACTCTCTTATTCCCTCCCACTTGTCGTTTCCCCCACCTCTCTCTCTCTCTCTCTCTCTCTCTCTCTCGCGGCCTCAGTAGATGTAACATTCAGCGTGCGGTGTTTTGCTTGGGGAGGGGTATGTTCGGGGTGATGAAGACAGCTGTGAACTGTGTATGTGTTTGTTTCTTCCACAGCCCAATGCATGCACGACTAGTTAAACAAGGCTGGTGTGTCACAGATTATTTATTTTACTCTTGTTGATGTACGAACCTCGTTTACCTCAACTTTATTGAAAAAAGAAGAAAAAAAAAAGTTTTGCACAAAGCGCCATTCCTAGATCGATGAAACTAATTCTCTTTTCACACTTTATGCAGTTTCAGCCTAAAGATCACTTCAGTTCGGCTGAATGAATGCTTGCTCCATTTAAAAAAAATTATAATGTATATTATATAATTATATACATTTTGGCCTTGGACAGCAGCAACAGCTGTATGGACCTGTTCACCTGCTGCCTTGCGAAAGCTATTTTTATTTAGCTTCACACTCATGTACAGTAACTAGCTATTAATCAGAAACTGTCACACCTGTCTGAGAATCTTTCTAATTCAGCTAACAGCAGAACCTAGTGTGCTTTTTTCCTGATTTGACATATTTTATGTTTTGTTAGAAAACATTGATTAATTTCCCTACAACAGCTGCTCCGACACTACAGTAATTCTGACTGCAAGTGTGCTGTATATTATTGCGCTCATTCTAACACATCAGTGTTTCTATTGTAACTAAGCTAAGACAAAAGATTTGTATGAGGGACGCTCAAAAAGAACATAAACAGATTTTTTAAATGTGAGTAATTCTTGCTTTATCAGTTTATCAGGCCCTGTCGGCACACACCGGCGGCACACACCGTCTGCGCTCATTGTCGCCGTTCATTGTCGGCACTTTGTACTAGTCAGGCGTAAAGCTGTGACTTCATTTTCAGGCTACAGTATACAGTAGTACAGAACTAACCTGTGCAACATACTGTAATGCCTGACAGATATTTAGAGAATTTTATTATTTCTTACTGCTATCGCTAACTAATTGGCTAACATACTGTATACAGTACTGCCAGTATTTAAGTCAAATTTACTTAAATGGTTCCCTGTGTTAATTTTTTTTAAAAAGAGATTTAAAATAAATAGAAAATGAGAGGTGATTGTAAAGAGAACTGATTATATTGTCAGTAGGTCATACAGTAATTAAGCAATGTTACATGGGAGGATGATGGATATCAGCATTGCTGTGATGTGTGATGTGGTAGTAGGCATAAGGGCGCAGCCTGAACTTGAGTGTGGTATTGATTCAATACTGTACAACCATTTATTATCAACAGATTATGATTTGTTTGTTTATTTAACCAGTTATCTTGCTCCACCAACATACATCATTCCTCGACTGGCAGAGTTTACTAACCAGGGGTGCGTTTCCCAAAAGCATCGTTAGCCATGGTCGCAAGTTCCGTCGTTACCAACATAGTTCAACAACTAGGTGTTTCCCGAAACCATAGTTCAAACGAACATTCGCAAACAGCGTCGCAAACTTACGTGGTTGGAACTACAGCCTTCGACCTGTGGTTAGAAGCAGAGTTCCTTGCCGCGGCTGGGTGTGTTCTATTCACAGTTAACGACCCTACGCCCTATTAGTTTCTAAAAAAAATTCCCAACCACTTTGAGCGATTTTGAAAACTTAATGTTTTGGTGCTCAGATATTAGGTTATTTATTTTTCGGTTATTTTTTATTACAAATTCACTTTAAACGATATAACAGCGGTACCATCGCAATTATTCTCCCTTCGAAGTGCCCTACAGAAGCATTATTTATGCCGGTTGGAACACAGCATTGGTTTCGTTTGTGCGAAGAAAAGGCGAGTTTTTAACTGAGTATCTTTAAACATACCCAAAGAGAAATGTCTCATAACAATATTTGTAGTATTATGTTAGAGGTTTTCACTTATAATGAATGTTATCTGAATGTTATACAGTGCACAAAGTGTTAAGCACTAAGAAATTGTAAAATTTATGCACTACCATAGTGTAAGCCTATTTAAAATATTACTCAATATATATTCAATGAATGTACCCAAATAAATCAACAAACTGGGGTTTGGGCACTGGCTGGGAATCGAACCTGGGCCGTCCACACGGTAAGCAGAACAGCTACCGCTGAGCCACAAGTTGGTCACACCTGCAAAGTCCCTCCACTTGTTTCTGACTTCCTCTGGGCTTCTCTCATACCCATTCCCAGAAGCATACATTTTTTGTGCGATTTCATTCCAATTTTTTGTCCGAATTTGTAACTGCAAGCTCTTTTTTTTTAGTAAATTGTGGTTTTCGTGTCATTTTTTCACGTCAACTCTCATTAAACCATGGCTGTATGTAAAGGGACTTATATAGGAAATAATATTGAGCAAAATAGGTAACAGGTGTTCACAACACAATCCCAGCGTTTTCAAAGCCCATCATTTCTTTTTATTTTAATTGTACTGATGTATCAATACCAAATAAAAAATGAGTTCAAATGAAATATTGAAAAATGAAAAATGTTGCGTTTGTGACATTATTACACCACTTCTACGTTACGTCACTGCGAAAGCGCATTGAATGCGAGCCGAAGAGAGAGAGAGAAAAAATAAACACACTATACAGTAGGGGGCGATATGTGCCTATTGCACTACTCCGCCATTGTATCGAAGAAGAAGAAGAACGACGGTTCAAACCAACAAAGTTCTAACCATGGAAGTGCGACGCAGGTACTATGGTTTTGGGAAACACTTGTGACTAGTTAGTTATTTTCTTCAACGTTGCATCGTACTATGGTGGTTAAGCAAAGAGCTACATAGTTGTACGGGAAACGCACCCCAGAACAGGCAGAGCTGGAAAGTAAAAGTTAGAGTAATTAACAGGGGTAAAAGTAGTTTTAAATTCTGACCAGTACTATGTCAAAAGGTGAGGAGAATAAACCATAGAGGTGGTGAACAGTCCTGTAAATCGTGTAAGTTTGCCTTTCTATTTCCACTTATTACACTTGAATATATCAGCTTTATTAACTTCCAGGTTCCAGAGTTGAGTCCCAAATAAATGAAAAACTACTGCATTATGTCGGGTGTACAATTTATTGTCTCACACACCAAGGTGGGGCCTTGATTAGCGGTTACAGAGGGATTGGGGATTCAGCTTTATGTTAAAAGCTAGATAGTTTTGTGCAGTGGCTTGCCTTAGGTGTAAATGTGTTTTTGTTAAAAGTGCATCCGTGACTGGTTTTGAAAGTGGGTTTTGGCAGGCAGCTACTCTGCCCTTTTTCCAGTACTGGGGGCCGTACCAACCATGATTCATGGTGGGATCGGCAGTTGGTGTAATTAACAATTGTAAAACACATGCAGAGTGATACATACGGTTTAATATTCCAGTATTGTTACTATCCGTTATCACTGTATCGTAATTGTACGTTATCGTAATTGTATGTATGGAACTATGACTGCATGAAAGTATGACCTTAATCATTAGCATTTGCTTGGTTATAAGAAGAATAAAACTTCCTGTTAATTATTATTACATATTATTACATACTGTTACATATATACAGTATATATCCAGTAATATAGGACTAATAATAATACTAATAGTGCATGTCTACATAAAATACATCATATACTTTACATATACAGTATCTTAGAGAGATATCCATTATTAATACATTTTATGTTAATATTGGTTTTCAGTGAGGTACTCAACATTTAATTCACTTGTTAATGTTTTTTTTTTCTCTCATTAGACACTATACAGTACATTGCTGTTTTGATGTCACCTCTGATACCAGATTATGATGGTAGCCCTGATGTCTTAAGAATGCCATTCCTGTCTCTCTAGTGTTGCAATACAATGGCAGCCACCCCCACCCCCCATCCCCACCGTCACTCACTCACAGCACTAAAAATAATTGATGCTTATCAGATCTACCATTCGCGCCAACTAGACTACAACCAGGAAGACCAATCAAGGCAGATGGTTGGCATAAAACTTTGGATAGTCTTGAACCGAAAGCCTCGAGTAGTTCCTTCCTTTTCAACACACACACACACACGCACACACACACACACACACACACACACACACACACACATCTATCTATCTATGCATAAAAAGGGCTGAGCAACAAATCCTTGTTCTGATTCTTGTTGTTGTTTTTTTTAACAGGCATTGTTACATGGAGGTGTCTGCATGTGTGTGTGGTTGTGTGTCTGTTTGTTTTCACATGTGAACCTTCAGGGCAGGATATCCTATGCATAAGTAAGTAATTCTGAACTCTGATCTAATCTGCCAGCCACTGATGAATTCTAGATTTCAAAAGAACAGAATGTGCAATACCCTCCACTGAACATTGGGCTACATTTCAACACTTAATCCTACTGCAGCCAGAAGTTTCCTCATACAGTATCAGTGCCTACTACTACCAAAGCTGAGAAGATTCTGGCGCAGAAGTACGGCATTCAGTCTTTAGTAAGAAGTCTGCTTGCCAAATTATGTTAAGGAACACATCAGTGAAAACACAGGGCTGATTCCTGTACAGCTCCAAGGGGTCTGGATCATGAGCTCGGGTTACTTTCTCGGAGGAATGTCCCTTTTGCAACAGTTTTAACACGAGAGTAGAACTCTAGTTCAGCCACAGTCTTCATGCAGATTCAAACCTCAAAAAGTCAAAGTCTAGTCTTTGCTCCTCTACTGGTAACTCTAAATATTTGGCAAACAGACAGGATTTTTAAATCATACTTATAAATATTCAATATTTTCTACTGGTAGTTTTAGTTACAAGTTAAAATCCTCATAGTACAGTATGTGCATTCATATATTGTATACAAATGTTCATCATTACTGTTCCTGCTAGTTGTACAACAGACGATAGAGCTTGACTTAACTGTGACTTAACTGTAAGATATACAGTATTTAGAAATATATTTCTTATTGCTATTGCTTCCTAGTTGGCTGACATAAGATACAGTACAAAGACAAGATCTTTAAGTCATTTTTACAAAATAATGGGAAGTTTGAATCATTTCAGTGACCCGGTTCTTTGAATCTCGTTCATCAAAATGAACAAATCTTTTTTTTTTTGAGTCATTCATGTCGCTTTTTTGATAAGAAATAAAATATAATGTTGTATTTTCAATAAACAAACCCCCAATATGTCTACATACACAAATTTTGGCCATAGTTCTAGTAATGAAAATATTACAATGCAGATAATAATAAACAGAATGTGTAGCTCACCTCTCATATTTATTAGTCTTAGTTGTTCATTCTTTTGTATCTACCACACTACATAGCGTCACATATGGAAGTCACGTGACAAAAGAACGAATGACTCGGGATTTAAAGACTTGTTGAGAATTGTTAAATTCTGTTTCCTGTGTACTGCACTTCAGAGCATCCATGGGAGTCACGTTACAAAAAAACGAATGACTCGGAGTAGAAGAGTCATTGAGAAAGTATCGCACAATTCAATTTCTTGTTCATAACATACAGTACAGAGGTTTTGCGATGATTTGCACATGCGCGCCCAGTAGAAAATAAACAATTCACTCTCCAAGATTACTCGTTTTTCGGAGTAACGTTAAAGATTCGTTCAAAAAGAACGAACGACCCATCACTAACACTAACCTGACAGGACTCCCAATTTGAAGTCACATTTACAAAGTTTCACTATTTCTTATTGCTAATTCTAGCCACTAACAAAAATTTTACTATTTCTTATTTCTAAATCTAGCTACTAACTCAAATACATAGGGCACTGGTGGCTCAGTGGTAGGTGTTTCGCCTGCCATGCGGAAGATCCGGGTTCGATTCCAGCCAGTGCCCAAACCCCCCAGCCACTGGATGCAGGGCCGGTCCCAAGCCCGGATAAAATGGGAGGGTTGCGTCAGGAAGGGCATTTGGTGTAAAACCTGTGCCAAGTTGTTGTGCGGACTGAATATTCCGCTGTGGCGACCCCTTGCCTGGAGCAGCCGAAAGACTAACAACAACAACTACTACTAACTCAAATACAGTACACGAACCTGATAGGATCTCTGACAAAATTTATGTTATATTTATAAAGTTTCACTATTGCTTATTGCTAATTCTAGCTACTAGTAAAAATACACTAGCCTGACAGGATTTCTGACAGGATTGAAGTCGTATTTACAAAGTTTCACTATTTCTTATTGATAATTCTAGCTACTAGGTAAAGTACACTAACCTCGCAGCATTTCTGACAAAATTTATGTTATATTTATAAAGTTTCACTATTTCTTAATGCTAATTCTAGCTCAAATACACTAACCTGACAGGATTTCTGACAACATATGATGTCATATTTACAAAGTTTTACTATTTCTTACTCCTTATTCCAGCTGAAATACATTAACCTGACAGGATTTTTGATATGAGTTGTTGTCAAATTTACAAAATTTCACTATTTCTAATCGCTAATTCTAGCTACTGTACTAGCTCAAATATGCTAGTCTGACAGGACTTCTGACAGGATTCAATGACATATTTACAAAGTTTCATTATTTCTTATTGCTAATTCTAACTACAAGCAAAAATAAACTAACCTGACAAGACCTCTGACATGATTTGATGCAATATTTGCATAAGTTTGACTATTTCGTATCGCTAATTCTTTCAACTTGATGAAACACTGTAAAGAACATACTGTAGAATTTACAATAATTTACTGGCAAAAAAGTTGCCAATAAAATCCTGTAAAATAGCCGTTATTTGCTGTAAAATGGATTACAGTGTAATACTGCTTATCAATTTACAATAAATTGATGTTTGCAGAATACAGTATTTTATAATTTTTTTTACAGGATTATAAAATTAAACTTGTAAAAAGGCATTACAGGTTTTTTTTGTAATTACGCTAAATTACAGTACGTACCTGGCAACAAGAGTTGCCAATAAAATCCTGTGAATTCAACAAAAGCCAAGATGTAGCTGTAACATTTTTACTATGAAATTCCTGTAAATAACAATTTTAACTGTGAACTGTACTGTGCTGTGAACTGTAACTGTACTTTACTATTATACTGTTGTAAATGCATTAAAACAAAGATATTTAAAAATAATCACTCAAATTCAAAGGTGTTGTAAGTAAACTGTTTATTAACGCTGACACCTGACAACACTTCAGCACCGTCACTGGTAACATCATTTTACTTTTTCAACTACAGAAAAACTTATAAAAAATCAGCTGTTACAAAACAACTACAAACAACTCAAGATTAAAGCATAAAGCAATAGTTAAATAAAAGTTAAAGGGACTGTTTGCCTAAAAATAAAAATGGTCAGCATTTCAGTCTGTTGTGTCTGTTTATATGCAATTATTTCAAAAATACTCTATCGAGAGCAAAGTGAATAAATTGGTAACAAAAAGCAGCATTCATCGGCATGAATTACGTTTTTACCTTTTACAGTAGCTCCGTTATGTTTCAGCTTGCCTGACAAAACAATTAATGAAAAAAAAGAAATTAACGACACATTCCTTTACAAAATATACTCCAGGTTTCAGAGAAACTCATCCAACAATGTTAATATTTAAATTTTTCAACAGCAAAGACAACTGAGCACTTCATGTAACATTAATTTTGTCTCACACACACTTCGATAGCAATGCTGTTCCTGCAAAACTACAAATACTCTCTAGAACATAAAGGCAAATAAAGCTAACAAACTGCAGCACATCAACATTAACATGGCGATAACAATTTACCTTTTGGTTTAGGCTGCTTTCTGAAATGGTGCGCATCGTATTTCTCCTCCTCGCCTGAAGCAACAGATAAATAAAGTTAACTAAACATCCCATTACAAAATAGCTAAACATAACATTTAGAGGGAATATCCTGATAAAACTTATATAATGTTATATAAGTTTTATCAGGATATTCCCCATATATATGAATTACTTTACATTAAAAGAAATAATTAATACTTATGGAAGTAAATTTATTTGAACTTCTTCAGCTGTTGTCGCTGTGCTTCAGTCCACCAGATTTCAAACCATATCAGCCCGCGCAATCCCATAATGCAACAGCACAGGAAATTCTTGTAAAAATATTTAAGATACAGTGAAAGCACCTCCTACCTGTAAATTAATTACAGCTAACAGTGAAATATACAGTTAACACTTGTAAAACCCTGTATAACCCATAATGCATTGCAAATTACAGCAATAAATTGTAAAATGGCAAAACGGTAAGTTTCTGTATAATTTTGTTGTAAAAAAATACAGCAATTTGTTACAGTGAATATACTAATCTGACACCATTTTGGACTTGATTCAATGTCATATTTATAGCTTTTGGCTAGCATATGATAATTTAACGTGGCTTTAAAGTCCTGTTTATGAACATTCAATGTACAATTACTCACAATTAGCAAAATCTTTCTTACTGGTCATTTTAGCTAAAAGTTAAACTAACCTCACAAGATTCCTGACAGGATTTGAAGTCATACAGTAAATATGCAAATGTTTATCATTCTTTACTGATAATTCTAGCGGTTTGGACAGCAGTAGCTAACCTGTCAGGATTTCTGAGGGGATTTAGAAAGTGTATTTTCGTAATGCTTTTAATTTTTTAATGATAACCCATTGCTAATGTAAGCTACACTGACAGGATTTTTAAAAGTCAAGCTTACAAATGTTCATTATTTCTTTCTGATAGATATTTGGATAATCAAATGCTCAGGAGAATTAAATTATTAAGTTATATTTTATAACTAACACCAGATAGGTAACGCTATCTGTCCAATATGATTACTGGGTACATTTTCAAGTCATATTATTAACTGTAATAATAGTTTACTGCTAAAGATATGAGCCTGCTAAGCTGCTAGGATTTCTGTAAACCCAGCTAAGTTTAAATAAGCTAAACTGATATGGTAATATGAGTTGCAGGATTGTTTTCTTTGTTTGATTATGAATAAATGTTCACTGCTAATATCAATAGCTGGAAAACATAACACTAAACAGGATTTATAAGAAGATTTATAGCTGTTTATATAATTCAATGCTATCTGTGAAAACGATACCAATTATAAACTGCTTTTGATGGTGCTCGATCTCAGAAACTTAAATGTTGAGTGAATTTTTTAAATGTTTAAAAACTATCATCATCTCATACAAGCTGCTTGTTTTATTGTGCTTGTGGTATGTTCCTCTTGGCAAGTTTGCTAGCAGTGATTGCTTGCGAAAATACAGTACAGTTGAGCGTAAATGATTTACAAGTAATATTAATAGAATAACATCATATTATTATTATAATGTTATTATATTATATTATTAAAAGCTTATTTATATGTCGATGTCAGGTATCCAATGTTCTAGCAATAATTTCACAACTCTGATTTCAGTACATTGCATCATCTCTCACGTTTGGCCTTCTGACCAGAGAAGCTGCAAGAAAAATCAGAAACATTCGTCTCTTTTTTTTTAAATCACCCTCAATGTCTAGAAATTTAATCATGCACAACAGACAATTGAATTAGTATATGGTTTCATTTTCGTAGCTCAGCATGGAGTAGCCTACATCATCAGTTCAGGATGCTTTTAATTAATTGTCCTTCCAGGTTCCAACAATGCTCAGAAATGTGCTGCAGTACCAGTGTTATTGTATTTTATGGGTCATTGATGACTTGTGTATACAAAGCAGAGCTGGTGCAATTCATTGTCCAATCCTCCGATCATGATTTGTCATTGTGACTTTAATTCTTGTAAAAGGGCAATTACAGTTTCACATCTGCCTTGTCACTTCATGCTTGATTGCTTTTCCCACCAGATTAAAAATGATGACAAATCACAAGAGTCTGAATAAGGCAGTGTTTGATCACAGACTGTACATCCTGCTGCAGCCGACAAAAACCACTAAACAAGGTCAGACATTTACATTGTGGCGCATGAGAACTGATATGAATGCTGGTGCTTAAGTGGCACGGCTTGTATTCTTGATGTACTGATTAGTTTATGTTTCACAAGCTAAGAAATGAATTTTGCTGAGAGCATCATGTTAAAAGGTGGTGACACAGATTGTGGATAAATTACAGTACTGTACAGTACACTTGGAGATTGTTATTCTGCTTTAGCTAAACTTTATTGGGTACATATACTGTACAGTGTAAGTAAGAAAATTACACAAAAAACGATGTGTTGCTGTAAGACATAATGTTATTAGTGAACATCATCATCCTAGTAATTCAATGTGGTGAAAGTTCATGAGACAAGTTACACTTATTTAATGAGTACTGGGTTGGACCAGATTTTTGTCCATATTGACATGATAGCATCACACAGTTGATACAGATCTGTTGGCTGCACATTTACAGTACATTCATGGCATTTCGCAGACACCCTTACCTAACTTACATTTTATCTAATTCTACATCTGAGCAGGTGGGTTAAGGGTCTTGCTCAAGGGATCAGCTGTGGCAACTTAATAGTGTGGGGGTTTTGAACCTGTTACCTTCTGATCAGTAGTCCAACACCTAAACCACTGAGCCAAAGATCAGGTGATTTTGGGGGCCATTTGAATGAAATGAACTCATCGTCATGTTCAAGAAATCAGTTTGAGATGATTTTAACTTTGTGACATGGCATGTTAGCCTGTGATCATAAATGGATGGATACAGTCAGCAACAGTACTCAGCTAGGCTGTGGCATTTAAACTATATTAAATTGGTACTCAATTGGGCCCACAATGCGCCACAAAAATCCTCCACGGCATAACATGATCCATTGATACACGGCAGGGTGGATCCATGCTTTCATGTTGTTTGCACCAAATTCTGACCCCAGTATCTGAATGTTGCAGAAGAAATCCAGACTCATACATGAAGAGGCCATATTTTTCCAATCTTCTGCTGTTCTTTTGCTATTGAGATGCTGCCAAGGATTTGATAGTTGCATTAATAAACAGTTGAATAGGTGTACCTAATGAAGTGGCCGGTTAGTGAAGTTCCTGTTATCACTTACTGTACACTATAATACCCCCACTATCAGAGCGTAGGGATATGACATTGATGGTGATATAAAGCTTGAACCAAAAAAAGTTAACTCAGAACTTCAACCTAAAATAAATCTTTGGTACGACTAAAAGACACATATTGACTATAAACATCAATATGCAAGTTCAGGGTGGATCTTTCCTTTAACAAACGAGCAGGAATGTGTCATTAGTTAAAGGCTCATATGAACTCAGCCAGAGTTTAATTGAATCGAGCATTAAAAGAGAGACGGCCTGTTGGACTCAAATTATGAAATATTACTGTCCTTTCTCTCATTGAAATAATCTATTACGTAATGCATCTGTCAGAGTCAAGGGAAAGTACGGATCACTGAGCAGTTGAGTGTGTGTGAGAAAAACATATGATGCTTCTGTCTTAGTGCCAGTGTTTATGCATGATTGTAGCTATTCCTACTGCACGTACTGTATGTACAGTAAGAGTGTTCATGGACAGGTTTCTGTGGATTTGTAAACATCACATTACGTGCCTATACTGCATGCTGGTGATAACAGCGCAAGTCGGTCCAGCAACCATAAGTAGTGAAGCTGACAGGCTCGGCAGGTGGTTATTAGTCCATGCGTGAGAAGATGGCATACTGTAGCTTTCATGCTAGTCAAGAGGCTGGGAGAAGACTGGCACAGCTGGACCTGTTGATAAACAGTGGATGGCAAGGTCTGTACTCATGCAAAAGTGAGGCTCTTTTTTCCCACAGCAAGTACAGTACAGGGAGGCTCCCCGTTTCTCACATGGGAAGTAAAGAGTGGGTAGCACGCCAGTCAAGGACAGAGTGAAGAAAGAAAATGAGTTTGGCATCGAATTAAATTCACTCATGTAGAGAAGTAGTATGGAATGTGGCCTTAAAGCTAAAGCTTCAACTGTGACCTGATGACTCAAAACCGGGGAAACAGCAGCAACGATTTAAAACTTATATAAAAAAATAAAAAAAAACTTTGAACCAAAACAGCAAAACCATAAAGGCTTCAAATCCAGTATAACGAAAATCTTAGAGGTGATGTATTATACTTCTTTTTAACAAGTTCCATAAGTCTTTTTAATGTTCAAGCTAAAATACAACACAGATCATGCATTCTTGCATGCTTGTTTTTCATTTTGCTTCGCAATTTTTTTTTTTTTCTAAAAGTGCTTTTTCAATGTCTGTAGCTTAAAATGAACTGCTCTTGAATGTCCTTTTGTGGAAATGAAATTTTGTGGTCAATTAGAACACAGGGAAGGAAACGCTCATGTTCGGAATCTTATTTTGAACTTATTTTCAGGCTTTTCTGACAAACAAATTAAGGGGGGAAAATATGAGAAAATTTATTCATGATGACATCTTCAATATTTAACAATATAAAATATAAAGCATATGTTTTTATATATGAATTTTTATATATCTTAAGAACTTTGTGGATACAGACTGAATGAACTAAAAAAAAATCAAGTTGAGTCAGTAGTTTATCATCACTGAGATGCAATCACACGATGCTGTAAGACCCTCAACCCCACCTCCCCTGCAGGACTGATGCTATCAAATCGCACTAGGGCGGTGATGATGGCTTTTTGGTGGACTCTTTACTCTGGGTAATTTTTTTTTTTTTTAGTAAAATATGTTTCAGTGAGCTTATAGGTTATTTTAGACAGCTAGCATGCAGTTCCTGTAGCAGTGCAGTTCTGCACTATACAGGAGTTAGATTAGGAATTCCAGAAGGACTGGACGTACACCTATGAAGCCATCCAAATGATTATTACTGGACTTGAAGAGACATGCTCTCCCCAAATTCTCATGTTGAGAAACTCTCGTTGCCACACATTGAGGAAAAACTCCCCTATTATGCCATTTTAAAGGTTGCTAATATTGCTTAATGAGTCTCTTAAAACAGGTTTACATGTATGCAAGGTAAAAAAAACACTTTAGTTTTTTCAAAAAATAGATGTAATTTTACCCCATTTCTAAATGATTCGTAAACGACTTGTGTGAAGCAGTTCGAAGATTCAGTCTGTCTAAACCCCTCCTTTCCGTGAGCTCTCACTGCTGTGATTGGTCAGATGGTGCGGTTCTTTATGATTGGTCTACCGCTACAGCGTGTGGTGTTTTCCAGGTACTTTACTGACCTTAAAGTGGAATAAAATGTGTATTCTCCTGTTACATGCATATAACTGTTTTAACTTTGAGTAGTTTTGGAATAATAAAGTTTTTTAAGCAATGTTTGTGTGTTTTAATTGTTGAGGTATTATTAGGCCAACTTGTTTTTGTAGGAAAACTACGAAAAATTATTCGAACCAACTACATCAATGGGCTACAATGGGAGACAACATACTTTTTTGAGTAGATGAAAAGTTTGACTAAGTCGACCCTGGAGAATTAATTGACACCACAACCAATACTACTTGAGTCGACTTTTAAATATTTGAAGTACAAGTTGAGTCAACTTAAGATTTTGCACTGGGTACATGTTGTGTCTATGTGAAATAATTTGTTTAACCAGCAAATTTCTCTAAATGTTGAGTAAACTTAAAAAGGTTGTCCAACGTGTTACGATACTTTTTTTTATGTTGAGGCGGCATTTATTTATTTATTTATTTATTTTACAGCTTAGGCTTATTTACTATACCTTATGAAAATACCCAGGGAATGACAGAGCTTGGCAGAATAGAGCATACAGTAGACGTCTGGAGCTGAGTGCTGGGCCGTAGGAGAGTCTCTTGGTGTATGAGGTCACAATAGAGCTCATGAGGTTGTGTGATCCATACACAAAACATTCACCATTTTGTCTGGCAATCAGGCCTGTCACAGGTAATACCACCAAGCCAAATAATGATGAATCACTGGCTAAGTTTACCCTTGTGGATTTGACTGAACACATGGCGAGAGACAAGGTAACGGAGTATGTTGAGTCATTGGATATTATTGAGCTCCAGCTGGTCTTTTTGAGGACAGTGGACTGGCAGATTGACATTGTTTAAGCAGAATACCAATGAAGTTTACATTCTGTCCTGTCTGATGAATGACTGGTCACTCCGCATACACTTACACCAGTGTGATTTAGACATTTAGTGTGCAGGATTAAACCAGTATGATATAAAAAATAAACTTGTATATAACACATATATAGACTCTTAATAACATGAATGAAAACATACAGTAACAGCAGCCCAGGCCCAGTTTAACCCCTGCAATAAGCAAATGTATCTCCATGTGTATTAGTTATGTACGTTGTTAAAATTACCAGACATTTATTTGATGATTATTCTTACTGAGATAACATGGTTACCACACAAGAAGCAGTGACACCAACATCATTCAATTCAATTCAGTTTTATTTGTATAGCGCTTTTAACAATTGGCATTGTCTCAAAACAGCTTTACACAATCAAAAGAATTATTTAAGTTTGTATGGAATGTGAATGTGTATGAATCAAAATGTTCAGATAGTCCCTGGTGAGCAAGCCCGAGGGCGACAGTGGCAAGGAAAAACTCCCTGAGATGGTAATAGGAAGAAACCTTGAGAGGAACCAGACTCAACAGGGAACCCATCCTCATCTGGGTGAAACAGATAGCAGGAAATGATCTGCATTTATACAGTGTTAAGTGTTAGGTTCAGCTATAATAGTTGATGTTAATTGATGTTAAAATGGAGTCCAGTAGTTATTGGAGACTCAAATAGACTTGTAGAAAGTTCTAGTCCTGAACTATCGAATTGTCAAGTCCTCAGAGAAACAGCTGACAACACCAGTCGAGGCCAGAACCATCTTCTAAGTAGAGAGAATCATCCCCAGACACCAGACGCATCCTAAAGAGACACACGGGGCATCCATGCGACGAGACCTCCAACCAGAAACGGGGCACCAGGATGGATCAGACAGGTCCGGAGGGCAGAGGGAGTCTGGATCACTGGCAGCTCAGGAACCACATGTGTAGCTCGACAGAGAGAGAGAGAGAAAGAGTGAAAGGGGGAGACAGGGGGAGAGAGGAAAGAGAAAGAGGGGGAGAAAGAGAAGAACCAGGCTCCCTTATTAGCCACGCCTCCCTAATTGATGATTGATAACCACAAATATCTTTTCTTTTTTTTTTGTCAGTAGGAAACTGATAAAACTGTCTTCCAGAGTTTTGACCCTGTACAGTATATTGTGGCATTCGCCATGCAAACCAACTGCAACAGCCCTTTACAGCCCTTGTACAAGTGACAAAACTAGTGATGAGACTTTGTAGACGCCGCCATATTGCCGGTCTAGTGCAAGTGAAACAGTAGGTCATTCCCCGAGGTGATAAATACTTTTTTCTTATGTGAATATTGCTATCTGTTTAAAATTTGTCTGATGCAAGCAGAATTATAATTATTCCCCAAAGTAGTAAATATTAAATACATTCCTTCAGTCTTGAACTTAAAGAAATCCTGAACTTTTCTCCTTGTTTCTATTATGAATTCATGTCCTTTTAAAGACTTAATTTAGCAGGACGTGCTCGAGACTGCACTCCTATATATTTGTGTGACTCTCTCTTTACCAGCATAAAAAAAATCTCTAAGTGCACGACATTTAACTTAGTTAAGACTTTATATGTGAAATTCCGTCTTCGCATATCCCAGTGTAACTGGGGTCAGAACGCAGGGTCAGCCATGATACAGTGCCCGTGGAGAAGTTAGGGTTAAGGGCCTTGCTCAAGGGCCCAACAGCGGCAACCTGGTGGAGCTGGGGATCGAACCGCCGATCAGTAACTCAGTGCCTTAGCCCTTTGAGCTACCACTGCCCATTTTTAGAACAGGTCTGAATAACCAGAGTATAGCAGGCACCAGTGCACATACCCTGAGAAAGAACATTAACTTTGTACACAATCGCTGATGGAGGAAGTCCAGGAGGAGGAGTTTATAGAAATTTAATATGTCAGTGAGGCTCCGGTTAAAGCGCTGGCTAAAGCTATAAAAAACAAACAGTGACGGAAGCAAAAGCAAACAGTTAGCCTGTTTTAAAATTTATTATTTTCAGAACATGTTGAACGGGAGAGCAGCAAAAATGCCTGAGAAATTTCCTCAAATAAGGCTATGCATGATAAATGAAATCAGGCAATGGCTCTTTAGTGCATTACATCAGGTTTAACCAGATGGTTATTTTTTATAATCAGATAATTGATTAAAAGTCCTGGTGTCAGATACTTAAATCTGAATCGAAACTTGCGTTTAACCATGGGCTGTATGTCAGTAGTCATAGGGAGGACGTGGACTAAAAATATGTATGTGTTTATATTATAGTCCTACAGTTTTGATACAGGATGGTACGGTAACTCTGGAACATTCACATGCATTTTGTAAAATCTAAATCTTTGACGTATAACATTTTGAGATGGCGCTGTCTAGATTACTCAGATAGAGCAGAATTTTTGAAACTCAGTACAACGTCTAGACAAGTTGATGACAATATAGGCCTGAATATGAGACAATAAGCTCTATGGCGGGAAATCTGATTAGCTTATTCAAGCTCAGAGCAATGCATGAAGGGAAAAAGGACAAACAGCAAGGAAAGTATGTTGTGAGTTCCTGCAGACTGAAGACATTTCTCATTGTCTAAAAATGTCTAAAAGGTGAACTTTGCATACTACAGGTTTTTTTTTTTTTTACATACTTAAACGATTCAGATCATCAATCTAATTTTAACATTACACAAAGATAACCTGAGTACATACAAAATGCAGTTTTTAAATGATGATTAATTTTTTACGGGAAAAAATCTGCCCAAGCCTACCTGGTGCTACAGTATGAGCGAAAGTAATCCACCCTTTGCTAAATCATGAATGAAATGTGATTTTTGGGAAGCTGATTTAAATTTCACTTGCCACACCCAGGCCTGATTCCTGCTAGACCTGCTGAATTAAGAAACTCAAGAACAGATAAGAAACATCTATCATCAACATGTATTAGTTTGAAAAGGGGTTACCGAGGCGTTTCTAAGGCTTTGGGACTTCACCGAACCAAGGTGAGAGCCATTATCCACAAATGGATAAAACATGGAGCAGTGGTGAACCCTCACAGAAGTGACTGGCCTACCAAGATTAATCCAAAAGCACAGCAACGGCTTATCCAGGAGCTCATAAAAGAACCCAGAACAACATCTAAAGAAATGCAGCCCTGACTTGCCTCAGTCAAGGTCAGTGTCCCTGATTCAACCATAAGAAAGATACTGGGCAAAAATGGCATCCATGGGAGATTTCCAAGGTGAAAGCCACTGCTGACCCAAAAGAACACAAAGACTCGTCTCATATTTGCCAAAAAAAACATCTTGATTATCCCTCTAGATTATTGGGCAAATATACTGTGTACTGATGAGACAAAATTTTTACTTTTTTTGAAGGTGTTCATCCCATTACATCTGTCATAAAACTAAAACAGTGTTTCATAAAAAGAACGTCAAACATGGTGGTGGTAGTGTCATGGTCTGGGATGGTCATGCTCGAAAACCCTCTAATGTGGCTAAATTCCCGAAAAGAATCCTGAAAAGAAGAGTGGGCCAAAATTCCTCCATAGCGATGTTGCCAGTTATCACAAACACTTGAATGCAGTTGCTGCGACCAAGGGTGGCACAACCAGTTATTAGATTTAGGGGGAAATTACTTTTTCACATAAGGCCAGGCAGGTTTAGACAATTTGTTTTCTCTAAATAAATGCAATAATAATTAAAAAATTATTCATTTTGTATTGACTCAGTTTATCTTTGAGTAATTTTAAAATGTGTTACATAATCTGAATCATTTGTGTGAAAAATATGCACAAAAAAAAAATCTGAAAGGGGCAAATACTTTATATAGCACTGTAAACATGCATTTAACAGCCAGTCAGAACTTTTTTTTTTTTTTTACAACCTTTAATGTGATAGAACAAAATTCAAGTGGGAAACTAATAGAATTCATTGATTCATTCATTTTCTATACCGCTTAATCCTGTGTTCAGGGTCGCGGGGACCTGGAGCCGAACCCAGGAGACTTCGGGCACTAGGCGGGGTACACACTGGACAGGGTGCCAATCCATCGCAGGGCACACACACATACACACACTCACACACCCAATCACACACTACGGGCAATTTAGGAACGCCAATTAGCCTAACCTGCATATCTTTGGACTGTGGGAGGAAACCGGAGTACCCGGAGGAAACCCACCAAGCACGGGGAGAACATCAAACTCCATGCACACAGAGACGGGAATCGAGCCTGGCCGGGGAATCGAACCCAGACCCTGGAGGTGCAAGGCGACAGTGCTAACCACTACACCACCGTGCCGCCTACTAATAGAATTATTCTAGGAAAAATGAAAAAAAAAAAAAACCTTCCGCTCTGATGTGTATGAAGAGTTTATTATCAGCTTGCACAAACCCAAGCACATTGTGGTTAGCACTCTTTTGTTCTGGAGAATTTATCCAAGCGGTTTAGATCATGTACAGTATATGAGCAAGTTTGAGATCTAGAGATAGCGACTCTATCTGGTGCAGTGATTATTCTGTTGCAATCAGTTCGCTTCTGTTTTATCTGATTGTGGCTTTTCTCTTCTAGGCTTCATTTCGGTGGGAAACAAAGTCTTTTGTCACCTTTTGAACTTTTAGATTCATCAGCTTTACATTCATTTCCTCACTAAAATCTACAAGGTGATGTGCGAACACACGGAAGAGTGTTTATTTTTTTCCAAGTTCTTATACAATGTAGGAGAGAAGTAATGAAACACACACAGACACATGCCTGGTATATACTGTAATAAATAGTATATTTGGTACATAAAAACAAAGGAAATGAAGATTGAGAAAAAAAAAACCTGTCCGTTATGAGGGACATAATACAATGTTTTATAAATCAATATGTAATTTGTTATTATACCAAAGAATATTTATAGGTTTTACCAGTTGTGCAGTATGCACATACACTTGACTTATTATGAATGAGATAATAATTGACATAAATGTAATTTATACTATATTCACCAGAATTTCAAGCTCCTCCTAAACCTATTAAACATGAGGCTGCAGCTGTGCTGTGTCCATTATGCCATCTGAGCAGCCACCATCCACACCGGCAGCTCACAGAGTGGCTACTCAAAATGAAAAGAAGAATAATCTAGTCAAGATTATTAGCTAGAAACAACATATTTATATTAATATCCATATAATTCACAGCTACACAGCAACGCACAACCCCGGTCCTCCAATAAGATCCAGTGTGTGCTGCTGCGGGGCTCTTTTAAAGTCTGTATAACAGTTTCGTTAACAAGTTACCGCAGGCCTCAAAGCCTCCTCCCTCAGAGGTTTACTCACTCACTCACTCACTCACTCACTCACTCACTCACTCATCTTCTATACCGCTTTATCCTGTATTCAGGGTCACGGGGACCTTAAGGCATGAGGCAGTGTACACCCTGGACAGGGTGCCAAGCCATCGCGGGGCACAAACACACACATACAGTGGTGTGAAAAACTATTTGCCCCCTTCCTGATTTCTTATTCTTTTGCATGTTTGTCACACTTAAATGTTTCTGCTCATCAAAAACCGTTAACTATTAGTCAAAGATAACATAATTGAACACAAAATGCAGTTTTTAAATGAAGGTTTACGTTATTAAGGGAGAAAAAAACTCCAAATCTACATGGCCCTGTGTGAAAAAGTGATTGCCCCCCTTGTTAAAAAATAACTTAACTGTGGTTTATCACACCTGAGTTCAATTTCTGTAGTCACCCCCAGGCCTGATTACTGCCACACCTGTTTCAATCAAGAAATCACTTAAATAGGAGCTACCTGACACAGAGAAGTAGACCAAAAGCACCTCAAAAGCTAGACATCATGCCAAGATCCAAAGAAATTCAGGAACAAAAGTAATTGAGATCTATCAGTCTGGGAAAGGTTATAAAGCCATTTCTAAAGCTTTGGGACTCCAGCGAACCACAGTGAGAGCCATTATCCACAAATGGCAAAAACATGGAACAGTGGTGAACCTTCCCAGGAGTGGCCGACCGACCAAAATTACCCCAAGAGCGCAGAGACAACTCATCCGAGAGGCCACAAAAGACCCCAGGACAACATCTAAAGAACTGCAGGCCTCACTTGCCTCAGTTAAGGTCAGTGTTCACGACTCCACCATAAGAAAGAGACTGGGCAAAAACGGCCTGCATGGCAGATTTCCAAGGCGCAAACCACTTTTAAGCAAAAAGAACATTAAGGCTCGTCTCAATTTTGCTAAAAAACATCTCAATGATTGCCAAGACTTTTGGGAAAATACCTTGTGGACCGACGAGACAAAAGTTGAACTTTTTGGAAGGTGCGTGTCCCGTTACATCTGGCGTAAAAGTAACACAGCATTTCAGAAAAAGAACATCATACCAACAGTAAAATATGGTGGTGGTAGTGTGATGGTCTGGGGTTGTTTTGCTACTTCAGGACCTGGAAGGCTTGCTGTGATAGATGGAACCATGAATTCTACTGTCTACCAAAAAATCCTGAAGGAGAATGTCCGGCCATCTGTTCGTCAACTCAAGCTGAAGCGATCTTGGGTGCTGCAGCAGGACAACGACCCAAAACACACCAGCAAATCCACCTCTGAATGGCTGAAGAAAAACAAAATGAAGACTTTGGAGTGGCCTAGTCAAAGTCCTGACCTGAATCCTATTGAGATGTTGTGGAATGACCTTAAAAAGGCGGTTCATGCTAGAAAACCCTCAAATAAAGCTGAATTGCAACAATTCTGCAAAGATGAGTGGGCCAAAATTCCTCCAGAGCGCTGTAAAAGACTCGTTGCAAGTTATCACAAACGCTTGATTGCAGTTATTGCTGCTAAGGGTGGCCCAACCAGTTATTAGGTTCAGGGGGCAATTACTTTTTCACACAGGGCCATGTAGGTTTGGATTTTTTTTCTCCCTAAATAATAAAACCCCTCATTTAAAAACTGCATTTTGTGTTTACTTGTGTTATCTTTGACTAATAGTTAAATGTGTTTGATGATCAGAAACATTTTGTGTGACAAACATGCAAAAGAATAAGAAATCAGGAGGGGGGCAAATAGTTTTTCACACCACTGTATACACTCACTCACACACTACAGGCAATTTGGCAAGGCCAATCAACCTAACCTACAGTACATGTCTTTGGACTGTGGGAGGAAACCGGAGTACCCGGAGGAAACCCACCAAGCACGGGGAGAACATACAAACTCCATGCACACAGAGACGGAAATCAAACCCGGCTCCTGGAGGTGCAAGGTGACATTACACCACCGTGCCATCTTCCTCACAGGTTTAATGTCTATTTATTTCAAATGTTTTTTTCTAAATGTTTTGATTGTTTTAATGTAAAAAAAATATAATTATAGTGTTGGACATTGGTAACATTGGTAATATTTTTTGGTGGCTAGAACCGATTATCTGCATTTACATTGCTTCCTATGAGAAAATGCGTTTCACAATACGAAATTTCACCTTAAGAACTCGCCACGGAAAAGATTCAATTTGTATGCCGAGATACCGATGCACCTTACTTCTCCTGCGAATGCACCGTTGAGTAAGAATCCGGGGAGGAGCTTGTCTAATATGAGGTCAGAATAGGTGAAAAATCTAATTGTATTGTTTAATCTCCATCCGAGTAATGGAAATAGGAAAAAAAGATTTTTTTGTTTCTACATGCACTATGGAGACTTGTAATGAATTTTACATAATATACGCCCTTTAATTTATAAATGCATCGTGAAATGTAAATAACTCATGCTCATAAAGGTGTACTGTATACTGTTTTGGATCTGTTTTATTATGATTGGCTTGCAGTGTATGGATTTGAAAAGTAAGCATATAATTTAAAATGTTCTCAAAATTTGTGTTATTGACCATGTTGGGCGTCTGAAAATAGCGAAAAATGCAACATGACTTGCAGAACAAGGCTGAAAGCCCCAGGCTTAATGTAAAATTTCTACTTCTTCTTCTTTAACTTTCGGCTGTTCCCTTTCAGGGGTATCCTCTACATCCTCGTCTCTCACACTAACTTCATGTCCTCTCTCACTGCATCTGTAAATCTCCTCTTTGGTCTTCCTTTAGACCTCCTCCCTGGCAGTTCCAACCTCAACATCCTTCTACCGATATATTCACAATTTCTCCTCTGAACATGTCCAAACCACCTCAGGCCTCTCTAACTTTATCTCCAAAACATCTAACATGGGTTGTCCCTATGTTTAACTCATTCTTGATCCTATCCATCCTTGTCACTCCCAAAGAGAACATCAACATCTTCATCTCTGCTACCTCCAGCTCTGTCTCCTGTCTTTTCTTCAGTGCCACTGTCTCTAAGCCGTAGAGCATTGCTGGTCTCACCACTGTCCTGTACACCTTTCCTTTCATTCTCGCTGATACTCTTTTATCGCACAACACACCTGACACTTTTCTCCACCCATTCCAACCTGCCTGCACACGCCCCTTCACCTCCTTTAAACACTCTCCATTGCTCTGCACCTTCTTTACCTCTGCTCCCTGTATCCTCACCGTTCCTCTTGGGTTCCTCTCATTCACACACATGTATTGCTTGCTGCGGCTAACCTTCATTCCTTTGCTTTCCAGAGCATACCTCCATCTCTCCAAATTTTCTTCCGCCTGTTCCCTGCTCTCGCTAAAAAGCACAATGCCATCTGCAAACATCATAGTCCATGGAGACTCCTGACTTACCTCATCTGTCATCCTGTCCATCACTAGAGCAAACAAAAAGGGGCTTAGAGCCGATCCTTGATGCAGACCCACTTGCACCTTGAACTCTTCTGTCACACCTACAGCACATCTCACCACTGTCTTGCAACTCTCATACATGTCCTGCACCACTCTAACATACTTCTCTGCCACTCCAGACTTCCTCATACAACACCACAGCTCCTCTCTCGGCACTCTGTCATATGCTTTCTCTAAATCTACAAAGACACAATGCAACTCTTTATTACCTTCTCTGTACTTCTCCATCAGCATCCTCAAAGCAAATACTGCATCTGATGTACTCTTTCTAGGCATAAAACCATATTGCTGATCACAAATGCTCACCTCTGCCCTTAACCTAGCTTCCACTACTCTTTCCCACAGCTTCATTGTATGGCTCATTAGCTTTATACCTCTGTAATTGCCACAGCTTTGCACATCTCCCTTGTTCTTAAAAATCGGCACCAATACACTTCTCGGTTAATGTAAATTTTGAAGTTGTAAATTTTAGTGAGTACCTGTTTAGGGTAAACATCACTATACTGTAGATGTACAGATGTTAATTTAACAAGTATTTCCAAATGCATACTTCAATCCTGGAGCAAGCGAAGGCTAAAAAAAGAAATTATTGGCTATTCAACTCAAATTACTTCACTGTAAATTCCATGCACCTGAGCTCCAAACGAAAGCTTGGAATAGCCTACAAATATTTTCCGGCCTGTGTATGGCTAAAAGGATAAAAATGTTTGGAGATGGGAATGACAGAGAGAGGATGGATTACTGACAGTCAGAGCCCTCTGAAGAGGGTTATTCTTGGCCGGGCAGGATTATCTCAATGATACAGAATTAGCTCAGCCCCGTGAGATTTCATAAGAGCGTTACGTCCACCTTGTTCCACATAACAGAGATGTGATATGCAGAAATCTTCCGCGGGATCTGTTTCATCTCAGCCACTGAGTGAATTATCGTCAAGCCGGTTCTTCTGTGAGATGATTATGAGGAACATGGAGTGGTATAATGTGTAATGATTATAAAATACATTTGAAGGATGAAAATGTGATGTTTAGTGCATTTAGCTTTTATCTACTTAGATCAAAATTGTCTCCTAATTTTGGAAGTTTTTTTTTATGGTAAAAACATAAATAAATGATGTGGTTATTTTTGTCTGGTAGCATTGGCTACTGGTAGGTGTATTGGCTATAGGCATTAAGCAACAATTTGAGATATGTCTCGATTCAGGCATTACAAGATGAAGTTTTATAAGTAGTTTATAATTTTGATTAATTATAATATTAATGTGGTAGACGATAGGAGCAGCACATTTATCTCATCATTATTTTGTATCATAGTGTTCAAGAAAACAAATGGCATGCTCTCTGTCAATGTACTTTCATGCCTGCGATAATAAGCTCGGACTCCATCATGACCTTGACCAGGATAAATCGATGTGATTGTTTAAAGACGAATGAAGAACTGAATTAATTGATATTCCACAAGTATATTATACATATTAAGATGATTTGAATTGCACGATGACATCTCAGGTAAACATGTATGATGATAGTTACAGTATAATGGAATAAAGTAAGTCAAAATATCACAGTGTTACACTAGTGCTTAGATAAGGTGGAAAGTTTTCTCTGTACGCCAGAGCCATGATCAGACTCTGGCCTCCCAGAAACATATGGAGTGAGGTCAGGGGGGACGTGGCAATAACCCAGTGGATTTTCTGTAATGTGCAAGTGGTGTTTGTGAATGATTGTGTGACAGTGTCACAATTTGGCGACAAGTTATCTGTTGGTTTTTCAAGGATTGGGTGTGCATGAATGCAGACATATGATAGATAGAGCAAATATTTTTTTTTTAAACTTCTTCTTATAAAGTTTTTATTAATAATGAATTTTGTAATAAATAAATTGGTGTACCCTGTCCAGGGTGTACCCCGCCTAGTGCCCGAAGTCTCCTGGGATAGGCTCCAGGTCCCCCGCGACCCTGAACACAGGATTAAGCGGTATAGAAAATGAATGAATGAATGAATGAATTGGTGTATTAAATGACAAAAAATTAATACAATACAATTTTTTTGCTCATGCTCTGAGAGTTTTGAACAAGCTTTTGAGAAGTTACAAAAATATATATAGAAATTTAAACTTTATTATTATTTATATGTATAAACTAGGCCACGTCTACTATGTACTTACACTTATATACTATTAAAAATGTTTAGAACAGTGAAATAGTAATGGGTTATCAGAGAGAGAGAGAGAGAGAGAGAGAGAGAGAGAGAGAGAAACGTACAGTAGATCTTGTTGGCTTTGGCCTTCAATCTGGAAAAAGATGAATAAATAGAATACTGTTAGAATACTATACTGCCCAAGAAACTTCAAAGCAGCTTTAGTTTAACTACAAGATGAGTCCTGAGATATTGTATCCTGTAGAGCGAGCCATACAGTATGTTTTATAGTTGATAGTGATCTAAAGAATAAATGTACAGTACAGTACATCCCTCTCAGATGGACATCTTTACTGAAAGAAAAAAAAGAATTAACTCACTCTCATACTCATACTTTCGAATATAGTATGAATAGGAACACCTCCTATTGCATGAAATTTTAGTAGAAGAGAAAAAGACATAGAATGTCAAATTTGTACAAATTGAAAAAATGTCTTGGATGTTTCTTACATGATTGGATAAAGGCATATGAATGGGCAGGAGAACATGTTCCCAGTGAGCGTATGGCGATTATAATAACAGTCAAAATAAGTAATAATACAGTATAATGATAATTATTTGGTATAATTCTTTTTCAACAACTCTGATATACAGTATGCTTATGTAGACATTTAATTTCATTTTCTTTCATCAGTTTTTTTTTTTTCTCTCCTCCAAATGAACTCAGCTGGACATCTAAATCCTTCAGCTATATCTCAACTCCTTGGCAGAAATAAAATAGGAAATTCAGCTCAACTTTCTCCACGCAGTCATAAACAGTTGATCATTCCTCGACAAAGCAGCTGGGGTTCTTGCACGTTTATCGGTCGCTGTGGGACTAACATGATAATAATCGCATTTGTGCAATAAAGGGTGATAGTCTACATGCGTTTTGATCCCTCTGCTGATTAGAAATCATACCTCTGGGGTTTGCTCAGATTTATGACATGAATTAACAACGAGTAGAAGACCTGCTCTTTCACAACCCTGCCTCTGAGCACAGAACCTGACCTGCGTCCTATTCGGTTAATACTTTAACACGCCTGGGACACGATGGCTCAGCCGCGTCAGTTGGGAAGGTTTGCTCCAGAGCATTCACACCATCTTCGAAAGGAACAACAAATCACTGTGTATCTGGAATCAGCATGGTCCTCGCATTGTCTGAATGCCTCGTAAACTGGTTTTTCCTCCAGGGCTGTGGGCCATTGCCATAACAGACGTTACCGGTGTTGTGTTCAGAAAGCATTTAAAGCAGAGAGGTTTACAAGCCCGCGCTTCAAAGGAAGGAAGCGTGCCTTATAAAGAGTATGCATCTTGGAGTTGCTGGATGCTGCCAGCATGAGCTCTATGTTTACCAAGCACCTTCCGGAGACTCCTCATGGGAATGTGGGGTTAATTAGCAGGGAAAATGTGTTCGGACACTGGGAGTGAATTAGAGAGCCAGTCTAAATAGTAAAATGCAAGTTAATCCTAGTCCTCTGGGAGACGTGTGGAACTCGAGATTAGATTAGAGAGGAAAGTATTATACTGTAGGAAGACCAAAGTGCTTCAAGGGAGAAAACTTCTAACATCAGCAACATCCTAATTTGCATATTATAAATATATTTAAGGATGATTTGCAAAGACAGTATAAATGACTTAAATATAATATGTAAATAATGTCTATGGACATATTGTTTTTTTTTTTTTTTTTCAGAAACATAAACTATTTATTTTTCCCAGAATGCAGAATGATTGTAAAAGACGCGATTGTTCATGCTGGTGGTAAATTAGGACTGTATGGTAATTACGGCAATATTCACAGGCTGACCTTGAATGCTTTTGGCTCAGAAGGTGTAAACTACTCATCACAATGCCCGGGTTGTGCTTTCCCTCATAAATAAACAGATCTGTCAAGTAAGTAAATGCAAAAGTAGAAGAAGTAGAGGGCCTCTGTGGAAACTTGGGGCTCTTTGGATAGTTCTTAGCTTCCTAATCAGGTTCTTTAAACAAGGGGCGTTCGAGCCTTTTGATTGACAGAAGACTGCAGAATAATAGAACACAGTTATGAGAGTAAGAACTCTCCTTTATTTCTCTATATAATCTGGTGCTTGTACACTAATGCTAATCTAATCACTAGCGCAGGTATGCCAAAATCATGGTTGGGCCACCTGCTTCATGTCTGAACGTTCTATTCCCAGAAACTCCTTTAACCGCCCAAACATGTACAAATGGCTTGGAGCGAGGTCAGGCCTGTACAGGGAATGTGGCAATAACTCTCAGCCGAGTTCCTGTAATGTGCAGGTGGTACAGTGTGTACAGTTCCCACAGTCTCTTCCACAAGTTGGCGACAAGTTATCCGTCAATGTTTAAGGATCAGGCGTTCCACTTGCTGAATGTTCATGGGAACGACTGCACTGGGCTCCGAGCCACCTGAGCCGGGATCCTCATTCACCTTCTTTAAAAGCCAGGGGTAGCTCAGTGGTTAAGGCATTGGACTAGGGTTCGGAAGATCCCAGGTTCAAACCCCACAACCACCAAGTTTCCACTGTTGGGCCCTTGAGCAAGGCCCTTAACCTTCAACTGCTCAGATGTGTACGGAGATAAAAATGTAAGTCGCTCTGGATAAGAGCGTCTGCCAAATGCCTAAATGTAAATGTAAAAGGTTTGCACCGTGCAAATGTTTTAATGCCGATCACCATATTGTGCTATATTTTTAATTCATTAATGACCAGCATACTTTTTATTTCTTCTTAATCTATTGCTTATTAGCCATAGATTTGTGCATTTCTACGAATCTCTGTAGAAATGATAATATATTACAGTAAAAGTGTTAATATACACCAGTGATTGGGATTATGGCCATCTATACTGTGAGAGGCGGCGCGGTGGTGTAGTGGTTAGCACTGTCGCCTTGCACCTCCAGGGTCCGGGTTCGATTCCCCGGCCAGGCTCGATTCCCGTCTCTGTGTGCATGGAGTTTGCATGTTCTCCCCGTGCTTGGTGGGTTTCCTCCGGGTACTCCGGTTTCCTCCCACAGTCCAAAGATATGCAGGTTAGGCTAATTGGCGTTCCCAAAATTGACCATAGTGTGTGATTGGGTGTGTGAGTGTGTGTGTGCTCTGCGATGGATTGGCATGCTGTCCAGGGTGTACCCTGCCTCGTGCCCAGAGTCTCCTGGGATAGGCTCCAGGTCCCCGCGACCCTAAATACTGGATAAATAGGTATAGAAGATGAATGAATGAATATACTGTGAGAAAAAACTGATACAGAAAGTTAGCTAACATTTTCTGACTATTCAGGATCGCACGTTCAAGGCGGCTGTTTAGCATCCAAGATGTCCAGCAAGAAAAATGAGTTGTGTTTAAAAAGAAAATCAGCAAATTAAATAAAATATGCAGAGTAACACTGTAGTTTTACATCTGCTCGGAGACTGGACACTAATTCAGACAACCTGCCAGAAAGCCCAGGTGTGTTTACTGGACACAAAAGATCCTGGGTGGCCTGGGACAGGCTTATTTGTCTTGCGTGGTCTCAGACCTTCAGCAGGTACTGCTAATCTGTTCACCACTCCAGAATTGTTTTAAAACAATATTTCCACATGGAGGAAGATCGCCAGTGTAAATGTTGCATAAAGTTTTCATCTTTCTGTTTCTCTCTGTCTTCTACAGTATCTCTGTCTTTGTATGCCGTGACAGGGCTGTTTATGTGTAATTTAGCATCGCCCTGCCTCGGTTTGTTTGCAAGGCTCTTTCTCAACACCGGAAATTCTCCATTAGCATGAGGGACTAATCAAGAGCGCTAAAGGAAATAGGAAATGTTTAGAGCAAAACACCGATCCGCCTCCCACTCTGCCTGAGCAACAACCCCTCCTTTAGGACAATAAAGTATCTGTAATGGTGTTTGTAGCTTTGTAACTTTACGGTATATATGCACATTATAGCCTGACTTGTTGTAGGTGTGGGGAAATAAATAAATACATTTCTGTTTCTTAATGAAGAAAGGAGTTACGTGATTGCGGTGTGTGATAATTTGAGTAATAAGTAATATGCTACATTTGAAACACTTTCAATTTTATAACATAACATTGAGATTGTAAACGCAAACGAGACATTAAGTGAATAATGTGATACATAAAATCAAGTGGTGGGAAATATTAAAATGCTAATCATAAATTAATTTTTTATTAATAAAAAAATAAGCATTTATATTAAAATACATTTTAAATCAGATTAGTAAATATTGTCAAAAAGAACACCATATGAATTAAAGCGGATCTTGTGTAGAAATCACACATGAATAAAAATCTATCCGTTTGGTTGGAAATAAAGATTACGTTAAATAGGGAACTGTGATAAAACATAATATAGGTAAAAATGTAAAATGTTGAAAATGTATTAAATGAATTAGTTAATTAAAATTTATGGAAAAAAAAAGAATTATGTGAATAGAAAAACTGAAATAAAAAATCCTGAGAAAATAAATTATTCTGTAGGCGGGGGGGGGGGGGGGGGGGGATGTAAACAATTGTATTATGTCTAAAAAAAAATCATGAGCGTACACATCGCATGAAAGTCAAATAATTGTTAAAAAAAAGTGCAGGGGGAGGGGGGTTAACATTATTAACATTAATAAAAAATATTTTAATGGAATGTGTACTGTAGCAATCAAATGTAAAATATTTTTCTCACATATAAAAATACATTCGATACATTGTACAATCATACTAAAGACATCCAAGCTTTGAAATAACACATACTGTATGGAATTATATAATAAGAAAAAAAAATCGTTATAAAACTGATAGCTTTTTTAAACGCTGCGCATTCTCCCAGCAGATTTACAAGGTACGTAGTCACCTGGAATGGTTTTCAGTTCACAGGTGTGCCTTGTCAAGAGTTAATTTGTGGCATGTCTTGCCTTCTTAATGTTCTTTAGACCATCATTTGTCTTGTGCAGAGAAAGGGTGGGTACAGAGTCCATAGCCTTACTAGTGCTACTGTACAATTCCATATTATGGTAAGAAACCCTTGGTTAGGTAAAGAGAAAAGACAATGCATCATTACTTTAGGTAGTAAAAGTCAGTTAATTCGAAAAATGTCAAGCACTTTGTGTGCATCCCCAAGTGCAGTCACCAAAATCATTAAACACTATGATGAAACTCACTCGTCCCAGGAAAGGAAAATCAAGAGCTACCTCTGCTGCAGAGGAGAAGTTTATTAGAGTGACCAGCCTTAGCATCTTGTACAGCTACTCAGATTTGAGCCCACATACAGTAAATGCTTTTCATTTCAGTTTAACCGGCTGACATATTTCAACATCAACCGTTCAGAGGAGACTGCATGATGCAGCCATTCATGGTTGAATTGAGGCAAAGAAACCATGACTTCACAGGAATAACACGCAGAAGAAACTTGCTTGGGCCAACAAACACAAGTAATGGATGTTAGACCAGTAGAAAACTGTCCTGTTGTCTAAGGGATGAGATTATGGAGATTATTGGTTCTAACCGCTTATTGGTTCTACGTCTTTGTTAGACGTAGAGAGGGTGAATCGATGGTTACTGAATGTGTGGTTCCCACAGTGAAACACGGTGGAGGAGGTGTGATGGTATGGAGCTCCTTTGCTAGTGACAATGTTGGTGACTTAGTCAAAATTGAGGGCACACTTACAGTACAGTAGCCAGCATTTCTATTTCTACCACAGCATTTCGCAGAAACATTTCATCCCTTCTGGTTTGCACATAGTAGGACAGTCATTTGTTTTCCATCAGGAAAATACATGAAAACAATGCTGAAGGCATCCACAACATTCAATGTCCTTTATTCAACAGTTGATAATGAGGTTTATGATTGCTTCAGAGTAATTATGTCTAAGAAGATAATGCATACCTAAACAGAATAATAAAAACATGTACGAAACATTATTTTTTAATGTAAAAATAGGTTAATTGTACAACTTTATCTGGAAAACAAAATGTCAGTATATACTGTGGGGAGAAAAAAAAAATAGCATGAAGAAAAAATTAATTCTGTGGGGAAAAAATAACACGTCAAAAAATTATCATGGGGAAAAGAACTGCATGAAAACAAATTAATCGTGTTCACATGTGAAAATTAAAACCTACGTATGAGAAAATGTACAGAACATACAGTACGACATCACATATGACCTTCTCTTTGAAAGTGTCCTTTGCATCCATGATCTATCTCAAATGCCATCCAAATATGGAAGCAAAAGAAAAAACTTGCACGCCATCACAAACTGATTACGCTTGATTATAATTTGTTTCACTGGACGTAAGAGAGTTTAAAATATGTATATTTATAGCTGCAGTATTTGTTCTAGAACTTGTATAACATGTGTTTATCTGTTCTTCTGCTGAGATTGGAATCTTTAAGTCATGCCACAAAGGAAAACTGACCACAGGAGCTTGGCGTTATGCCATGAGCAAGCACGCGGCCTGCCCCAGTGTTAGGACTTTCTGGAGCGATGGACTGTACCGAACAATGCGCCCCATTTTATCAGGTTAAGAAGAAAATCACTTGCCAAGATCAAAACATACAGCTGCCTGTATTAGTCCTGGATATGTCAGTGAAAGATGTTTAACTGGAACTGGGATTTAAGAGCCTGATGTAACTGTCAGTGAAGTTTGTTAAATGAGTTTTCTCACAAGTCATGATTGAGAACTAGCTTAGGAACACAAGAAAAATTATGCTTTGATTTTTTTTTGTACACTTTTATTATATTGATGAAAAAATAGAACCACGATAAATTAATTATTGACGTTATGTTAACATGCCAATATTAATTTACCAATACCAAGTAACGAATAAAGCATAACAGTCCATGTAGTTATGAAAAACCTGAAACTACACATGTGACGACGTGAAGCGGGTATTAAGTGATAAGTAATTTCGGCTGCAGTAATTCCTGTGAGCATTCAGTAAGAGGAATGCCTGATACTTCGACAGAAAATCGACAGATAAGTTATCACCATCTTGTAAAAGAGATCTATGGAAAGTGTGCACAGAATCATTCACCATGATTCACCAGCAACACCACTTGCAAATTCCACTAGCTCAGCTGAGAGTTATTGACCCCGCCCCCCTCTGCTGCACTACCCTCGCTCCAAACCATTTCTAAATGTTTGGGCTGTTAAAGGAGTTCCTGGGAGGCTAGCGTTTCAGATGCGAAGCAGGTAGCCCGATCATGGTCCCAGCATACTGAGAAAACGTTCTACCTTGATGATGTACAAGCACTAGTGAAACACTGGGATACAGTACGTGCATTAGTCCCGGTTTGACTTGAACATTTTATTTTCCTGCAGCCACAAGTTCTGTAGTCTGTTATTCCAGTTCACCAATTTGCAAATGATAACAATGTCTAATTTATAATAATAAAAAAAAAAAACATATAACATGCATTTTAATGATTTAACGTTGTGGAACATCTGAGCGTCATTTTATAGCTTTTTTTTTTATCACTTATAGTATAGAACAGTCAATAAATAATCATTTTCTCACCAGCCTCTCTCTCTCTCTCTCTCTCTCTCTCTCTCTCAAAAGTCAAGCCTCCTTCCATAAATGTTCAATTAATGCCTCCCAACAAAAAAGATCCCACAACAGTTTTGTTTAACTTTGTTAAGCACCATATTGTTCAAATCCATATATTCCTTAATTAGGACTTATGTGTAAGTGTGTTCACTGTACAAGTTCCTGTGTATGAGGTGTTACTATAGAAAAAACAATTGTTGTTTAGGAATGAATATGCATTCATATAGTAACCTATTCAACAAAACTATAATGCCAGGGGTAGCTCAGTGGTTAAGGCATTGGACTACGGTTCGGAAGATCCCAGGTTCAAACCCCACAACCACCAAGTTGCCACTGTTGGGCCCTTGAGCAAGGCCCTTAACCCTCAACTGCTCAGATGTGTAATGAGATAAAAATGTAAGTCGCTCTGGATAAGAGCGTCTGCCAAATGCCTAAATGTAAATAATGAACAACATTACACCAATCTGATGTCATTGAAAACACTCCAAAGTCACTTATTCTCCGTAAAACCCCAGCAGTATAAATTTTGTATAGTGCTTTTAACAATGGATGAAAATCTGACAAGGGTTACAGGTAACACTTTAATCAATTAAAGTGTTGTGATTGTATGCTCGTCCAGTGATTGCTGGGTTTTTACTCTTGGTGCTTTGTTTCCTCCCAGTGAATGATTGTGTGTACACATCCCAAAGACGGATCTGTCTCTTCTGCAAGACATAGATTTTTTTTTTTTTTTAAGGATCAGCAATAGCAATCAATGAATATTAATTAGAATGACTGCCTTCTTTAAAACCTTTGCAGTCTCATCACCATAATGTGCTTCTGTAGTGTAAATGTCAACCAGTTTTACGCCTTCATTCAAAAGTCTCGGTTTGACTTGAACGGCCATCGTGCATCAATTTATTGATGCATTACCAGAAACATGTTTTTTTTTTTTCTGTGTTAAATAACATGGTCTCTCGCTTCTTTTAAACTCTTTTACCTATTAGATCTTGATCAGGGAAGCATCGACCAAACAAATCCCTGCAAATTAGATTCATAAGGTAACGCATTACAATCCCTGCATTAATGTCAGACCGCTGTTATACTGTACAACCCTATCTGACCAATTAGAGTGGAGAATTACAGTAGAACCGGCGCTGTGATATCACACAGAGTAGTCCGGGGAGGAGAGGAAAGAAGCTTGAATTTCCAAGAATAATATTTGATTTTCACTCCTTCACCCACTTCGCCACCTTCCCTTCCTTTCATAGTTACAGAGTGTACAATCATCATACCTACAGTAATACATAGAGCTGTTGTGTATAATCCAAATGCTCCAGGGAGATACAGGATCTTGTTGTTTTCCCTGAGAGAGATCGAGAGAAAGACAGAGAAAACAAGCTGGATGTTAAGGAGGGCAGGAAGAGTCTAATCCTGGCACTGTTGCTCCACATCCCTTGAAGCGGGGCATGAGAAGACCACAAGCCACTGGGAAGACCACAATCTCCCAGGGAATTTTTTTTTTTAAAAAGCCTTCCTCTGTTTTTATTTTATTCCCGCCATTAGAGTTTCGTGACCACGCTTTGATGCCACATGTCTCATATTCCCGTTCTACAGTACATGCTAACTCGTTTGAGCATGGGAAGCCCGGGCGCACACATTTTCCGGATGTTTGTTTCCGCTTTACGAGTCACCACGGACTCTCTCTCTCTCTCAGACGATCCTCAGACATAATGATTAGCAAGATGAGTAAATGTCAGTTATAATTGTGGAAAGAAAGAAAGAAAAAAGAAAAAACGTTCGGGATGGAGTCAAAGAAAGCGTGAGATCACTGCTTTTAAGGCACCCAGGGCAGATCGGGAGCGCGGAAGGCCATCAGGTTGGGAGGAAATCGCGCTCATTTCCTGGGGAGTGGAACCACATGCTGTTTTTTGGTTGTTTGTCTATAGAGCAGACGGTGTTGTAGTGAAAAGCCTTTTGGTGCGTCTGTACACTTTAGGGCATTAAAAGCTTGTCCCAAGAGGAAGAGAGAGCGTGCCAATTTAGAATGTAGCATTATTAACGAATATTATCAGAATGGCACCGCTAAATGCTTAAACGCTTGCAGATGGGTGCTTTCTCAATGCTAAGCAGGCATGGAGGGGGGCGTTAAGGCCCCGCTGCACACCTGAGTCTTATCTGGACTTTTTTTTTCCCTAAGTGGCGGATTTAAATGCTGCTATTCATGGCTGAAAATGTGTGTGTGTGTGTGTGTGTGTTTGTGTAAAACGAAGGAGGACAGACAAAGTGATGATGTAATCCCATGCTTTTTGAACTCGTCTTGCCCGTGTACATCTGTGCAAACCAGGTCTCTCCTGTGTGTCTTTTCAGACGGTAGCGTGTCGCAGGGTGTGTGAGAGAGAGAGAAAAAAAAAAGGAAGAGTGAAAGAGAAAGAATAAAATACAGATTAATCGCAGACACGTGAACTGTCAGCCGTCAAGTATGTCATGCAGATAACAGGTTTCCTCCTGGAGCCAAAACCCGAGAGAGATGTCTGGAGATACGGCTGCCTTCTGCGCGTTTCAGGATGTCTATCTGGTGTTTTCATGGCACACAGATCGCAACAAAATAAAATGGTTCTTTCGCTCTCATCTTTCAGATGTGTCATGACATACTGTAGAATGGAGACTGATTATAAATGATTCGAATTTGTGTCAGGGCATGCTGCTTTAGGACACACATTTAAAATACATAGAGTATATACTGTACTGTATCTTCAGTCGTGTAATGACAAAAAAATAATAATGATCGTGAGACCTCTTGGAGAGTGCTTGAGTATTTTTGATCTATGCTCGTCAACATATTTTTCTCGCAAGCCCGTCTTTCGGATCTCAGTATCAGATCTTAGAATCTGGAACGAGGAACAATCGGTCTGTGGGGACAAAGTAGGAAATGAATTAAATGATTTACGCAAGCTGTATTATTATTATAATAATTTTTTTTGTGTGAATGTTTTTTTTGTGAACGTTATGCTGAAAAATGCGTAAATAATTAAACAGTGGCTAAAATCTTTCCAACTGCTAAATGGATTTGGAAAGGGTCTGCTGTTAAAATACAGTTCGTACAGTTTGACGGAAAGCAAAGCACTTAATGGATTTTTTTCCTCTTCTTTTTCTAAAGTTGTTCATAAAGAAGAAAGATGTAGCTGTGTTTTGCAATTTATCTAGATCTGAGATCTTCAGTGATAATACCAGAATAGCTAAGACGACATACCATAAACAAAACCAATGCCAAAAGGCGTGTGAGATCTGAAGGAAGTGGTATATTATATGTTTTTTTTTTTTTTTTTGAGTTATAAGATCAGGAAAATGTGTGTTTTGGAATGTGAGGAGACCTAAAAATAGCTCAAGAGGTTGGAGTTATAAAGGCAAAGAGAAAATTCTATTAAATTTATTCATTCATTCATCTTCTATACCGCTTAATCCTGTGTTCAGGGTCGCGGGGGACCTGGAGCCTATCCCAGGAGACTTCGGGCACTAGGCGGGGTACACCCTGGACAGGGTGCCAATCCATCGCAGGGCACACACACATACACACACTCACAATCACACACTACGGGCAATTTGGGAACGCCAATTAGCCTAACCTGCATATCTTTGGACTGTGGGAGGAAACCGGAGTACCCGGAGGAAACCCACCAAGCACGGGGAGAACATGCAAACTCCATGCACACAGAGACGGGAATCGAGCCTGGCCGGGGAATCGAACCCAGACCCTGGAGGTGCAAGGTGACAGTGCTAACCACTACACCACCGCACCGCCTCTATTAAATTTACAGGGGTGCAAATATTTATGTATGGTTTATGTATGTTTTTTTGATTATTTGGACCCCTGAGAACTAGACTTGTCTGCTTGTCTGCTTTTCTGAAATGTGAATAAAATAGTGCTGTCAATAGATGAAAAATTTTAATCTAGTTAATCACAATCATAGTCGATTAATCACAATTTAAAATATTCAGATTTACTTGTATTATAAATGTGCAATGTGCAATGGAATAAAGAAATGCATGACAAACTGGTTAGAGGAAACAGATTATGCCGTTTTATAATATATCAAACCATTAGCATTTAACGAATGTTAAATTAAAATCCCTCGATTGGAACCGGCACTGCATGCACTGGCTGGGTAGTATGAGGTACTGTATGGCAACTCACTGACTTTTGAGATCGAACCCGGATCCTTGGATTCGAAAATCCACAGCCTAGAGCCTGAGCCACCTGAGCCACCACTTCCACATCTTACATTTCTAGTAAAAATAGTTCCCCGTAAAGGTATCTCAAGGACTTTGAGACAAATGACTTTGGTTGTATCCAAACTTCCATCTACTGTAGAAGCTTTTTATGATGAAACTTGCTGTTCAGCACAGCTGGTGATGTTTCCTCAGTCACCTTATTATCCGCTTAAACATGCCATTATCACACACAGCCAGGAAACAGGTATTTTTTCTTTTAAATAGCATGCGTTAATATTGATAGCCCAATAATAAAATGTTAAAAACATTAATATCTAACATAAACTATTAGACTATTTTTGTTTGTTAAATGTCAAGTAACTGTTGCTGGCTAATATTGGTGACAAGGAGCCTGAAGTGACCTGATGTCATTTAGGTTCTTCTAACAGTTATTGTCCAGGCAATGCATAATTAAAGAGTAGATGCAAACAAAATATATGAAAAAGTACCAGAACCACAGCCTGAAGCTGTGCACATGCACCACGTCACTAGGGTGAAAAGGGTGGGGGAGAAACAAAAACGAAAACTAGACTGAGAACAAAGATTTGTGCCATAGCCAAGCCAGAGTTGAAGGAGGAACCAAGTACAACAGGAAAATTCTGTGGCAGTTGACACTATCATGCTTCTTCTTGGTTCCGGTTGAGCTTTGAGTGAAGGAAAGCAGGTCATGTTCTGGCATCCGAGTTAAAATTAGCCCTTTCAGGTGCGTGACAAGGCACTGGCTGGAGCGTGGCATTGTGGGTGGGATAGCGCTCTCCAGGGAGGTGATGCCCCTCCTGTGTTTCCTCTAAACAACCAAATGTGTCAGTGGAGAAGAGGAAAAGTGTTTGTCAGTAAACCTTTTGAGGATTAGCAGTGTAGATCTTATAATGTTCTGTGACCAACTAAAATTAAAAGGCATTCTTTAATATAAAATACTCGTGTGATTTAATATTATTATTATAGCTATTAGAATAGTTAACATTCAGGTCTAAAATATTTAATAGTGAAAATTAACAATTAACACGGCGGCGCGGTGGTGTAGTGGTTAGCACTGTCGCCTTGCACCTCCAGGTTCTGGGTTCGATTCCCGTCCAGGCTCGATTCCCGTCTCTGTGTGCATGGAGTTTGCATGTTCTCCCCGTGCTTGGTGGGTTTCCTCCGGGTACTCCGGTATCCTCCCACAGTCCAAAGATATGCAGATTAGGCTAATTGGCGTTCCCAAATTGCCGGGAGTGTGTGTACAGTATGTGTGTGTGCCCTGTGATAGATTGGCACCCTGTCCAGGGTGTACCCTGCCTCCTGGGATCAGCTCTACTGTAGGTACCCGCGAATACAGTATAAAGCAGTATAGATGCTGAGTGAGTGTCCATAAATGTGGAATTTGTTCATATTTGTGAATTTGTTTTCCCTTTCATGGACATTATTCGTGAACTGCGCTGGTAGAAGGAGAATAAAATCTTTCAGGACATGATTGTACTTAAAAAGAGCCAACTTTAGACTTTAGACATCTTTTATTCCTTACTTACTGTACATCAGCATAACATTGAGGCTCTCAACCTAAACATTGTTTCTTAACTTCATACCTGAAATCAAGCATGCCACGTGGTGTAAAACTAGAGAAATGAAGAAAGATGATAAAAAAGGTTGCCAATGTGAGAGAACGGGTTAAAGGTGAAGAGGAAAGTTGGATGTGTGGTAATACAATAATGAAGACATTTATCACTACAATGTCTTATCTTCTCATATGAGCTCAGTAACCTATGTCCTCGATAAACACTGAGTCAAAGTAAGAACAGTAATAACACTATGTCACAAGCCCGGCAACGTATCGTCTACTCAGGGGTCAGTTGAACTTAACAGTGTTAAGTGCAGATTAGAGCAGTCACCCAGAGTGAGGACTGCAAATGGAAAACGTCATGTCCCAGCGAGTAGACTCCTTCAGCACACCAGTTCGCTTCACCATTAACTATGACAAATATTTGTTGACAGATGTGTTGACCTTCTTTACGTCAGCCTGCAAGTCCAACACCAACTGTAATGAAGTGACACCGGGCTAGGTTTCTGATGGACAGTGCTAATGCATTTGTTATATGATAATAATGTATGCTCCCCTAAAAAGGACATTCAGCGAAGGCTGTTCAAATCAATCCGGGACTTCTAACACATTACAGTGATGAGATTCTTAGGGCATTACATCCATGCATGACCATCCCGTCTGAGGTGGCTCGGAGCCCAGTGCAGTGGAACACCTGATCCTTCGGGAGAACTTGGATAACTTGTCAACAACTTGAGAAAGAGATGCATCTGTCTGTGGGAACTGTGCACACAATCAGTGGCGGTTTTAGGGTAGGACGAAGTGGACAGCCGCCCAGGGCGGCATTTTTTTATGTCACGTGGGGGGCGGCACACGAACCTGGAGTAAAAAATAATAATCTGTGCCGCTAAGCGGTTTTCTATTATCTGTGATACCTGCGCCCGCGCCGCCCCTGAATGAGCCGTACAGGAGCTGAGTGAGCGGAGAAGACCGAGAGGGGGCGGGGGGATGGGGGGGGGGTGAGAGGAGAGGAGAGAGGATGACGGAGGGAGGGGGGGGGGGCGCAGAATACAGTTCACCTCCCCCAAATGAAGCGGACAAGAAGGGGGCTAAATTATGTCTACCTGACTTTCTTACAAATAACGCACATTTCATTCAAAATATTATAAACACACCAATAATTTGCACTTTTTTCATTTATTTACAGTAATTGTGTGAAATGGCTAATAAAAATAGATAATAAAAACGATTATGATGTGGACTAAATTGGTTTAGTCTTGACTTCTGGTCGTGAGTGACAGCATTGGGGAAATCTGCTGATAGTAAACACAGCGATGGAGAATAAAAGGCCAAAGCTGTCAGGTGCTCAATTTAGAAAAAAAAGAAATGATGAGGAGAAACGTATAAAAGATAAAGGTATTCACCAATGTTGTCTCTGTATGATTAAGTTATTCATGTCATCATGTTAATTAGTGGTAGAACATTAACTCTTAGGTTTGTTAGCCTTCTTGCTTATGATGCTTGCTATGCTTACCTTGCTAAAAACACACACACACACACACACACACACACACAGTAAAAACCTAATTTACAAACCATCACAGAAATTCTAATGGTTTCTATTAAATACCACAAAATGTAACCACAAAATGATGCTTTTCAGCAAGACTGCAGCAAGTACAGTTATTTATTTCCATTGTTTATTATGTTAATGTTGTCTATAGCCAATATATTTACAATATATTTACAGTATACTGTAACTAGCCAGTTTTATTTACATATGTGTAGATAGTTTAAAAGACATTTTCCATTTGCTATAACTCTGTTACGTGACAAAGCATATAATTTGAGGCAGTAAATTAACCAAGGAGCTAATTGTTCCTCCCTTAGATTAGATTATATTAGATTAATAAAGTGTCTAATGACTGCCATCAAAAACCATGAGCCTCTTTGAGCTTCTCACTTTTCTGCACGATAAGGATCTATCTGAGATCTACCCCAACTTTTGGACTGCTCTCAGGATTGCACTTACATTGCCAGTGACTGTAGCTCAAGCAGAGAGGAGCTTTTCCAAACTCAGGTTAATCAAGACATACCTGAGGTCAACCATGTCTCAGGAACGGCTCACTGGCCTCGCTGTCATAAGCATAAAGCATGCAATAGGGGAGCAGATCTCATATGATGTCATTATTGCTGTTGACTTTGCATCTAGAAAGGCCAGAAAAGTCAGATTTTAGTTTCAGTTTGTGGTTTCTGTTCTGGAGTGAAGTAAATAAGTTTTTTTTTGTGTGTGTGTGATTTGTTCTATATTAAATCTATATTTATATAATATTTGTTTGTACACAGTATATTTATTTAAGTTCTGAGTAGTTTAATAAAACGTGTGGTGTGTACAAAATGTGAAGTTTTTTTTTTTGTGTGTGTGTGTGGGGGGGGGGGGGGCGCCGGGAGGGAGTCTCGCCCAGGGAGCAATTCAGTGTAGAACCGCCACTGCACACAATAATTCACAAACACCACTTGCACATTACAAGAACTCGGCTGGGAGTTATAGCTACATCCCCATACAGTCGTGACATGTTTGGGCCATTAAAGGAGTTCCTGGGAGGCCAGTGTTTTAGATATGAAGAATGGAGTCTGATCATGGATCTACTGTACATACAAAAAACTTTCTGCCTTGATGGTATCCAAGCATTAGTGAAACGCAAGGATAAGAGCAGTAGTGTAGCAGCGGATTATATAGAAAAATATATGTTTTATAAGAGTGAAATAATCTTGCCGTAAATACTGTAAGAGTTTTTACACAATGAAAAGTCAATCAACAAGTCAAAAAGGTTCAATTGAAATGACACGTGATTAATGGTGATTCATAACTGATAATCTTTTATTTAAATTTACTGTCAATAAGTGTGGAATTTGTCCGTAATTGTGGATTTTTTTCCCCTTTTATGGGCATTTGTCGTAAATTGCTGTGGTAGAAGCAGAATAAAGCATTTCGGGACATTACAAGAGGTTTGAGTGCCTCTTGTAAGTATGTTCATGATCATGTTATCTTTAAGCCACAGTAGTTGTGTTTATGTTGTTATGGTTTTGTTGGGTTTCCTGCTGGACTGAGTTCCTGCTCCGTGCATGTTCTTCTTGACAGTGATAAATGATGTGCCTGAGAAATATAGTGATGGCTTTGAATATAATGTATTTTAACATGATATGACCTTGCTAAAGTTGAATAGTGCCGGAGGGGAGAATGTGAACGCAGCTGCTTTTGTGATCAAGCTTGTGGTCAGATCTGCCCAGGGAGAAGCAGGTTACCGGATAGGATGGGACGTTTGGGAAAGGGGGGGGGGGGAGTGCACAAATGTTTGGAAACTAATCATTCACCTCATCAGGAACTTGTTGATTTGTAGGATTTTGTTCATGAAAACCATTCTTCCCCCAATCTATTCACATTTATTTACCTGACAGGCATTTTTTTCTTTTTTTACAGGAATTACTTAGAAGTGAGTCTCTGAGCTGTTAATTGAGACAAGAGAGAGAGAGAGAGAGAGAGAGAGAGAGAGAGAGAGAGAGAGAGAGCAGGGAAAATAAAAGACAAAAAAATACTGGGGATAAGAAAGAATATGAAAAAGTGAGAAGAAGGTAGAGAAAGAATAAAATGGAAAAAGAAAAAAGATTTTAAAAATAAAAAAAAAAACAAAGAAAGAATCCACTGCCAAATTACTTTCAATGTATATACTTTCTCTACTACTTATTATTATTATTATTATTATTATTATTATTATTATTATTATTATTATATCATTACTATTATTATTATTATTATTATTATTATTATATCACCATATTATTATTATTATTATTATTATTATTATTATTATTATTATCTACAAACTGACAAAATTTCTCTTAGTAAACGATGCACATCTTCATCCCTACACTCATCACAGCTTTTACAGTTTTTGTCATATATTTGGTCCATTTATAAAAATAAAATAAAAAAACACTGCTGCCTTTTACATTTTTCCAATCATGCTTGTTCATTGGGTGCTGAGTTGAATGAATTTCATTTCCTTTGTGCATAATGGAAGTACTATATTTGGAGAGGGAATTATCTTTAATTACATATACAAAATAAAACTTGAATAGCAAAGAAAACATTTTAAATGAGTTTCAAAATAATTTTCCTTTTGGCATAACAAATGTAAAAAAAAAAATACATAAATAGCTGAATCACCTGAATCATTGGTCAAATTCAGACTTTATCAGAGGTATAAACTCATTATGTTTTTCATTATATTATTTTGGGCTTCTTGAATATGCTATTTGTACCAAATGATATTGGTGGTGGGGTTGGGGTGGCAGAGTGTAGTGTACTGTACTGTCAGGAAGGTGATAGCACAGTGGGGTCGGAAAAAAAAAAATCTACATTATATATATATATATATATATATATATATATATATATATTTTTTTTTTTTTTTTTTTTTTGGAGATGTATTGGCTAATAGAGATGTGATCGTGGTGCCATCTTGGGAGTGGGGTCCCATGCATTATTTGTGTGCATTATTGCATTATTATATGTGACTCTAACCAAGATAACGCACTTACTACAGATAAATGAATAAAGCAAAACAAACTAGATGGATGAATATAAATAGAAGCTAATACTGAACAATTGAACTCAATATAGCCTTAGTCCTTCGGTAAATGCATGAACTAACATCAGTAATAATATAACAGGAAAATACAAGGGGCATTCAAATCAAACTGGGACTTGGGATGGGATGAAGATGTACGTAAAAGCGATTGACATTTAAAAGATGGTTGCAGACAATTATTTATGACCCCCGCGTGCACACTACAAAACTCAGCTCGGAGTTACTGCCGCATCCCCCATACATTCCTGACCTCACTCCAATCCATTTCCACATGTTTGGGGCCATATCGGAGCTCCTGGGAGGCCAGTGTTTTATATGTGAAGGATGCAGGGCGATCATGCCTGTGGCGTACGCAAAAAAGGTTCTGCCTTGAGGGTACCTAAGCACTAGTGAAACGATGGGATGAGCGCATTAGTGTAGGAGGGGAGTCCCCTGTATCAAAAGTCCCGGTTTGACTTGAACACCTTTCATACAGTACATTTCATGCATTTAAATATGGGCTAAATACCTAAAGACCATATGAGCCATTCAATTCTGCACCGAGTACTTTTTTTTTTGGACACTAAATAATAAAGTTGTTTACTACAGGACACATTACAGTAAAATCTCACATCTGCAAAAAATTTATTTTATTGTATGGACAACAGCACAACTCTGCACAGAAAGAACCATTAAAACAGTTGTAAAGTGTCAGTCAACACTACTCATCCTGTTAGTTCTGACATTAATGGGCTGGAGAACCTGTGAGAAGCGGAAACACCAGCATTTAAAGAGAGAGAGAGAGAGAGAGAGCAGCACAGAGTGAGCCCCACAGATGTGAAGTCTACTGGTGTAGAATTCCTTCCTTTTGTACATAAAACACACAGAGATGTAGGAAATACCGTGACCTGCTAGTGAAATTTACACTCGTTCAGATCTTGATCACAATCAATTCATGGCTTCGAAAACAAAAATGCATTAGATTGAAATATTATCAAGTTGATCATGTTTAAGAAGAAGACCAACCTAATGACCTTGTCTAGCCCAGTAAAGCTAGCATACAGTACATTAAAAAATATATATGCTTAACTACAACAGCTAGCAAGGTTTCCATGTTTTCGCTAGTCAGCTTAGCTGGTTTGACCATTTTGATTCTTAAGCCGACTTGCATGTGAAGGTGCCTTCATCTGTCATGTTCTCCCAAACTGCCCCAAAGGGTGACAGAGTTATTTGCATGAAGCAGAAAAACATATGTGTGGCCATGTACACTGATGTGTTTCTCAGGAATAGAGCCAGGGATACTGTAAAACATAGTAAACATAATAAATGGTATTTTCATGCATTTAATTCAATAAAATGTAAAATAAATAAATAAATAAAAAATTTTGAATAGAAGATATAATATTTACAATCTAAACTGTCTTAGTGCTAGCATCTAGCAATCTACTGTACGTAGCCTACCTTAGCTACAGTATAGCACCGTATACAGTAGCATCTAGTTCAAGAATCAGAACAGTAAAAATAGCCAAGCTGACTAAGCAAAGCACATAAAACCTACTGTAGCTAGCTAGTTTGCTACGTAACCTTAAAAAAATCCTGCTGCATGCTTTATACATTTGGTTCTGTAATATCCCATTTAACTCAGCGGAATTTGCTACAGAATTCACATCGATGCAAATTCATTATGACCTCTGGAGAGAGTATGGGGTTGGTAACGGGTCCTTACAGCTTCTTTTGGGCTCTGTGTGAATTCTGGCGTGTTAGCGTTGTAAGTGTCAGGATGAAAATTGGAGCATGTTTAAAAAGTTTCCCAACTAAAATTTTCTTTTACACCTTGAAATTTGAAGCACCATTATGGGCTCGTTATCAGTCCTTAAGCATTGGTGTCAAGTCCTTATTTGTTCGGCAGCATTTGCCAGCAAAAATATCCTTGTATTAAATGTAGATGACAAAATGAACAAAGTTAATAGTAAGGAAAATAGTAATTATTAAATAATATTGAAAGATACATGGTAAAGTCTGAGACACAATCTACTAAAATGTCTGTGGTTGAATAATTTGTTGTTTTCATAATAAGATCTGATGACAAATTTACTATATCATTTTACACATCATTAGGGCATTTAATTTCATTCAAAAACTTTGGAAAAGATGAGTAAAATTTCTTTCATAAATTTGAATATCATTATAACATTTATACATCAAATGTCATCAAATTCTATTTACTAGAAAAGCGCATTGTACAAGTTACATCAACATTTTATATAGATTTACAATTAAAAACACATTGTTAATCACAGAAATACTATCACCCTCCTATACTACAGTAGATATTTACTCTACTCCTTGTATATGATTATTCTGCTGTAGCAATTAAAAGGAATTCTCCTGCGGCACTTATCACGACTGCATATTTTTTAATACTGTATGCTCCAATTTTCACCCCAACACCTACAGTACAACACTAACATGACAGAATTCACACAGAGCCCAAAAGAAGCTGTAAGGACCCGTTACCAACCCCATACTGTTCTGACTTCCAACTGAAACATGCAGAACTCAGTCGGCTCTTTTATAGGTCGTCGTCTATCTGTTTAACAGGATGTTATAAGGTCAGTAACACATCGTTAACACCTCGGTAATAGTTAGTAACAATTGTTAGTTTCCTTGTAATTTCGCTTTATACTATATTGGTAGCTACGTACAGTACGGTTTCGTATCAGTTCTTTAGGACTTGGTATAACTGTTTAATTCCTTAATTCATCAACGCTTCGTTATTGCCTTATGTCAGAATTCACTGTAGAGTCATGTCCTTGAATTTGAATTTGTTTAAATCATTAACAGCTTGATGCGGGTTCACTGCACTTGAAAAATTTACTTAATTGACCGCAACGACTCCGTAGCTAATTTCAAATTTGGCGGGGTCGGTATCAAATTCAGAAATCTAATTGGAGTGGAATGAGTATAGTACAGTATGTTATATGACAAACAGCCAGTTTTCTTCTTATAATGTCACCTTAAATCAAAGTCAACTTTATTGTCAATTCTACTACATGTACAGTGCATACATATAATTAAGAACCATAAATATATTTGACAAAAATACACGAAAATGTTTTGTATGACTTGTTCAAAATTTCTTGATGAATTTATAGACTGCAGTTTTGAGGGGGAAATGATACAGTACATGACTGACTTTAGTTAGCTGGCTAGCTTTACTAACAAGACAGGTCAGTTTTGTTTTACCTCCACTTTGTTGCCCAAAGCTCGATCGAATATTGAAATTGATGTTATTCTGAGCACCAGCTTCCCCCTTCCAAGTGAATTTGAATGCAGTGTGACCGTCAGGGTTTGATGAAGTTATTTGTTAGCTAAGGGCCTCGTCACACTCAAAAGACCAGGAAGTTCCTGCTGTGTACTAAAAATATTAAAGAATGCAGTTGTAATGAGGTCAAAATAAAAAAAAAAAAATGAAGAAAAAAAAAACCTGTGCATTTGTCAAATTCATACTACTGTCAGTATTAGCCACTTCCTTGTCGAGTTCTCTATCATGTTATCACTGATGTCCTATCACACATGATCATGCACTCACGTTGTCCGATGAGATCAAAGCACATTATTATGGCGTCCAGTGTGATCACTTTTTGCATCATTAAAGGACAACTTTAGATGATGACTCAAGACGTATCTGTTTCTTCAATACTTGGACTAATCCTCGGTCTCTTATAACATGGGAAGGAACTTTTCCATGGTCATAGTACAAGCTTGAATAGGTTCGTTGTGAGAACTCCATTGACGTACTGAAGCATCAACACAGCCACGTCCCAATGACAACTCAGTCAGAACGCAATCCAGTCTTTCAAGTCTGCATGCTGCTTGTAGAACTTTACTGAACTTCCTAAGAAGTGTTAGTTAACTGGTCAGTGTCGTCATTAATTAAGTTATTCCTGCATCTTCCTTTGACCACGTCCTCCTCAGGATTTTTTGGAATATTTCCAAGTAAAGAGCTCTTATTGTCAAAGGAAGCAATACTACTGTACTGTATGTCCCCTTGGGTTTCTACTGCGTTCATGACAAGTTGTTCAAGTTCATACGGCATTCATTCATTTTCTGAGGACATATTAAGAATGTGGCTCAATTTAACCGGGGTTAAGCTACATTAACCTAATAATTCAATTTGTAATTGAAGGGTATCTCAAAACCCTCACTTTTTTTATTAGGTTTTTTTATTTTTATTACATTTTTTTTAGTTGTGTATACAGTATTTCAGAACTGTATATAGTAAAAAAAAATTTATGGAATTATACCATTTGAAGTGCATTTTAAGGCCGCCATAAGACACTGACCCTCATTTAAACCTTCAGGAATAATATGGTTTATAATCCATTTCATGTGTGACTGTAAGCTGAAAATGCCTCCATACAGGAGCAATTTGTCTAGACGTTTTGCCACGGTTAATTTTTTAAATGTATTTGTTTTTAATTCCTGCATAAATAAATACCTGAAAGAGTTTATGTACAGTAATGTCTGACATGTCAAAGTAACGCTGGCTGCTTTCGGCCAGACCTCACTAATTCCCTTTTTTTTTTCTTTAAGAAAAAAAAAAAACAAAAAACGATTAATATTCTAGCCCATAGACATGACCTAGCACAGAGAGAAAGTGAAAGCGAGAGATGGATGGATGAAGAAAGGAGCAAAGGCTATTTATTTTCCAGGCTGCTGTCAAAGTAATGACTCCACCATTAGCAAACCTGGCTCCACGAGTGGACCTGTCAATCACACGGAGCACACACATGCACAGTTTGAACATTCTTTTTTTTTTTACAGTACACATGCTCGGTCTGGTCTCAAATCCCCTTTAGCCCTTCCATTGATTACCGTGTCAGTTCTCAGATATGATAATATGTTTATGGTATGGCGGTCATGTTATGGCATGGCAACAGAGCGCACCTTTATAGAGCAGGACAGAGGCTTCGTTGACTGCATGAAAGAAACGTGCATGACGTGATGACGCTGGGCTCGTTCGAGTGGACGGAGCAAAGTGTGTGTGTGTGGGGGGTGAATGCAACAGATGGCTAGAAAGGTGAACTTGCCTTTCAGTCAATAAAGTAACTGCTGTGTTTAGTAGAAACGTGAGCCATAAGAAACACACACACACATGCACCATTCACGCCATTCCCCACACCTAATCACTGGTTTATTGTGTTTATTCCCCTTGCTTATCATGCATTTAACCAGCTCTCACGGCGATTACGATCTTTTTCTCAGGAGACTCTTTTTCATGGTAATTTGCTGGTAGCTAATTATTAATAGTGGCGTTTACTGGATGCCATAAGACCGACGCGGATTATAAATAGCTAGCACAGTGCAGTCCAGCTCAAGCACAGAGATCACAAAAGATATACGTAAGAAGTACTGATACTGCTAATCATAGGGAGACAGAGACAGACAGGCGGAGTGGCGATAGTGCAACAATTACAAGAAATGGATATACAGTAGTATAGACTACTTTCATCTTCAACATTCAAGAGTTCCTTAGTGTGTAAAATTGTAATACGTTCCTTAACCAACTCAATTCGTACACAGTTAGCTTTTTTCATATGCATACACACTCTCTTGGAGAACAAGGCTCGTTGTTTAAAAAAAAAAAAAAAAAAAAACTTCCACCTTGGACTAACATTCCAAATCACAAACAGGACATCCATTTTTTTTTTCACGCAGCAGTTTAATTAAAAATGTATGCAACTGGAGTGCGAGTAATTTTTGACTCACTAGATTGTGATTGTGCCCACTGTGACGTCACCTTGCACAGAATGTACAGTACTGTATGTCAAGCCTATTAAGCATACTGTACAAGTAACATTTAAAAGCTCTTCCGCATTTTAAACTGTAATGTTATGTACATAAGCAACTCATTTGTTACACATTTTCTATCTGTACTGTATATACACACTCTCTTGGAGACCGTGGCTTGTTGTTCCTCTTATTACAGGCAAATGTAATGTTAGGAATGAACTAAAGTTTCCCAGAATGATACGACACTTAACATGAAATGAAACATCTGTACAGGGAAGTTCTGAGCAAAACAGATGAAGCACAAAACATACAGTAGAACTGTGATGAATTGTAGATGTTTGTATCGTCATACCATTGATCAGTTGTCAACTGGTACTCTTTTGGTTAATTAAGGACAATGGAGATGTGATAATCATTGATTAGATAGAGTGTCTGTGTCCACTGTTGCCTCAGTTTCCCATTCTGGAGACAAACAGTACACTGTAAAAAAATAAATCATGAGGCTTGTAATTTTCGTTAAAAAAAAATGATGTAATCATTAAAAATTCATTCATTCATCTTCTATACCGCTTTATCCTCTATTCAGGGTCGTGGGGGACCTGGAGCCTATCCCAGGAGACTTCGGGCACTAGGCGGGGTACACCCTGGACAGGGTGCCAATCCATCGCAGGGCACACACACATACACACACTCATACGCACATTCACTCACACACTACGGTCAATTTGGGAACACCAATTAGCCTAAGCTGCATATCTTTGGACTGTGGGAGGAAACCGGAGTACCCGGAGGAAACCCACCAAGCACGGGGAGAACATGCAAACTCCATGCACACAGAGACGGGAATCGAGCCTGGCCGGGGAATCGAACCCGGACCCTGGAGGTGCAAGGCGACAGTGCTAACCTCTACACCACCGTGCCGCCACATCATTAAAAATAATGTGCATATTTCATTTTTAAAAATTGGTTTTCTGTGTTTCTTATAATATATTGAGAACATTTCATTTATAAAATTAAGATATAAATTTAACAATTTTTTTTTAAGGAAATTAGTGCAATTTTTAGGCTTAATTTGAGGAACCATTTAGGCTAAAATTTTGAGGAAAAAAAGATTTAAGAGAATTTATCCAATTATCCGGGTTTAATTGAGTCACCTTCATTTGAATCTCAACAACAGCAGCAGCGATCAGGCGCCATTTTGAAGAAACAGACGAACAGTGTAAAATGTTAAGAAGTAAGTTAAGCCCCTTAGTAATTTTTACATTTTATTTTGATTTCTTAAATAAGTTCCTGTTGCACTAGTATCAGCAATATAAATGAAATGAATGAAACATTGTGAACATTTCTGAAAACATCCATTCCGCCATTAGCCATTAGCCATTAGCATACTTGAGTTTGTTTATAGTGTCAGTCTCCACAGTTCACTGAAACAAGTTTTGGGGAGTTTGTGTTTTACACTGTTACAGAGATACTGTATGAACCTAGAAATGGTTTACTGTACAAGTTCTCTCAGGTTTTAGTACAGAATGTGACTATACCCACAAGAAAAGATGTTAGCATATAATGCTAAGCAGTTGAGTTCAATGACATATAAATTGTCAGTTACAAACTGTTTTACAAATTGTTTTACAGATCTTAAAACTGCTGTAAATGTTATATACACTATTTTACACAGTGTTTAATATTTTTGATACCATGAAACATGAAATAAAATCATGTTTAACGCCAAAATGCATTATGTATACATTTCAGTATAAAATTCATTCATTCATTTTCTATACCGCTTAATCCTGTGTTCAGGGTCGCGGGGGACCTGGAGCCTATCCCAGGAGACTTCGGGCACTAGGCGGGGTACACCCTGGACAGGGTTAATTATAAAATGTTTTTTATATTATTAAGTAATTTTTCTTAATACGTATGAGTACATTTTGTTTTATCTGCTTAAACTAAAAACGATTATTCCACTAATAATGTTAAAATCATCATTTGTCCAATGTGCAATTGCTTTTTTGTAGCTTATTCTACAATGGAACAATTGTACAGTATGTGAGGCGCACTACTGGTTCATGATTGGCTGGTTGAATAAAGAATAAGGAATTGTACACTTGCTCCTATTATGAATGACAAATAAAATTAGAATTAGAATTTATACACTACAGGCAATTGAAAATGCCAATCATGTCTGGGAGGAAACCCACCAAGCACTGGGAGAACATGCAAACCCCTCACAACCAGATCAGACCCGAGATTTTAACCTGTTACATCCTAAGCGCTAAGCTGCCATGCCACCTCGACAGTGGAATATACAGTACAGTACGTGTGTTCACTTTAAATACAGAGAGTTCTTGGTAATGGACCTTGGAAAAAAACAAAAGAAAAAAATCCCAGAGTTTACTCAGAAAGTCTCATCTCATCTCATCTCTTAATCCACAGAAATTCAAACTATGGCTTTGAGCATAACACTCCCTATTCACTCATGCACTTCATAGAGATATAAATACACCCGCAGCTAAAAACATCCAGGTTACGCTTTGTAGGATATATTCAGTCACGCTGAGAAGGGCCAGTACCAGGGTCGAGGCCATGAGCTCTTATCTCCGTCTGCGTGTGAGGCGATTAGCTGCATGTCCTCAGGAGTTACAACGCCAGTCGTGGTTCAGCTGTGATAATGGCCTGTCAAAAGGAGAACCAACAGCCTTTCACACTCCACCACGCTTGTCTTGATGTATGTGTGAACGTGCATGAGTGTGCACTTTTTGTGCATACAAAGTGGGTCAAAAAAAAAAAAAAAACATCGGACAGTTGAATTTAGTTGTTAATCAAATCAAACAAATAGAGCTCTAGAGGAAAGTGATTGTAACCATGTAATTTAAATAACAGCACAAACAAGGCTAGTTAAATGTTGTGGGTTCCCGGTTAATTAATGTATTCTTTAATAAATAAATCGGTTTTTGATGTCGGAATACTTGGTTTGTTTTCATTCCTTGCTTTGCCTACATTATATTATCTCTCTCTCTCTAAAAAGATATTGGTTAAAAGATATTGCTTAATATTCTATAACAGCATCACGCTTATGCATTATTAATGCTTTTGGTCTTGTTTATGCATTATTAATGCTTTGGTATGTTATATTTAGGCATTTGGCAGACGCTCTTATCCAGAGCGACTTACATTTTTATCTTATTATACATCTGAGCAGTTGAGGGTGAAGGGCCTTGCTCAAGGGCCCAACAGTGGCAACTTGGTGATTGTGGGGTTTGAACCTGGAATCTTCCGAACCGTAGTCCAATGCCTTAACCACTGAGCTACCCCTGGCCTGTTATAGGACTAACTCTTCACATAAGCCCATGTCAAGTGTGATATCACTATTCATAGGGTTTTATTTAGCATTACATGACTAAGCGCATTACAGTATTTTGAGTTTGAAGTTCCTCTGTAATATGAAAAGTATTTTTCTGCATTTTTTTTAATCTTATCAACTTAAAGAGAACTAAAAAACAAGAACACGATTCCGGAATAGTGAAAGAGATAACATGAAGTTGTTTCCTGGATGTTGTACAATATACAAAAAAAAGTATGACAAATAGTTTTACAACAAATACCAAAATAATAGCATTGTCATCTAACCTGGGTGGGGTTTAATCTGGTTTAATCTGGAACTTAATCCTGGGACCGGCAAGATAATTTCAGATTAGAGAGCAAAATGTGCAATATAATGTAACGTGAGCATTTTGTGCAATAGGTCATATGTAAAAATCAATCAATCAATCAATCAATCAAACATTAAAATGTTGAAAGTCTTTAGTCCTGTTTCATTTACAGGGAATTCAAATCATAAGTTGCTTGTCTCAGTGGACCTTCAGTTAAAAATTTGAACACAATTTCGGATTTATCTTATACATTCTAGAACAATCCTGGATTTTGTTTAAACGTATGAATGAACACTTATGGCATTAGATACAGTAATTAAGTAACAACGATGACACCAAAAGTCAAGTGTTATTGCAAGAACAATATTGTCAAGTGCATTTGCAAAACTCATAAAGCACTGGGTCAAGCACAACACTGGCTCTCATGAAGACCATTCCAGGAAAAGGAGACCGAAATGTGCCCAAAACATATCCAAATCATAACTTCATTTAGAGTTACCAGCCTCAGAAATCACCAATTTACAAACAGAACCTGAGATTAGAGCCAGTATGAAGGATTTACAGAGCATAAGCAGCAGACACACGAGATGATTGTATTCAGCAATGTTTTATCATGTAGAAAGAAATAAAAATCAGGATCGTGGAATTACAAACTTTTGACTGGTAGTGTAAACTGTCATGTGGTTTACTATAAATTCACGGGTTTCCTAGAGCCCCTAATGACTTCTGTGGTTCAATAGTCAGCAGCTGCTCATTAGCTAGTTTTCATATGATAGTCCATGCTAGGGACTGTGGTCGGGTCGTTCACATTCATGTCATGCCCTGATCTGATAAGAGCATTCCATCCCTGCAGTTTTGGCTTGCTTTCTCACGCAACATGCTGTTACATACAACCGCCAATGCAGTGCTATGTTCTCGAGTAATCGCCCCCCCCCTCCCCCCAAAACACACACACACACACACACACATGCACGCAAACACAAACACCTTTCCTGTCCACTATACTGTAACTATCTATGTATATATGTCACTTCAAACTCCATTGATTGTTGCATGTTGAATCCTCTCATACTGTAGCTTTTTGTTTAATTTACTTTTTTACTCTGAGAGAATTTAATCTGATATGATATGAAAAATTAGGCAACACTGCAGGTTAGCATGAACAACAGCATACAGTACATTTCACTCATCCAGCTAAGGGGGCAAAAAGGCAGATAAAAAGTTTTTTTTTTTTGCCAGAGAAAAAGATATAATTCCCCAACCCAACCCAGGTCACATGATTGTCCCACTGGATTCCAGTTTTCTTTTTATGTTTTTTTCTTCTTCACACTTTAAAGGTCCCATATTTGACTATTTCTTTTTCATACGTCAAACTCCTTCAGTTTCACTCCTTTTCCAAATGCATGATTTTGGTTTTTGTGTAAATGATCTCCTACTAACCCAGTATAAGCAGAGCACCAATCGTATGACGTCACATTAGGGAGAATATCTTATATGATGTCACATTAGGGAGAAAATATCTTATATGATGTCACATTAGGGAGAATATCTTATATGATGTCACATTAGGGAGGATATCTTATATGATGTCACATTAGGGAGAAAATATCTTATATGATGTCAAATTAGGGAGGATATCTTATATGATGTCACATTAGGGAGAAAATATCTTATATGATGTCACATTAGGGAGGATATCTTATATGATGTCACATTAGGGAGAAAATATCTTATATGATGTCACATTAGGGAGGATATCTTATATGATGTCACATTAGGGAGAAAATATCTTATATGATGTCACATTAGGGAGGATATCTTATATGATGTCACATTAGGGAGGATATCTTATATGATGTCACATTAGGGAGGATATCTTATATGATGTCACATTAGGGAGGATATCTTATATGATGTCACTCTCTGAGCAAATCAAACTGGTTTGTTTAAGAAATGAATGGAAAAAAGATATGGTATATTTTTTTCTGTACACACACACACACACACACACACACACACGCACACACGCACACATATCTGAAAACCCATGGATGACTAAGTTTGCATTCTTGTTCCCCTTTAAGAGCCACAGTTTGTAAAGAGAGAGCAAGTAGAGAGAGAGAGAGACAGACTAGAGGTCAGGCTACTATAATTGCTTTTGAGGCTTAGATACTGTACATTCTGTAGAAATGTTTGTAAGAGTGGCTGAGATTGTCTGTGTATTTATTTCTCCTTCTGGAATTAAGATAAACAAGGATGAAGATTAAGGTCTATGTGATGTCTGTGTGAATTGAACCTGAAGTGAAGGCGGTGCGATCTGAAGAGCAGATCCCTATGCCACATTACAAATATTTCAAAACTGTTTGTCTTTAAGTTCGCCTTATTGTCATACTGTAACTCTGTGAATACATTTGAAAGAAATGATGTTCTTCAGGATCATGGTGCACCGCGTAATACAATGACAGTAAAAAAAAAAAAAAAGTAATAATAAAAAAAAAACGCTGAACATACAGTAGCCATGTGGTTGTATACTGTAGTTATAGCAGGATCAATAATAAAAGTGGCAAAACATGGAGACATAATGTGAGTTATTTATTCTAAAGGACATTCCCTAAAACCTTGTTATTTAATGTTCGAGAACACTTTGAACTGAGGAGCTGTGGGTGAAGAATTTGTATTTATTTTGGAGTTACTGCTCCCTAGACTGGTCTGAGCATGAGCCTGTCTGTGAAGTGGTTAGACTTTTGTACTATTCAGACAAGATAAGATTCGTAGACCTGTAAACCTTCATGATGATGTAATCATCTTACCAGCCAATCACATGGCAGCATCGAAATTCATAAAATGAATCGGATGCAGGTTTTCCGTTAAAGGTCTCACTCATTCACCGTCTATACCACTTTATCCTATACACAGGATCACAGGGGGCATGGAGACTACTGGGGTACACCCTGGGCGGGATGATGATCTACCTACGGATGCCAATTAGCTTAATCTGCATGTCTTTGGACTGTGGGAAAAAACTTGGAGTACCCAGAGGAAACCCACCAAGCATGGAGAGACCCCAAGGCGGGTATCGAACCCATACCCTGGAGGTGCAAGCTGACGGTGCTAACCACTACGTCACCATGCCGGCAATTAAAGGTCTTATGTTTAACTTTTTCGTCACCAAATTAACAGGGCTCACATTTCTTCCTTAAAGTGTGTTAATGCTCAAGATGAAACACCCATCAGATAATGCAATTCTTTGTGTCTCTAACTCACTTTATACTGCTTCTCCTCTTACAGACATGCCATTTCAGCCTCTGTGGAAATAAGCTGCTAACCCACACCCTCGCAGAAAATAATAAATTTGATCAACAACCCCGGGGGAGGGGTATCTATACTGTACTCTATGACCCTGATGTGACCTCATATACAATAGGCTTGTTGCTCAAAAAGATCTAACTGTCTTATCTAACTTTAAAATGGTTTTAACAGGGTTATTCCTCCTCACTTTTGTTATTGTGTTCGTGACCCACATGACAAAACGATCAGTTTTGCATCAGACATTAGAACAAGAGGAAACTACTGTATGCTCTCAGTGATTGTGAATGTGGCATGGCTGTCAGTGCCATGTTGTTGGGCGTGACAGTTGGCTATGAAAGTCCTTAAACACTTCTTGCAGGTCACAGGGTCACCCTGACGCCAGCCGTATGTGAAATAATGAGCTATCAGAGTACTGGTTGCTGATAACACAGAGAGAGAGAGAGAGAGGGGGGGGGGGGGAACCCAAATAGGAAGAGGAAACCTCACTGGTTATGTAAAGATTTGCACCAGATAAACAGCTTGACAAGGATTATACAGTACAGTGGATTACATAAGACGGACGTCACCGTTGACACGATCGGTAATTGCAAACTAAATAGGACAGCACGGGCCTTTGTGGCGCTTGCTGGGTTACAAAGAGTAAAAAACATCAGGAATCCAGCTTGGCATGGACTGTAGGTGCCATGATAAGCATCTGCAAAGGAAAGAGACAGCTTATGAGAGGGGAAAAAAAGTATCATACTGTGGGCATGTCTGTATGTTGGATGAGGGTGCATAACGGAGACACGGTCAGTGAAGAGGTGAGACAGGATTGCAAGAGAGAGTAGAGTCTGATAGCATCTCATCTACCTGCTTGTTGTGGAACAGTGACTGTGTTTTAAATAGCAGAAGCCGGCCAGCGAGCAAGGACCTGTTCTATTACTCGGTTATTTAAATAAGGACACTCGGGTTGTTTGTTCAGTCTGTTTTCTGTTCCGCCTCTTTTGAATGGCCTGATTTTCCTCCACATACAAAACAAGATAAAATAAACAAATACAGTCAGAGCCATAAGTATTTGACAGAGATGCGATTCTGGCATTTATGCCTCTGAACATCAAAACAATGGATTCAATTCTGTTTCTCAAAGGCCATCCATTTTACTGAAAAAAAACAAAACAACAAAACCAAAGGGATGTCGGAAACATTAAGAGTGGCTAAGGCAACAATTACGTACATCCTTAAAAATAAGGAAAGCACCTGCGAATGCCCGATCCATCATCTGGTGATCACGAGTTTGATTCCCGGGTGATGCTGTTGCCTCTTGCAGCCGGAGACCTAGAGACAACTGATTAGTCGAGCTCTCTCAGAGGGGAGAGATAGGAGGATCTTCGTATTATTCACGGATCTACAGCCAATCACAAGCCTCAGTGAGCTCACAGAAGCGGAAGTAGTGGATAGCGCTGTCCTCTGAGTGTGTTACTCCGCCCCAAATGGTGCGTGAGCTAACAGTTTAAAAAGAGTTGGTTGGCTGGCGTCACGTGTTGACTCCATAGTCTTCGTCAATGCCTGCCTGACTGGTAGCAGTAGCCTTAATCTGGGGGCCCCCTAGTGATGGGGAGGATACGACTAAATGAATGGATACCGCCATCTTCCGAGAGTGTCGCGCCGTAGCAGTTTGAAATGGCACGGTTGGTGCTGTCACATGAGGGAGCAAGCGATAGCCTTCGCCCATTTAATTGCTGTATCACAGCATCCAACCATGTCAAATACACTCTGGAGGACGTAGACATTTGTCATCACTGACAGAGTGTACAATCATGAGTGTAAATACTGATAAGATGCAACCTGAATGGTTAACAAAAAACAGTTTTTTTGTGTGTTTTTAAATATTGTTTAATATTGTGCTCAATTAACTTGAACCAAAATTATGGAATGAGAAGGGAATGGTGAAGGAAGGAAGGGTTCATATTCCATAACACTTCACAGCCAATCATGGCTCTGGGATATTGAGAAAACTTTCTTCCTTGATGGTATCTAAGTGCTAATGAAACACTGGGATAAATGCATTAGTGTAGCAGGAGGTTATATAGAGAAATAAAGTTAGTTTTTACTCTCATAGCTGCATTCTGTTGCCCTGCGCAAAAAGTCCCAGTTTGATTTGAACACTCCCTGTATGTCTTTGGTCATGGACTATTTTAATTATTTTATTATTCTCATATAACAGCACACCCACCCCTGTGTACGTTTTTTAGTCCTTGATCACAAACTGAAATGCAGAGGTGGTAAGTAACGAATTACATTTACTCGCGTTACTGTAATTGAGTAGCTTTTTTGTGTATTTCTACTTTTTAAAGTAGTTTTAAAAATCTGTAATTTTACTTAAGTACGTTTTGTTTGAAGTATTGTAGTTCGCTACATTTTAAATCATATTCGCTACTGAGTAAAAAATAAATGAATGAAAATGCTAAAATAATGAAAATATTATGCTTTGTATAAACGCTCCGTTGCGCTCGCGTGTGTGTATCATGTCCTGGTCGCAGTCAGACTCCACTCCGGGTTTTCTGACTGTCTCCACATCGGCATCGACCTGACCTTCCACATGGTCGCTTCCGCCCTCAGAGTGACGTCATCGACTAGCGCGACCATATATAAACCGAAGAGAGACGCGGGAAAGAGGTTGTGATTTTGGCGTTTTGATATTTGGTTGTGTATTCTGGTTTAGACTTTTTGTCTCCCATTAACTTTGATTATTGCTTTGTCCCTTTGGTTTGGTTGGTCTTTGTATATATTTGTAGATAATTTCACTGTATGTTTCTGCACTTACTAGTAGTAGGGGCGTGGCTGCCATTTATTTTGGGAAGAGGGAATTTATTCACTGTTTTTGGTTTAAGGAGTCCGGTACCTGTACTTTTTGGTAATCTAACTACTAAATATAAATACCATTTTGTTTATTATTTTGGCCTGGGTCCACCCAGAATCTGATCCTCCTCCTGTGTGTGTGTGTGTGTGTGTGCATGTGTGTTTGTATATACAGTACAAACCTCATTATTTCATCAGTTAATGATTGGATCTAGTTCTTTCTGCCATATACCACCATTTCCATACAGTTTAAAATAGTACCCTGAACCAATCTTTTGCTGTTTGGCCCTAGACTGGGACGTAACACCATATTTAAGTGACCACTTTGATTTTCAAGCACAAGAAAGACAACAGCTTTATTATGCAAAGGTGTTCCTTCAGTTAAAAACAACTAGTTTGAGATTTACAGTGGTGTGAAAAACTATTTGCCCCCCTCCTGATTTCTTATTCTTTTGCATGTTTGTCACTCAAAATGTTTCTGATCATCAAACACATTTAACTATTAGTCAAAGATAACACAAGTAAACACAAAATGCAGTTTTTAAATGAGGGGTTTTATTATTTAGGGAGAAAAAAAAATCCAAACCTACATGGCCCTGTGTGAAAAAGTAATTGCCCCCTGAACCTAATAACTGGTTGGGCCACCCTTAGCAGCAATAACTGCAATCAAGCGTTTGCGATAACTTGCAACGAGTCTTTTACAGCGCTCTGGAGGAATTTTGGCCCACTCATCTTTGCAGAATTGTTGTAATGCAGCTTTATTTGAGGGTTTTCTAGCATGAACCGCCTTTTTAAGGTCATGCCACAACATCTCAATAGGATTCAGGTCAGGACTTTGACTAGGCCACTCCAAAGTCTTCATTTTGTTTTTCTTCAGCCATTCAGAGGTGGATTTGCTGGTGTGTTTTGGGTCATTGTCCTGCTGCAGCACCCAAGATCGCTTCAGCTTGAGTTGACGAACAGATGGCCGGACATTCTCCTTCAGGATATTTTGGTAGACAGTAGAATTCATGGTTCCATCTATCACAGCAAGCCTTCCAGGTCCTGAAGCAGTAAAACAACCCCAGACCATCACACTACCACCACCATATTTTACTGTTGGTATGATGTTCTTTTTCTGAAATGCTGTGTTACTTTTACGCCAGATGTAACGGGACACGCACCTTCCAAAAAGTTCAACTTTTTTCTCGTCGGTCCACAAGGTATTTTCCCAAAAGTCTTGGCAATCATTGAGATGCTTTTTAGCAAAATTGAGACGAGCCTTAATGTTCTTTTTGCTTAAAAGTGGTTTGCGCCTTGGAAATCTGCCATGCAGGCCGTTTTTGCCCAGTCTCTTTCTTATGGTGGAGTCGTGAACACTGACCTTAATTGAGGCAAGTGAGGCCTGCAGTTCTTTAGATGTTGTCCTGGGGTCTTTTGTGGCCTCTCGGATGAGTCGTCTCTGCACTCTTGGGGTAATTTTGGTCGGCCGGCCACTCCTGAGAAGGTTCACCACTGTTCCATGTTTTTGCCATTTGTGGATAATGGCTCTCACTGTGGTTCGCTGGAGTCCCAAAGCTTTAGAAATGGCTTTATAACCTTTACCAGACTGATAGATCTCAATTACTTTTGTTCTCATTTGTTCCTGAATTTCTTTGGATCTTGGCATGATGTCTAGCTTTTGAGGTGCTTTTGGTCTACTTCTCTGTGTCAGGTAGCTCCTATTTAAGTGATTTCTTGATTGAAACAGGTGTGGCAGTAATCAGGCCTGGGGGTGACTACAGAAGTTGAACTCAGGTGTGATAAACCACAGTTAAGTTATTTTTTAACAAGGGGGGCAATCACTTTTTCACACAGGGCTATGTAGATTTGGAGTTTTTTTTCTCCCTTAATAACGTAAACCTTCATTTAAAAACTGCATTTTGTGTTCAATTATGTTATCTTTGACTAATAGTTAACGGTTTTTGATGAGCAGAAACATTTAAGTGTGACAAACATGCAAAAGAATAAGAAATCAGGAAGGGGGCAAATAGTTTTTCACACCACTGTTTATCTGCTCATCTTTTTTGAACTACGCTAGAATGCCTCATCCCACCCCCCCTGTTAAAAAAATAAAAAAGTAACTCGGTAACTTTTACTCTGAGTAAATTTTTTAATGAGCTACTTTTTACTTTTACTTGAGTAGATTTTTATAATGGTAACTTTACTTGTACTTAAGTAAAATTTCACTGAAGTAACAGTACTTTTACTTGAGTACAAAATTGTATTATTCTTTCCACCTCTGCTGAAATGTTAGATAGATATTGAGTGTAATAGCAAAAATGCTAAATCTGCAAAAAAAATAAAAATTGGGGAAAAAATGCTTAAAAGTAGGCCTAACTCAAATAAATACTTTTTACAACCATGGTGAGCAGAAAAGCATCTCATAATTTAAAATCTTTCAAATGTTAAGGGTGATGGGCTTCTACAGAAGAATAGGCTTCTACACATTAAAAAAAAAAAAAAAACAGACGGCAGTGGGATATTGAAAAAAAAAATCACGTCTGGTCTTTTTCTAATCCGTTTTCTTTTCCCGACTGTTTTAACCACCATTCTGAACATGATTTTCTGATTGAAACATTTTCTAAATGCGCAGATATAAACGTTATGGTGTGCATATTATGCAGCCATAAATGTAACTTTTCAACAAACAAAGCAAAACACATCCCGTATTTACAGTATTTAAACAAATAGGGTTGAAGGGAAAAAAAAATTAGGTATAATTTTGAATGTTTCTACCTTGATTGTTTTTTATTTTCAGACTATACTCATGTTTTTCAATCTACATTTAAAATGGTCAAGATAATAACCTGATAAACCCTCCCGCTGTACAATCTTCACTATAATATTAGACAACGTTATTTAAAAGCAAACAAGGCCACACTGACGCATGTGCTTGCATGTTCTTGCAGCTTAAATGGAACCCATGTGAATCATGCTTTTTCATTTCTGTCTGTCTTGTTTCATTGAACCATCATGATTTTGGCGCCGGCATGACTGCGCGCAACTGCTAACAAGGAAAAAGAAAGACGGAAAGAAAACAAGGCAGGATGGTGATGTGTTTTGGTAGATAAAAAATAAAAAAAAAGTTTATCAAACTTTTCCAGTCCATGTGGAGAAAAAAAAATTATCACTAAATTAATTTCCTCTGAAATGGTTCTGTTTTCATTGTTGTTACCTGGGAAACTAGCCGACTTCCAGGAAGCTACAGTAAAGTTCCACTTTCTAAATAAATAAAAAAAACAAATCTCCATGTTCTAATGCGCGTAAAGTGGATTAGCTCCATCACATGGCGGGTAGTAATGAAAATTAATTGAGGAACACAAATTCTCAGGCAGTTTATCATATCTAATAAACTGAATCCTAAGTGCCATTAATTTATTCGCAGTCCTGTAACCTCACAGTTTCAAGTTGCCAGTAATTCCTAAGTTCCTGCCACATTCTCAAATAATCCATGTCATAGATTTCCATGTTACCTTTATCGCCGCTTGTCATCTCATTTGCTTAATTCTTGTTTTAATGCCGCGCGTAAACAGGTCCATTTAGCGGAAACACGAGCGATCTCATCCAGCGGTGACGCAACCGGCCGCAAATGATGGCCGCTGAAGAGCAGGACACCTTCAACCGATGGCTTCCAATGCGATTAAGTGTTAGCGAGACGCTTATCTCGGGAGCTAATCGCACGTTTATCGGGAGGATGCTAATCGACTTAGGTCTTTTCTCTGACGGCGTACGTCGCTAAAGATGACCTCGCATTACAGGGAAAACCCATCCGTAGCGAGTGCACGGCAAATGCACTGAGGTGCACCAGGAACGAAGCTAAAGTTTCACGCTAATAAGCACTCAGGGCTACATGATATATGCTTATTGTTTTGGCGCGGCTCATGTCACGGTGAAAGTTCAAGTTTTTGGGAGGGAAAAAAAATGAAAGAGCTTAGCTACAGTAGAGGTAGCTCACGAAAACATAGTAATGTTCTTTTCTAATTTATAATCGTGTTCTTAACTTTAGGCTAATGCCACCGCTGAGAAATATTTAGCAGAAGCGCTACGTGATCGTGCTGCTAGATTGGCCTGGGTTTTGCTCGTACAGTGAGAAAACACTGATTACACGGTGAAGCTTATCCAGGGTTGGAACATGTGCCTTTAAAATAGATTTGCATCATGAAGGAAAATCGCTGGCTGAAATCAAATGTGCTATTGTGAGCCAGGAGGAAGTTGTTGCTTCGAGATATCACGCCAGGTCCTATCCAGCAGGCATTTCAGTGTGTCCCGTCTATCACAGAGACTCTTCGTATTGTCTGAAGTAGCCTTTGGTAAAACCTGTGTTCTCATAGTACATAGTGGTTTATACTGTGTTTTTTCAGTGATTCGTGTTTACATTGCTGCTCATTTCCCATTCCTGTTATGTGTCTCATACTGTAATTGACTTGAGAGTAAGTGTTATTGTAAGCTATGTGAGTCGCATGTCTCTCGGGAGCCTGTTTTGACTTGTCCGTTATGTTTAAAGATAAAAAATAGAAAAAAAACAAAAAAGACAGGCGGAGTGGCTAGTACTGTATATGTATTCATAGCTGGAAATGCTGAATGGCTATGAAAACAGAGACATGATTGGCTCTTAGATTAGAACATTTCCAGTAACGCCCTTAGCTTCCTGAAAATATCTTTAACCAAGGATGCGTTGTTGTTGTTGTTGTTTTGTTGTTTTTTGCGGGGGGTGGTTTTTTGTTTTTTTGCTATTTATTTTTCCTTCTTGATAAATTTGCTCTGTCTTAGATGAATTTTTTTCCAAATGTTTACTTCTGTGCTTTTTCTTTTGCATGGGTGTTCAAGTCAAACTGGGACTTCCTCGTTGATAAAGGAGTAAAACCAGTTGACGTTTACAGAAGATCTTGAGCACAGTACAGTGATGTACTCAGCTCCGTATGTCCGTGAATAATGACCCTGCCAGAGGTGGCTCGAAGCTCACTGCAGTCGTTCCCGTGAGCATTCAGCGATCCTTGAAAATAGACATGTTTTGTCGCCAAAAAACACAATTTGCACATTGCAGGAACTTGGCCGGGAGTTACTGCGACATCCATGTACAGTCCTGACCTCATTGCAAGACTTTTCCACATGTTTGGGACATTGAAGGAGTTCCTGGGAGGCCAGCGTTTCAGATGTGAAGGTACTGTAGCAGTCGATCATGGCTCCGGTACTGAGAAATGTTTTAACCTTGATGGTATTCAAGTACTAGTGAACCTCTGGGATAAGTGCATTTTAGTGAAGCAGGGATTACATAGAGAAATAAAGTCACGTTTTACTCTCATGACTGTGTTCTGATATTCTGCACAATCAAAAGTCCTGGTTCGACTTGAACGACCCAGGAAATTTTCCAATTTTATATTTTTGTTCACATCTGCGCTAGCATGTTTGTTTTCATGTTCTACTGTGTGCTCATTTCTTATGTTCCATGTTTGTCTGTTTCCTCATGTTCTATTTTTGTTTCTGTGTTCCATTTGTTTTCATCTTCATTTCCGTGTTCAGTGTTTTTGTTTTCGTGTTTTATGCTCATTTCCATTTTCCTGCCTTCATTCAACATTTGTTTTTTAGTCTTCATTCGCATCTGTGTCTTCCAGTTCTGTTCCATGTTCATGTTCCTTGCGTTGCGCAATCTGCCATACTCCAAATTAAAATGTGTGTTTTTCATGTTCACGTGTGTTCCATGTTCTTTTTCCATGACCCATGCTCTTTCTTGCGTTCCATATTTTATTTTAAATGTATCCATATTCTATGTTCAGTTCATCCTAGTTCTACATTCTTGTATTCTATTTTCTATTGTCCTGTGTTCCTTGTGCATATTCCATGTTCGTTTCCATGTCCCTCCTGGAGCTGGGACGGGTCCATGTGATGAACTTCCATGCTCAATGCAGGTGTTTGAATACGTTTCCAGGCACATGTGCAGACACTAGTGGGGCCTCAGGGGGTAAAAAAAAAAAAAAACTGCAACCTACCAAACCACAAACCCACCAGATGCCATTCCACACACACATGCACCATAGCCACCACTTCTAACCCAATGTTTTCACACCACCACCATACTGTACATAATTGCACACTCTGTCCACAACATGGGTCCTGTTTAACGTTTAACGTGTAGCATGCCGGTCAGTGTTGAGTTACGATTAGTGGCTTCTTCTTCAACAGAGAAATGATTCATTCATTTCTATACCGCTTAATCCTGTGTTCAGGGTCGCGGGGGACCTGGAGCCTATCCCAGGAGACTTCGGGCACTAGGCGGGGTACACCCTGGACAGGGTGCCAATCCATCGCAGGGCACACACACATACACACACTCACACACCCAATCACACACTACGGGCAATTTAGGAAATTAGCCTAACCTGCATATCTTTGGACTGTGGGAGGAAACCGGAGTACCCGGAGGAAACCCACCAAGCACGTGGAGAACATGCAAACTCCATGCACACAGAGACGGGAATCGAGCCTGGCCGGGGAATCGAACCCAGACCCTGGAGGTGCAAGGCAACAGTGCTAAACACTACACCACCGCGCCGCCTAGAGAAATGATTCTTTAGCATTTGTAGAGAAAGCTTTTGGTCTACTGTTTCTCTCTCTCTTGCGCATACACACTCAATCTCTATCCTGGACAGGGTCACAGGAGGTCTGAAGCCTATCCCAGGGGACTCAGGCACTAGGCAGGGTGTACCCTAGACAGGGCAACAATTCATTCATCCATTTTCTTTACCGCTTATCCTGTTCAGGGTTCTGGGAAGCCTGGAGCCTATCCCAGGAGATTCTGGGCACGAGGCGGGGTACATCCCGGACAGGATGCTAATCCATCACAACAACAATTCTGTTTTTTGTTTTTTGTAGAATTTTTTTTTTTTATGTCGGTTTTATTTTCAAATCTTCTGATTGCTAAATGTTGATTAATTTCCAAACTCTGGTGGACAGAAAATGAATTGTAGAAAAGTTCCTGCCTTACCAACCTTATTGTGCTGGGTTTCAACATGATTTATTGTATGATGGAGCTCAGATGGTGAAAAGTTGAACAGATGGAATGAGAGATGAGAGATGGTACAGAATGGTGTTTGGGGTGAACAGGCAAAGTTTTGTAATGGCAAGTAAGAGTGAATGAATGCATGGATTTTTTTGTTGTTTGGTTTTAGTTTTTTCTCGCTATTTTAAGAGACAGCACTATCTGATAACGACTTGTTCTTGCCACCTCTGATGAGTCCTTTGATATGGTGCAAGTGGAAACTGGTTTTCGTGGAGAACTTGGCAGAAACCTATTTTGCGTAGGTGATGAAAACTGGAGGATGCAGCTGCTTCAAGACCACCTCGACCAAAATATCGCCAGCCAAACCCATATTCGCGACCTTGAGTGCTCGCTATTTCCCTGCGTGATAGACTCTCGCTGAGAATATCTGTCGTTAACGGGTTTTGATGTCCCTGAGATGCGAATAGGAACTCTGAGGATCCAAATCTCAATCAGCACCTCCAGGGTGGGGCAAAAAAAAAAAAAAAAAAAACATGATGAAAGCCAACTGACAAGTCGAATATCTCAACCTAGCATTACTACCTTTGCGTTTGGCATTCTTGGAATTTTCTAGCTTTAAAAGGCATCTTTTGGTGTGCGGTTACATTTTCATGCACTGTGTTATTACTAACTAACCTCTCATTCATTCCTGTTCAGGCCAAGTCAAACACACTATATGTTTCAACATTCAGTCTTGACAGATTTAATAACAGATATAATATTGCCTCTTTCATTGTAGATAGAAAGAATCGTTCATATAAATGAAAATTATAAATAAAAAAAAACATACATTAACTAATTTTTTGTTTTTGCTTTGCATTGAACCAAAGAACGTTCTGGTTATATTTTCCGTAATGAAAAGTGTCCCTGAGTTTCATTTGCAATGAAGGTACATTATTCCTAGAAAGCTCTTATTAATTAGGACCCCAGCCAATGACAACAGGACAGAATTCTCACATATTCCACGGTCTATTTAAATCTACACACGCATTTCATCTCCAATTACTGTTACATGTTTGGCATTCATCTGGTGAGCGTGAGGAAGTCCGTATAAAAGACAAAAAGTCCTTTTAAATGGCTATCTGAGGCACGTTTTCCTGTCCTCATTCTCTTGATTAGTATTTTACTAGGCCCCCGTGCCTTAGTGCTTTCAGGTAATTAGTCAGAAATAGCCTGAGCCCCTCATTTATCTCAGAGAGGAAACATGCTTCCTTCTCCATGAACAGAAATGAGAACCACATATGCACAGAAACACAAATTGTGCTTCATCTGGTTACCACGAAATCATACAAACACCGACAATAGTGCCAGGCTCTGATCTTCTGCTCGCCGGAGGAAGAAGTAGGGAAAAATTGAGTCCAATTTGCATTCAGTAAGTGAGGCATGAAAGGTCTTAACCTGAGAGTGATGCCTATTTATTTATTTATTTATTTTTTTTCATTTTTAATGAAACCTAGATTTCATTTTCAAATATATATATATATACAGTGTACTGTACATTATTCTGTATATACTGTATACTGTATATGGCCAAAGTAATAATATGCACAGGGACTGCCTAACAAAATGTACTGTATCTTGGTCAAATGGTTTTGTTTGGAAACCATGGAAACAAGTACTAACAAGTGTAAAGTACTCATTACTTGCTTTGAAATCAAACAGATCAAACAGCTACTAAATCAATCTTCACAGAATGCTGGCGCCCATTAGTAAATAAATAAATAAATAAATAAATAACTGTGAAGCATGACTCTTTTCTTCCCAGTAAGCCACAGATCGCATGCCTTCCATGCATTGCCAAATTCACTTCTAAATATAGCCTGTACAAATATTATTATTATTATTTTTTCTTGCTTTCCTTTATGTACAGTACACCGATCAGTCATAACATTATAATGCAAAACATTATGTGCCGTACAGTATTGCGTGGGCTTAACGGTGGCTCTGGCAGCTCTTGACGTGGCTCTGTGTGCTGGCTGCAGGTTGTTTTGGGTGCTGTGGGTTGCGCGGAGGGGCCTCCGTGGATCGGATATGTTTTTTTGTCAATAGAGTTCCATGGGAGCTCGATAAGATTGTGATCTGGGGAATTTGGAGGCTGGGATAGCAGCCGTGGGCTCTTTGCCTAGCTGGCTCCATGCATGAAGGGCTCTGGGGCCTTGGGTGTTCTGGTGCCTTTCCATCATCATCATCATTATCATCAGAATGGACTTTTTTTGGCGAGATGTGCTGCAATGGATTTTCTGTGGGATCAGACAGGACAGGCTGGTTCCTGTGGGCATGGGAGAGGCTTGGGCACCCATGATCCTATCCATTTGACTATTTTTACTACATCCGATCTAGTTTACTGGTATATTATTAACAATCAATAACATATTAATGATATATGGTTAATATTATGGCTAATCAGTGTACATGCATGCACCTCATGAATGTATCAATTCTACAAAGAAAACCAATTGGCTAAAAAAAGAAAAAACTCAACAGTAAAATGCAACAGTAACCAACTCAAATTGCATGACAAAAAAAAGACCTTATAGCATTGATGACATTGTATCATGATGCTGACGTTTAAGGCAAGATGTGTTTGATTAAGATTCTTGGATCTCCCCGAAGAGTCCCAGATTAAAGCCTTGGACTCAACACAGACAGAAGAAAAGGGCCGAATGGGAATATGCACAAAAATATACAGAAAAGCAGGCAGTGGTTAAGCATGAAATGGAAAATTAAGAGTAACAAGTGACAATAGGATGAACAGGAAGAGATAGAGGGTAAACAAGACAATCTGCACAAGCTATTAACTATTGGGCCATAACACTGACTTCCTTCATTAAGAGGCTAAGAGGCTAATCATACCTTAAATAGGAAGCAGCCGTTAGACGTCAATGTACTGTATACATCATTTTGTTGACTAACATCATCTTCCCAGCAATCAAATCAATTCAACTTTATTTGCTTAAAGCTTTTAAACATAGACGTTTTTTCACAAAGGAGTTTTACAGAAATCCAGATTTCTGATTTAGATTTAAATCACAAAGAAGGCAAACCAACTTAGATCAGACAAGAATCAGAAGCAAAAAAAACATCTTCTTCTCCATGACACCACGTAGTGTGTACTTTACAGTCAAACAGTATTGTGATCAGTGACAATGAGCATTAAAAGCGCTATACAAATAAAATAGAATTGAACTGAATTATTGTGAATAAGAGTCCTGGAATGGGCGGCACGGTGGTGTAGTGGTTAGCACTGTCGCTTTGCATCTCCAGGGTCTGGGTTCGATTCCCCGGCCAGGCTCGATCCCCATCTCTGTGTGCACGGAGTTTGCATGTTCTCCCCGTGCTTGGTGGGTTTCCTCCGGGTACTCCGGTTTCCTCCCACAGTCCAAAGATATGCAGGTTAGGCTAATTGGCGTTCCTAAATTGCCCGTGGTGTGTGAGTGTGTGTATGTGTGTGTGCCCTGCGATGGGTTGGCACCCTGTCCAGGGTGTACCCCGCCTAGTGCCCGAAGTCTCCTGGGATAGGCTCCAGGTCCCCCGCGACCCTGAACACAGGATTAAGCGGTATAGAAAATGAATGAATGAATGAATGAATGAAGTGTCCTGGAATGAGAATGTTTACGATTAGAGCAGCAATTCTAATCCTCAGTATCCAGGTTGAGACTTGTACATGGGGAAATGCAATCTTTAGGATATCCAGGCGATACATGGGTTAAGAACATCTGGCTTGTGCACAACCCGTATCTACGGACAAACCGCAGTGAAGCCTATTATAATAAAGCGTGAGTAAAACACACTGATTTGTAATAACAAACACACATTACTTTGTGACACTCATTTGCCATTAACATTATGTGGAGACACTTTATTGTCCCCAGGAAGCATGCTCCCAAAGCCGAAATCTGATGCAAGTAGTTGTGGTGCATCGAAGAAAAGGAAGTGGAAATGATAAAGTAAATGAAAAGTGGTGAAATGTCATGTGGTCATTGATCAAATCATTATTTTTTACACCTCGGTTCTGGTTTTGGTCTGTTCTAATGAGTTGTGAAGCGAGAGGAACAAAGTATAAATATTGTTCATTTGCTAATTTAAGTATCATGAATTTTAATTGAATATCTATCTCTGTATTTTTTCACAGCAGTTTGTGACTGAAAAGTGTCGTGTCTGCATCTGACTTCAAGAGTTTCCTGACCACCCGGATCTAACGGTCATATTTAAAAGTCATAACGTACAGTTAAAGTACAAAACGTTTCTGTTGGTGTTTAATTTTTTTTTTTTTTGTGGTGTTTTATGTTTTGTACATCTTGAGATCTCATTTGTAAATTGCTGCTGGTGTAAAACAGAGTTTTTAGTAAATATAGTCTCTGTTTTATCCCATTTGTCTTATGTTTCCTTCCTTCACAGAATTCTGTTGACCAGGGCTTGAAATTTAAATTTACTTTAGATTAGAGTTCGATTAACTTAATTTACAACTGAAACTTAAGAACATGAACTTTGGGCCAACAAAATCGCTTAATGCTGAAAGAAAGCCATTAAATCACGTGGAAATTCTTTCCATGATTTAATTAAGTTCATTCAAAGAGGTATTTTTTTGAATGTACCCCAAATCGTGCCCTAAGCCTCCTGGGACAGGCTCCAGACCCACCGAGACCCTGTATACAGGATAAAGCCGTATAGACGATGAGACTATGTAATGCTCAAATGTTTTCATGTACAGTACTGTGTAAGTCTAGAGCTGCCTTTTAATTCTTCATATGTTGCTTCAAAAGGGCCAGACTTTCTTGGAAGGTAGTCTAAAGGATGTTTTTAGCTCTGTTTTTCGGCAAGCTTTAGTCTCTCATTTTCAGTCCGGTCCCTGTACCTAAGCAGTTTTAGAGGAGTACCTTTTGATAAGCACACAGTGACCTACGAATAGTTTAATTATAAAAAGCGTTTAAGTTAACTACGGCATAAACCAGTGAGAAACAGGTGCAGATGACGACAGATGGTCAGACCAGTGATGAGTATAGTGGTGATGCTGTATGCTGAGTGGTTGGAACAGACGAGAGGGGAAACGAGGCTGCTGCTGAGGTTTTTTCAAATGGTGTTTTTAGGCCTTTACAGCCTGTCGCAGTTAAATAATTGTTTCTGTTTCTATTACAGTTTTATATGCCTAGAATTGTAAAATATATCCCATACTGTATACTGAGACAAATATTTGACCGAAGCTACAAATTCAACATGTACAGTTGAGAACATCTACAGCCTCAAACAGCTCCAAGGTGAAGAAGACGAATGGACATCCAGTCATCCGACACGTACACCACCGTAATAGTTTTTACGGTCACGCTTAAACACAGGTGCTCCAGCTGTTTTTGTCCTTCCTTTAAGATCGCCCACGGCACAAACGTCATGATCCTTAAATGATCTAAAGGAAGGTGAAACTCCACATAGCATGGCACACTGACCACTTGTACTGTACCTCAATATCAGTATAACAAGGGTGTGTGGACTCTAATAGAGAAGTAGCTTTAGACAGCTGGGTAAAACAAGCAATGTTAAAATCTTCACTTGTTCACTTCCAACTCGAGGAGATCCTGAAGAGCCTGTCCAGCTGTCCTTTTCATATAGATCCCTTACCGGTACACATTCCTCGGAACCTGTAAGAACCTGTCTACCATTTTTCCCACAAAAATTCGCCCTTCTGAACAGTCCCTTTTCACCATCGCAACTCTTTCTATAGATTTGGGGAATGGTATTTGATTAATGATGTTCTGTCTCCATGTCTTCTTCTATTCCCTCTGTTTCTGAGATTCAGTCATTAGTCACAGAGGGTAACCTGAATGCTTGTGCATTTGCACCATCTTGACCGGGGCCTGTTGAGTGGCTTGGACATTTTCAACATTGTTTTGTCACAGGATGATGACTGATGGAGATTTGGAGTGTAACATACAGTACAGACCCATTCTACTCGACAGGTCAATCATAACCAGGATCGGGTCAGAAATGATTCTTCATTAGCGACACAACGGATCTGATGTTTTAAAAAATAATAATGCCAGAAGTTACTGGCAGGTAAAGTTTCCTAACACGGCATTTTGTTTAAGAACGGAAAATACAGTCTAATCCTCAGTTCCTTAAATACGCAGTTCCACGCAGTTCCATGAAAATATATGCTAATAAATAAACCAATCTGAAGCAAAATCCTGAAATTCTTCTAAATGTCAGCTAGAGTGTGGTTTATTCAGTCTTGTATTAAAGCCTGCTTTGACATAACACACTTTAAACACTTTTTAAGATCTAATGTTATTTTTTATTTTTTTTATCCCAGGAAGTGACCTGTAACCTCATGTGGTTCTCACACCCTCCACCCAAGATGGTCATGAAATCCCCCTTAGAATTTAACCTTTCGCTACTTTTGAGATTATTCCAGTCTAATGCTGCTGTTTAGGCTGGATGTCTGAGACAGAGATCCTCAATAACACGACACAGTGGTGGAGCTTTTACAGAGATTCCGATTCCGAGATACAGGATTCCGCAGAGCTCCTGGAGAAAGATCTACTGAAATGAAAATAAAAAGAACACGTATTACGAGGGATAAAACACTCAGAGCATGATTTAATGAGAAAACAATCAACAATGGGGTGGTGTAGGATGACATGATCTGGAGCAGTCACTGTTACAACCCTGAATTTGATTATTTCTCAATAATGTTTTGATTTCTGTTTTCCAGCACTTTATGCTCCTTACTACAGTATACGCACTGATCGTCCATGACATTACAATGCTAAACTTTATGCCCAGTATTGTTATGTTCCCCTTGTGCCACAAGGGGAATGACTCCATAAAACCTGTCGGGGTGTACTGTTTTGTCTGGCACCAGCTCTATGGATTTTGGAGGCCAGGTTGGCAAGCTAAGGCATTTTGCCAGCTAGTCCCCATGTATACTGTAGCAGGCTGTCATGGCCAGCCTTAACTTTTGGTTGGCATAAGTGAGCCTTACTGTAGGTGCCCGAGATCCTGTCATCAGTTCACAGTACTGCTACAGTATATAATTGATATTATGACTGACAGTACAGTCCACGAGGTATGAATTATGAATGTACAGTACAATCAGCTGATCAGAGCGAGACCTGACACTTCTTTGTAATCACTTGATCTGATGCGATGCATAAACTCTCATTTAGCTCATTTAGATTTTCCGCCCAGTGTTGATCTAATCACATACTGTAAAAACTGTTCAGCAGACAAGATTCAGCTAATGTACGCTGGTGTTTATTGTATTTGCATTATAATGTATCTTCATATTATCCTGCATTATTTGCACACTGTTTATTAATGTAAAATGTTATTTTATGGGTGTCCCACAAAGGACAAAGTATGTATGTGGTGAAAATATATAAATAACAGAGTTTACAGTATGTTGCCCGGAGACCTGGCACAGATTATAGTACAAATCCACCATGAGCAAAAACATATTTCAGCTGCTTTCAGTATTACTCATATTACCTGCATTTCATCTTATAGGCGCTATGCAGTTAAATGATCCCTAGATCATTACGTTCTCGAACATTTCCCATTTCTGCTTCATTTCATATCCAATTTAATCTGCGGCACATGTTTGGAGCTGAGCTTGCAAATCCTTCAGGATTGCCCAAAACCAGCTCCTGCCCAGATTGCTGTTTCTCAGATGATGTGTGCAGCTGTGAATACACATGTGCATCGTTTTCATAAAAAAATAAATAAAATTAAATCGATTCTTGCTCAGATGACTGAAGTGAGCCATTCGTGGTCGTCTCCCCAAGATGAGTTCCCTGCCACGTCATTGTCTGATTGGATAACTGCATAGGAGCATACCTGATATCGTTCAAGATTGTAACGTAATGTTCAGAATGTAAGGAGAAATATGATCTCAGGAACCCTGACTATACTGTAGTATGATTGTTGATGACTGAACGCCTGAGTTTGAGTATTTCAAAAACCTCTTGAGATGTTCAAGAATGAAATATTTCAACATCGGAAACAGGTTCAACTCACAGGAAATCTACACTCGTACCGTAAAAAAGCACTCTTTACAACCGTGGTGAAGAGAAAAGCATCTCAAAACCAGTGAACCTTGAAGCCAGCTAGAATGACAAAAGGAATCTGTTTTACTGCTGTCAGTTAAAAAAAGGAATCTGAGGCTACATCGTGGACAAGAACCTACCAGTTTCAGTGAAGCTGTGCCGCTTGTAGCCGCAGATTCCTGTTCTTGGCTGACAAAATTAGAACCCAGTGTTGTCTTCACGATATGCATTACGGCCATCATCGTATCATCACCGCTACTGCGCTACAGTACAACTGCTCAGACGTCAAACGAATGCAGTTGAGTTTGATTGGTGTAGACAGGTGGGAATGTGAATAAGGACAAATTTACAAAGGTATTTTGGCAGCCGAAGGAAAATATTAATAAACGTTAATAGTTTGTTACGAGCATGTTGATCTGTGGTGCAGCAGAGAGAATTAAGGGCCTTGCACATGCCGAACCCAAGAGTGGCCGCTTGGCGAACCCAAGAGTGGCCGCTTCTGATCAGTTGTCCAGAACCTTACTTCTAAGTATTGACTTCTGAGATGCCTTGGGTGAGATGCCAATATGCCAGGGTGTATTCACATCCCGCGCCCAGGATTTCAAAGATTTCTTGAAATCACAGCAACCCTGACTAGAATAAAGCATTACTGAATATAAATGAAGAGGACTAGCCAAAAGACAAACAAGAAGAAGAAATTAACGTATGATTCCTGTAGGTTTTATTGAATAGCCATAAGGAACTGGCATGCATCGATGTATATCAATAGGTGTGTTTTAAAATGATGCCTATGCTCAGGTTCATGCTAGGAACTCTGAGGAGTCTTCATCACCAGCTGCACTATTCATTACACTATGAGTTAAGTGTATTCATTCATTCATTCATCTTCTATACCGCTTAATCCTGTGTTCAGGGTCGCGGGGGACCTGGAGCCTATCCCAGGAGACTTCGGGCACTAGGCGGGGTACACCCTGGACAGGGTGCCAATCCATCGCAGGGCACACACACATACACTCACACAATCACACACTACGGGCAATTTAGGAACGCCAATTAGCCTAACCTGCATGTCTTTGGACTGTGGGAGGAAACCGGAGTACCCGGAGGAAACCCACCAAGCACGGGGAGAACATGCAAACTCCATGCACGCAGAGACGGGAATCGAGCCTGGCCGGGGAATCAAACCCGGACTCTGGAGGTGCAAGACGACAGTTCAAACCACCACCACCACCCTGGGTTAAGGTACAGTATGTCATATTTGTGCAACTGCTCATTCACTTTGTTGGTTTGGTATTAGATGTACTGTATTTATCAAGGTCCAGAAGAAGGAAGAAAGCCAGACATCTCACTTTAACTGTTTTATCAGCACTCCTATGAAATCACAATGCTGCTGGGACCGATGACGTCAGTGCCAAAAATTCACATGAATTCCGATCTGACCATTCTCATTAAAGTTGCATGACTACTATCTGTCAAATATACATCAGATGTAAAACCACGTACGAAAGTGACCCGGATCTGATCTGAAAAACATGAGATTTGTGCAATCAGACAGCCCTAACAATCAGATCAGATTCGAGTTCCTATTTGAATGAAGTGTCTATCTATTACGCTTACATATGCTGCATACTGTAGGACTCACCTGTGTGACGTCACATAGTATCCTGTAACAAGGTTATTCCATTTCCTATGGCTTAGGAAAATGTTTTCCGGGACTCGGGTCTTTATTTAGTCACCGATGGTTGCCACACATTGTTAGGCGAGGTTGGAGTGACAAGTATTGGATGCTTGTCAGGCGACAGTGGCTCAAGTGCAACAATGCACAGTTGTGTCTACGTGTGGATTATCTGCGTGAGTAGGGTCCACGTGGTCTCCTGGGGAGGTTTTCGCTGTAAGAGAACTTTCATCTGAGCGCTAGACCACTCATGCCCTGCCGGATGCCAGTCATTTCTTTCCAAACATGTCTGTTCTGCCTCGCCAGGGAGATTCTTTTCCTGATTTAGTGGTATCGCTGTGCGATACAGTCAATTGCATGCAAAGGTGAAAAGGTTATAGTGAAATGGAGTGAAAGCTCAAACAGAACTGGCACGAATTTGTTTTCCAAAATCATGCAGAAGTGTTTGATCCTGACGAACTAGTGATCAGGCTTTGCTCGTGACCATCTCTAAGCCAACCCTATTAGCAGCTCCCTTCAAGCAATTTACAATAATGGCAACGATTAATACGATATTATTCAGAGATTGTTGGCTAGTTTTATTTTTTATCTTTTCTTTTTATCATTTCTCTTTTTATAGCCTGCCGGTACACAACAAGCAAGCGTGGGACTCCTCGACTTTTCAAGTCTGAGAGAAAATGTTGCTTTTTCGTAATGGCTGAACAAACAAGGCTGCATTTTGTCTAGCGAAGTTATCAGCATCGAGAGCAATGTGACAGGCTGTTTTTACTGGAGAAGACAATGGGAAACAGCGGGATGAAGCGGAGGGAGGGAAGGAGGGAAGTTACATGAGGCCATTGTTGACACACAGCAATCTGTTTTTTATTATGCCAACAAGATTTATCACCAAGTCCCATTCTGTGTGACTTATCACCCAATGATGGGCTGTGGGAACCAGGCTTCAGCCAATCTGACAATTAGAATTGTATGTTACTGCATTTTAACAGAAGTCCCGCCTCTGTGGGACCAAAGGTATGTTTCTGCAAGATTAAAATTTTTTATTTTATTTTTTTTACTTTCGCAGAAGCTTTTTCAGAAGCGCACAGGCACAATCTAGCAATTGAATTACAATATATTCATAAAATTTTTCCATTCTCTTCTCTTTTCTTACTTGATTTTCTGTCTCAACTTAATTTTCATTTTGTCTCATGCACTTAACACCCTCTTAATCTCTTAGCTGCTGACATAAAGTACACCTACTGTAATTATGTATGAAACTCAAGAGTGCAAACTGACTGAAAATAAAAACCTGACTCATAAATTAACATGAAACATCATATGAATCAATTACACCTGGGGGGAAAAAAACGCACATGGAAATAAATAATGTGTAAAAAAAAAAAAAAAAAAAGAATTGGCGTTAATTAACAGAATTAGTAGATTAAACGTCTGGTTGGTTATTGTCTCCATTCCTTCCATAAATGCCCCCCCCCCCTGCTTTTAAATGTTCCAGTGATTTGTTTGTGTATTAATTTCCTGTGTTTTGCAGTGTGTATTTAGTGTACTTGTGCGGTCAATTATTATAATAATTTATATACAAAACAGCTTTTTTTTTTAAACTAAGTCAATGCAGTTTAATTGACAGTATATTCATTCATTTTCTATACCGCTTAATCCTGTGTTCAGGGTCGAGGGGGACCTGGAGCCTATCCCAGGAGACTTCGGGCACTAGGCAGGGTACACCCTGGACAGGGTGCATTGACAGTATACCCTGCATAAATTTATTATTGTTGTTTTTTTCCCATTAAATGGTCTAATTATAGTGGTAGGGGATATACAGTACTGTAAAATGATTAAAAGTTACTCATGTGAAATTATCATGACCCTGTCAGTATTCAATCTCAGATCAATAAGAGGTGAAGAGATGCTGAAGGTACAGTACAAAAAGGCTGAGAAAGATCCAAAAGCAATTTTTACATTTGTTATAAATTTTCTAAATAAATGAACATAACGGAAAACATAACGCAAAATAGAGTTCAAAGTAGAATTCAAAAACAGTCAGTGATTGGGGATTATCAATACAAGTACTGTAACAATACAAGGTCTGTTGGCTTGAGCTTCACAGTGGAGGTCACTTCGTTGAACGCTGACATACAGTACAGTCGGCTCCATAATGCAGGCTGCCACTTTGCTCTTTGGCTTAAACTTGGCAGTGAAGTTGTTGTTCTCTAGCATGGGCTCAGGACCTTGAGTCGGAATGGGACACCTTGTTGGGCTCAAGCTAGAGCCAGTTTGGATGGTCCCCTTCATGGCTTTAGGTTGGAGCCTGGACGTAGGTGATGCCTTGTTGGGTTCTGGTCTGAGCTCTGCTTGAAACTCTGCCTCACTGGCTCCTGATATGAGCTCCACTGGGTAGGCCATGGTGCGTGAGTACTGAGGCTTGTCTTCCTTGGGCAACCGGGTTTTCTGCTCATACTGTAGGCATGTGGTATCATCAATAAAATCGGCACTGTAGTTGGATCCAGATCTTAAAGGAAGTGCATGGTAATCCTGGCATTGTACTGTAGCTCTCCTGCTTTTCCAAGACTAAATTGCAAAAACAGGAACTAGATAAAAAAAATTAAGCAACAAGGTAGATACAAAAGACTTGGTAAAAGAAAGAAAAAAGAATTACTTGAATAGCTACTGTAACTAGTCAAAGGGGGAAACTTGAAACAGCCGTGAACAATGATGACAGGGATAACTCAGGGAGACAAGACTGGGAAGAAGACAAGACCAGAATCAAAATAGGATGTGTGTCAATTTAAACAAGAATAGCAGCACTGTGAGACATGTTGGGCGGCATGCAGTTCCACGGCATGCAGTGCTCAGCAGGGGAAAGAAACGAATGGTTAGACTATAACCTCGGTTCCCTGAGGGAGAGGGACGAGGTATACTGTAACACATATTGTATGGGATATCACGCCCTCTCATGTCATGACCTTTATTTATGCCGTAAGGCAGGCAAACCTGTGGTGACGTAGGTGTAGCCCTGCCTACACCTATAAACCATCGTCGCCACGGTTGACCTTCAGTTCGACAGCCGCTCTTCGCCGAGCGTAACTGTGAGGCGGGGCAGCATTGTGTTGAACCTCGTTCCTTTCCCTCAGGGAACCGAGGTTATAGTCATAACCATTCGTTCCCTTTCAGTCGATTCACTCGGTACAACACATATTGTATGGGACATATATTCACGCCCCGCCGAGCATCTACCAAAGTCAGGCACAAGAACCCTGGTAGCTACTCTACTGCATCATGGACCCCGCAGAGAGGACCGAATGAACCACCGAGGGGGCCGTTATATCAAGTCGGTAGAACCGGACAAAGGTGTGCGGTGAGGACCAACTGCCGCACAAATATCAGTGCAGTGGCACACCCTTACTGCTATAAGCTAATGAAATAGCCTCCACAATCCAATGGGAAAGCCGCTATTTAGACAGTGCTTTACCCTTTACTGGACTAGCAAAACAGACAAACAGTTGATCACAGAAGCGCATATTCACTGTATGATCCATGTAGACCCGTAGAGCACGTACAGGGCACAAATTATGCAATTTTCCCTGCTCCTCAGAAGCAAAAGGAGGGGGACAAAGGCTATGAAGGTCAAAGACCATAGAGCTATAATCAGTGGAGACCACCTTGGGTACATAGGCCGCGTTCGGTCTTAGAGTAACCTTTAAACCATTAGCAGCAAACTGCGTACAAGATGGATGCACGGACAAAGCGTGGAGATCACCCACTCGTTTAGCAGATGCTAAAGCAAGAAGAAGTGCTGTCTTATATGAAAGAATTTTCATATCTATAGACTCAACTGGCTAAAAAGGAGGCCCACAGAGGGCCTCAAGTACTAGCAATAGATCCCAAGACGGAACACTGGACCTCACAGTGGGTCGCAGACGTCGCACTCCTTTTAAAAATCGTACTGCCAGCGGATGAGCCCCTGGTGACACTCCAACAAAACCAACATGACAGGCTGATATAGCCGCCAAGTACACTTTAATAGTAGAGAAGGAAAGGCCTTTTTCTAATAGTTCCTGCAGAAAAGACAAAACCTCCACCATGGAGCACTGAAATGAAAGAACCTTACGTTCTCGACACCATTGCTCAAAAGCTTGACACTTGTAAACATATAAGCTTCTCGTAGATGAAGCCCGAGCACTTTGAATTGTCTCAATCACATTCGGGTGGAAGCCCTTTAGCTATCAGATTGGACCTTTCAACAGGTAAGCATGCAAGTTCCACAGCTCAGGACACAGGTGCACTACCTCTCCCCCTGCCTGAGACAGAAGGTCCCTGAGGAGAGGAAGTTTCCATGGCTCTGCTGCTAGCAGGCTGACTATCTCTGCATACCACAGCTTCGCCGGCTAACGAGGGGCCACCAGGATTAGTGACAGGTCCTGCTGGTGCACCCTCTCTGTGACAGGCAGAATCAGTTCTACTGGAGGAAAAGCATACAATAGAGCTGGGGGCCATGAGTGTGCCAGCGCATCGATTCCCAGAGGGGCATTGCGGTCCGTTATGGAGAAAAATAGCGGGCAGTGAGCATTCTTCTTTGATGCAAAAAGATCCACTGCTGCCCTGCCGAAGCGCTCCCAGATCTGAGCTACCACCCATGGGTGTAACCTCCATTCCCTCACAAGCGGGCCCCCTCTGGATAGAAGGTCCGCCCCCAGATTCAGGCACCCTGGAATGTGAGTGGCCCTGAGTGACAGAAGATGAACACTGGACCATAGCAATAGAGAATGAGATTGAGAGAGTTTTAGCAGTGGGAGTGAGCGAGTCCCCCCTTGTCTGTTTATATACGACACCACTGTTGTGTTGTCTGTCCTGATCAGAACATGATGGCCTGTCAGGGATGAAAACACTGCTAAAAGCCCCAAACACTTGATGTGAAGCCTGCGCTGTTCCTGTGACCACGCCCCCCTGACCGCGGAGCCGTCGCACAGAGCGCCCCAGCCGCTGAGCGAGGCATCTGTTGACACCACTTTGCGAAACGACACCCTGCCTATCGGAGAGCCCTGACGTAATAGCCTGGGTTCCCTCCAGGGCAGAAGAGCTGTCATGCATGACGGTGTCACTGTCAACCTCCTGTTGAGGTGGCGCGGCGCACATAGGCGGTGAGAGCGCACCCAGCGCTGAAAAGCATGCATATTCAACAGCCCGAGAGGCACCACAGCGATCATAGACGCCATCATTCCCATTAACTGTAAAAACACTCGGAAACGAAGTTTGTGTTGCAACTGAAACAGAGCAAGGCAGCGCTGAAACACAGCTATTTTGTGCTCTGAGAGACGTGCTCGGCTGGTAACGGAACATATCTCCAGACCCAGGAATGAAAACTGTTGACTCGGAGTCAATGAGCTTTTCTTCATGTTTATTGAGAAGCCTAAAGTCTGAATGTGAGACACAACTAGCGCTGTTTGTTTCTCCGCCTGCTCGCCTGAGCTCGCTATCAGCGCCCAGTCATCTAAATAGGCCAGTATGCGAATGCCCCTCTCCCGAAGAGGAGACAGAGCTGCCTCGACGCACTTCATGAATGTTCAGGGAGCTAGCGACAGGCCGAACGGGAGCAATAGGTACTCGTAGGCCACGCCCTCGAATGCAAACCTCAGAAACTTTCTGTGGCGCGGAAAGATCGCTATATGAAAGTAAGCGTCTGTGAGATCTATCGTAGTAAACCAATCCCCCGGGCCTATTGCATTTAGCAGTTGCCTCAGTGTAAGCATTTTGAACTTGTACGTTCTTAGAAACGTGTTCAGTATTCTCAGATCCAAAATAGGACGCAGTCCTCCCCCTCTCTTCGGAACGACAAAATAACGGCTGTACCAGCCTGAGTTCGCTTCCGAAGGAGGAACCACTCCAATCGCCCCTTTGCTCAGAAGAGAATTTATCTCCTCCCAAAGCACAGCTGCTGCGGCGTCCGACACCACTGTGTTTACTACGGAAGAGAAGCGCGGTGGCCTTGTGTGAAACTGTAGTCGGTATCCCATAGCGACCGTGTTTTGCACCCATGTCGAGACTGTGCATGCGCACCACACGAGGAAGTGGGAAGCCAGTCGACTCAGCCGTGCTGAGTGCAGCCTCATCGACAGAACTGGGCTTTTTTGCTTTGCAACATTGTAAACAGGAAAACTCTCTATTGGTTTTAATAATGAAACGTTTAAACTGCTTACAAAAGTCACAATTTTTGAGGCAATCAAACTGTAAACATTGAGGGCACTTGCTGTAAGTCCCTGAGAATTTCTTAACACGCCCCAACATAAACACTTGTGTGTGTGGGGGGGGGGGATTGTGTTTGGGAGACTGTGTTAGGGAAGTGCAGCGCCGTTTGGGACTGACTCCCTGAACATAACTTAGCGGCCTCTTGGGCGGCATTGAGAGAGGAGAAACAGTGTCTCCCTGTTGCCAGAGCTTCTATCCCTTTAAAATCTGAGCTAGGAGGAGTGAGGATTCTTTCTCCTAGTCGCTGAATCCTTCCGGAGGCCCGATGGGGGGCCCCTACTCCAGGCCGACTGCCATGGGTTTTGCCCGGGAGGTTGTTGCTTCACCGGCCGGGAGCTCGAGTTGGCTGCCGGCGGTGGTCTTTTCTGAGGTGGCCGCGGAGTGGTCATTCTTCGAGCCTGTTTGGGCTTCACCTCTCGTCGCGGAATGATATCTCGCAACGCTTCAGCCTGTTTCCTTTTGAAGTCAATCCTTGCCTGAATGGCATCGAGTGACTGGCCGAACAAACCCTCAGTAGACACCGGTTCATCCAAGTAGACGGCCCTGTCTCTATCCGGGAGGTCAGAGAGCGTGAGCCATAAATGCCTCTGTGCTACCACTGCGCTCGCCATCCCTCTCCCGAGGGAAAGAGCCGCAGAACGAGACATGCGCAAAATGTAGTCTGTCGCGGTCCTGACCTCGTTAAGCAGCGCACATAGTGGGCTCTCCTGAGGCACCAGTGAACCGAGCTCCGCCAACACATTTCCCGATATGTTTGAAGCAGCGTAACAGAATTGAGCGCACGAGCAGTGCCCGCTTGAGCGCGGTAAATCTTCTCCAGCTGGGCAGAGGAGAATCTACAGTGTTTGGACAGAAGAACAGTAGGACCAGACACTCCGTGGTTTTGCGAGGGTGCCAAATAAGCAGCCTAAGATGGCTCCATCGGCGGTGGGCTCATTAGTCCTGCTTTTTCAGCTCCATTCAATTCCAAATACTGTCCGTAACCGGGTACTGATATGCGGGTCGACAGCGGCTTGCTCCATGACGACGTTAGCTCGCCTACAAAGTCGGGAAACATAGGCAAGCAGTTCTTAACTGTCGTCGGTTCAGGAGGGAGAAAAAATCCCGCGAACCTTGACGGTTTTTGAGCTGGCTGTGGGGAGGGCCACTCCACCTACAGCTTCTCGACCGCTCGACGGTAGAGGGCGAAAAACGAAGTGTCGTCCCGAGCGGCTAGCGCAGTAGCAGCGGAGCTCTGGGCGAGTGCCAAGAGTTCATGCTCGTCCTCCGACAAGCCATGCATCTCTAGGCCGATATCAAGCATGTCATCGTCCTCGAAAGCACGCTGATCGGTGCCTGGCTGCTGGCCAGCGCTGTAGGAGAGCTCACGGTCCTCCGACCCCTCGAAATACTCCATTTGGTCTGCCCAGCTAAGCGCGGGGACTTCTGAAGAAAACTCCTCGTCAGCAGACACAGGCGAAGCTGGGACTGCTAGTCCGGAAAGGAGGGGGTCTTGTTGAGCGACTGTATTTTTCCCCAGGGTTCTTTCCACGAACGTGACCCGTCTTTCTAGCGTTGAACGCCCGGAGCTGGCGACAAAGCGCACATGACTCAGGCTCAGCTAGCGCTCTCCTAGCGTGGAGAATTCCCAGACAGACAGGGCACGCCTCATGCTAGTCCTTCTCGTGCAGGGAGAAGCCGCACTCCTGAGGACAGGGGCGAATAGCGGACTTCTTCTTTGCCACATTAGCTTCCATGCTCATGTCAGCTAGCACTGTTAGCACAGCTAAACAAGAGCCACCCGAACCGAAGCGTCGCTAATGTTACGACTGACAGGGAACTTAAAGTCAGCGCTCCGCGGGTAGACGACTCACCAAATGAGGCTGTTGTCGCTAACACCAACAGGAACAGTTAAGCTGATTTAAGCGCAGTCTTGTAAAGTAAATGTAGAGTTGACTAGCACCACCTAGAAAACTCTACGGAAAGGTGTTCACAGCGAGGTGAAGAGCGAAAGAACTGAAGGTCAACCGTGGCGACGATGGTTTATAGGTGTAGGCGGGGCTACACCTACGTCACCACAGGTTTGCCTGCCTTACGGCGTGAATAAAGGTGGCTTCAGCCAGGTCATGAGAGGGCGTGATATCCCATACAATATGTGTTGTACCGAGTGAATCGACTGAAAGGGAACCCTGACAAGAAGAAGCTCATCAGTTTATGATTTACAGTATACATGTTTATTTAGATTACTGGATTAAAAAAAATTGTAAAGAAATAAATAAAAATCCTAATTGCCATTTATGGCATGCCAGGAACTATTACAGTATTTGTTCTGGAATTAATTTGAATCTTGTCCGGTAAACATCATGTCATCTGTTGTTTCTTCACTGATGTGTTTGTTTTGTAATGCTCCTCTTTGGTCAAGCTCTACTCATCATACACTCAATTTATCATAACAGGACTGATGACTGTTCACTTCACATCAATCAAGAGAAACAGGATGTAAACAGAAACATCTGAGATCAAAGCTCGATTTTTTTTTCTTCATTTCTTTCATGGATCTTTAAGCAAGTTCATCTTAGAATATGTTGAAACAACTGGACAAATTATTCAATAATATATATATATATATATATATATATATATTATTTTCATCATTATAGGAATATTTTGTTGTATTCATTCAGTCGAAAATGTGCTCGATGTGCATTTTGTTTGCCATTTGATTGATGCGCCTTTATTTTGAACTTTTGACACCATGCAAAACAAAACGAAAGTTAAAGATATTGATACTCTGAAATTTCATTTTTATAATTTCTACACATCTCTTTCAGAACTTTCATGATGTTCAGGTTGCACCACATTCCAGACCGGCACTGAACTCTTCTTTCAGGCTATTTAAGGCTTCCTACAACGGATGATGCGCTGACTGTATACAGTACGTAAGTGTTCGTCAGGAATTCAACACAGCACCCAATCACATTTAATTAAATGCCTTATTATCCAAATATAGTCAGGAAGATCAGGAACAGATAAACAGCACTGTGAAATATTTGATTTGATTTTCTGTTGGATTGGTTTTCAAGTGACATAATTCACGTGACAGTTCTTAGGTTTATAACTTCGCTTCACATCTGGTCTGAGTGTTTAGACTATTTTTTCGGAGTAGCTGATGTAAAGGTTGTTTCTGAGGCTGCTGGATTTATTGTTTCAGGATCAAATATGGCAGACATTTATTGTGTTTCTTTGCAGTCTCGATTCTTTAAAGTTTTCCATACATATTGTATTAAACACATACGGTAAAGGGTATAGTGGTGCAGTGGTCTAAGGCCCTGGTTTGAGCCTGTTCTCAGGTTTCGGTCTGTTTCTAAGAACGTTCTCCACATGGTTTTCATCCTAAGAACAAGCTCATATGTGAACTGGCTATGGTAAGGTGTAAATGTACAGTATGAACGGATGATCCTGGAATGCCATCTAGGTATCCTGGGTATATTCCTTACTTATGTCTATTCTCGTAGGATATGAGCTGGATCTGCAACTCGGACCAGAATACACTGATTAGATTAAAACATTAATACCACCTACTGTAGGTTTTAGTTTTCACCTTGTGCCACCAGGGTGGCTTTGGCACCTTGGGATATGTTTTCACAAGGCCTTTGGCGAACATTGGCAGCAGATCCAAGTTCAGTCTTTGTCTGACGCATCCTATGGGTGCCAATTGGACTGGGATCTGATTGGACGAGATTGGAAGATGGACCTTGTGCACAGTGGTCTGTGGTGCATTTGATGTCCTGGTGCCTTTCTATCATTGATAAGCATGGAATTCTATTGCCACACGGCAATGTGTGCCGTGTGGGCTTTTCTTTATCATCAGATTGAACAGGCTGGACTTTGGTCCCTGCACGCACTGGGTGAGCCTTGGGTGTCCATGGTCTTTTCATTAGTTTACTGGTATATAATTGATTCATTCATCCATCTAGGAAGCTCGGTGGTCCAACTAGGGAGTGTGGAAGCCAATTGTATTTATTCCCATTTTACGACCACGTTGGCCATGACTGGCTATGATAAGGACCTCCTTTTAACATTCACAAATGCATTCACAGACAGAGGACAATTTGGGACCACCAGTTTGGGCCCACCAGCCTAAACTACTGTATGTGTCTTTGGACTGTTGGAGGAAACCAGAGTAGACGGGGGAAACCCACCAAGCATGGGGGGAACATACAAACTCTATACACAGAGACCCTGAGGTGGCAACAGTGAAAAGCCACCGTGCTTCTATATGATTGAAAATGAATGATAATATGGTAATGTTATAGCTTATATGTTACTAAAGATGGCTAAATGAAGAAACATTGAGCATGTTGGTTGTTTTCCAGTATATGCATCCTACATAATGTAACTCTTCACAAAAGTGTCATCATAATGCTTGACAAGACATACTGTAAACGTTTGGAAGGAAATTACATCCATTTTGTTATGAAATTAGTCATTTATAAACAGCTACACCCATGTTCTTGTATGCAATCTTTTCGCAATTTTGACAAATTACTGAAGTACGCATTGGAAAACAAGGCAGGATATTTCACAGTAATCTGTTTGTAATCTGTTTGTAACAAAGTCTGAACATCAGCAAGCCAGAAACCACACTGCTAAATAAACTAAAATTAAGGACAAAAACATAAGCCACCAGAGCCAAATCTAACTCCGGCATGATAGTACAGCCAACAGCATCAATCAGCTCTCTCTCTCTCTCTCTCTCTCTCCCTGATCCTTTTTTCACACCCACCTGGTAGATTTTCCCAGTTTGTTTTTGTTTCTATCAAGCGATAATTAGCGGTCATTGTATAGTCGCAGCCGTTTCCGTAACCGCAGACCGCAAGTGATCCCCCCAGACTGTGGAGAGCTTGAAAGGTAGCGTCGCAGATCCCATCGTCCACCCGTCGGCCACACGAGCATCATTAGTCCGTAGCACGCGAGCACCAATTCACAAATTTATTGACACTTTCATCAAGGTGGTCATTAAAAAGCTACATGTTTTCTGAATAATTAAATGATGTGTGTGCGTTTAGTTTTTTTTTTTTTTTTAACATGAAAGAAAATATCTTTGATTACTGTTACATGTTACAGGTTAAATAATCATTAATGGGTTTAACTCAGTGAAGAGTCCACTTTGTAACATTTTCAATTCTGCACATATGGTATATTGGTATATAATATTTACTGCATTAAAAAATAATTCTCATATGGCATCGAGCGATGGATAGTCGTCTGGAGATATATCCGTTTTTTCTGTTGCAGTGTGTTCAGAAAGTCTCTCAGCCATGTAGATTAGTAGTAATGCGTTGACGCGCTCTTGCTTAGCACCACCAGTCTGTTTGACGTAGCTCTTTGCTTAACGTCCGACGTGTATTTTTGTTCGAAAATGTTAACCATCAGAGAACGTGTTTTTCTCGTGTAGCACGTGTTTAAAGCAGGCAATAAATACACGGATTTAGTCCATGGAAAATTTCAAGCAGATTTTCTGGAGACACATGCATACCATGTTGAGGTATTGCGCAAGATTTAATATATAAAAAAAATACATGAGTGAGAATAATAATGAGTTTCATTAAACAAATATTTTCCCATAACCTACTTAATGCAGAGGGTTTAATATGATGGTCCACCCTTTACAGCTATGACAGCTTCAGTTCTTCTTGGAAGACATTCCACAAGGTTTAAGAGTGTGTTTATGGTAACAGTTGGCCATTCTTCCAGAAGCTCATTTGGAGAAGGTCTCGCCGCTCTAATTCATCCCAAAGGTGTTCCGTTGGGTTGAGGTCAGGACTCCGTGCAGGCCAGTCAAGTTCTTCCACACCAAACTCGCTTATCCATGTTTTTATGGACCTTGCTTTGTGCAATGGTGCACAGTCATGTTGGAACAGGAAGGAGTCGTCCCCCAACTGTTCCCGCAAAGTTGGGAGCATTAAATTGTCCAAAATGTCTAGGCATGCTCAAGCATTCAGAGTTTCATTCACTGGAACTAAAGGCCCGATCCCAATGACTGAAAAACAACCCCACACCATATCCCCCTTCCTCCAAACTTTACACTTCAGACAAGTACCGGTCTCCTGCCAAACAGAGAAGTGTGATTAGTCACTCTAGTCATACATCCCCACTGCTCTCGAGTCCAGTGGCGGCGTGCTTTACAACACTGCATCTGATGCGTCGCATTGGACTTGGTAATGTAAGGCGTAGATGCAGTTGCTCGGCCATGGAAACCCATTCCATGAAGCTCTATAGGCACTGTTCTCAAGCGAATCTGAAGGCCACATGACGTTTGGAGGTCTGTAGCTATTGACTCTGCAGAAAGTTGGCAACCTCTGTGAGCTATGCATCTCAGCATCTGCTGACCCCACTCGTGGCCTACCACTTTGAGCCTGACTTTCCCAATCGCTTCCACTTTGTGATAATATCACTAACAGTTGACTGTGTAATATTTATCAGCAAGGAAATATTATGACTGGACTTGCATTATGATTGCACAGGTGGCCTCCTATCACGGTACCACGCATGAATTCACGGAGCTCCTGAGAGCATTCGATTCTTTCACAAATGTGTGTAGAAGTGACCATGTAACCATGAAAGTGTCTGGAACATCTAAATTCAATGATTTGGATGGGTGAGTGAAATATTTTAGGCAATGCAATATTTATATATGTCTCCTTGTTTGTCCAGGAAGGCAGTAACCAGCGTCATAATCAAATTTTGTGTCATGGCAAGAGCATGTCTCAAGCATTCCTCACCGACTGTAATAGTAGGCAGCGTCATCAACACCTGGACGGCCGGTGGAGCATGCAGCTGATGTAGCAGGGGTCAGTGCAGTTGGTGTCCCTCTGTATCTACATGCGGGTGGAGCCACGGGTACCCTCTAGTTTGTACTGTATACAGTATATACAGTATATTTATTAAACCCAGATGTTGGCGATGCCTAATATTACAGTCTTTGTTCCGTTTGAGACACGCTCATGCTATGACAAAAAAAAGCTGATGATGATGCTGGCTACTGTCTTCAAGGACTAACATCGCCCACTAACAAACAAACAAACTGATAAACCAGTGGTTCTCAAACTTTTTCTGTCATTCCCCACTTAAGGGGGTGAGCGAATTTTCAAGCCCCACTTGTCAACAAAATAATAACGAAATCGGCCAAGTTTACTGTTTATTGAAATATCAATTCCTAAACCAATACGATCAAACACCACCAAGTTCAAAAAAGATAAAATACACGTGCAATTGTTACAAGGCTTACGTTGTCACTTATCTTTGCATAATTGACCCCATGTTTATTAGCTGCTCAGCAATCATTTGTAGTTTTTTTGCACTGGCCAATTCTGTATGCAACTTTGAATGAAGCCATTTGTGCTGTGCTGTCCACTGATTCAGATTTTACCATGCGATTCTCCTGCTGTCTGTATTCTGCCAGCTTTCTTTCAAAGAAGTCGAGTGGATTATTAACGTGACTGGAGTGTGTTGTCTCTAAGTGTCTTCCTAATTTGTTGGGTCTCATGCGGTCTGCTGCCAGCAGTTTAAGACACAAAACACACACGGGTCTCTCTTCTGCCCCCACCATCCCCACCATGAATCCAAGCTCAAGATAGGCTTCATTAGGGGTGGGCGATATAACCAAAATCTTCTATCACGGTAGAAGCAAATTTCTACCTCAATAACGATATATATCACAATATAGCAATTTGTATCTGAAAATGCATAAATAAAAATGAAAACACACAGAAACTGTTTTACATAATTTCATTTTTTTATGTAATTTTATTTAAACTGTGAATTGCTGGGGTTTGCCGCATTTTTTTTTTACTTTGGCCATATTCGTTTGGATGCTTGGATTTCAGATGATAGAAAAGGTTTGACGTGTTTCCACCACTTGTTAAAACAGTGCACTTGCGTACCTTCCAAATCACGTTCATCTCATTCGTATCACTTTTCTTCTACCCAAACCAGTTCCACACCACAGACGAGGCAGCATGTAAGCAAACTCACTGCTGCTGCAGCGTCTTCTTCCATTGTCGAAGTGTATGTGAAGCCAAACACATCAAAAGTGGGACGAAACCGCGGCACCCGATTGAACCAAATATCTGCGCAAATACAGCGCAGCGCGACTATCTGGATAGTGCAGTGATGATCCACTGTGTTTTATTTAAAAACAATTCATTTAAAATGTCAGGACTGTTTAATATTGTTTCCGCCTTGCCATGCCTGGATTGTACGTGCGCATCCCAGCGGGGTAAAATGTATTTTGATCGTCAGCGCGGTTTATTTCTGTCAGAGTCGCGCAGCGCTGCCCAGTGGCTCGCGCAGGTTTGTGATTCGAGCAGCAGCTCAAGTTTGTCCGACGTTAAACCGTTATTGTTCCACTATGGTTCCACTTTTTCTCCCGGCCCACAACTGATGTTATTTTAAATTTACTTGTATTAATGATCCATTTATTTGTGTGTGATTGTTTAGTTTTGAGCGTACGCTCTTCATTATCAACAAAGAAGTATTGTTTGTGAGACTGTGAGAGAAAAGCATGAATTAGAATAGGTACTTTCCTGTTATTTCCTCCCGTTCATTGCGCCCCACCTGTCATGTCTGTATTCCCCACTAGTGGGGCGCGCCCCACAGTTTGAGAACCACTGAGATAAACAAACAGAATTTTGGTTTCATACTTTTTTACAGTAAGTGGCACAATGCCAACATTTGCACTGATGTATATACACTACTATATACACTTTTGGTAGATGCTGTTCTGCAATTCATTACTGGGTGTCTACACTATGCATTTCTTCGTGCGTATGATGATGATGATGATGGCGGTGTTCTTTGGACTTCATGGTGTTGTTTCTCCCAATATTCTCTTAGACAACCTCTGAGGCCGTCACAGAGCAGCTGTATTTGTACTGACATTAGATTACACACAGGTGCACTCTATTTAGTCATTAGCACTCATCAGGCAATGTCTATGGGCAACTGACTGCACTCAGACCAAAGGGGGCTGAATAATTACGCACACCCCACTTTGCAGTTATTTATTTGTAAAAAATGTTTGGAATCATGTATATACTGTATTTTTTTTATTATTATTAGTTGTGTCAGTTTTTTTTAAATAGTTACTGAAGTTATTTTTCACCAAACTATCCACTGGAGCGGGTTTTTTTTCTTTCTCAGGTAAATTCCTACTACAGTAGCAGCATTTTACTTCAAATTCAAAGTTTCTGGGTTTGATCCCGAGCTCACGTTTCTGTCTGTGTTTTGTATGTCTTTCACTTGTCTGTTCTCGGTTCCTATGGGTTCTCTGGTTACCTCCCAAAAGCATGCTGGTGGATAAGTGGTCCTAAATTGTCTCTAAGTGTAATTGAGTGTGTTAATGTGTGTTGGCATTGAATGGACTGGAGTCCAATCCAGGATATTCCTGCCTTACTCCCAGTGTTCCCTGGATAGGCTCCAGTTCCACCACAGGAAAAAGTGGTTACCATATGCTACCAAAAAAACAATACACTAAAATGTTTGTTCACATTGGTTGGAAAATAAATGATTGTGGGTAGAGTCACATTATGGAAAAATATAATCCTGACCATAATCATATTCTTTCAAAATGTACAGATGTAACGGGAATGCTAGACTAGACTTCGAGGACATGGTGTTTCTCCAGGCTGACTACAAGCTTCCCTGCTTGAGAGAGCCCAGATGCAGGTTCCTGCATAAATCCATCTTGGGCAAAACCACGTTCTTGCTCTGTGTCTTAAGTATGGCCAAGTGTCTCTCCAAGTCTTTGCAATTCCTTACTAATAGGATTCTGGTTTGAGAGGCATTATTTCGACAGGAAATATCCCAACGCTGCAGCACTTATTTAAACGACTGTCCATTTGGTTCCCAGGGGCCCCTGTTTTCCCGTCACTAATAAACATAATCAAAAGGACTATTAGATGTTCGCGCTGCCATGGGAAACAGCACTCAGGCATCCGTGGCATTTATGAAATGCTGCTATTGGTCAGAAATTTTGCCAATCTGAACAGCTGTGGTTTGTTTTGAGTTGCCAACTTACTGTATCAAACTGTGAAATAAGCAGTGCAAGACTAAGATATACCCATCAACATGTGCTTACAGCTATTGCTCAATCTGACATTATTAGCATACAAAATAAATCCCTCTGGACATGGGACTTGAATTTCTTTGTAAGGCACAAAAGACCACCCTAACCCACCCTTTTTTATATGAACTGAGATGTACAGATTGCTACCAGCATTCAAGTCTAACCAGGACTCTGAATGAAGACATAAATCTGATTGACATTTAGAGAAGACTTTCAGTGCGTTAATGAGACTTTTAGCCACTAGATCATTCCCATGAACATTTAGTGCAGAATAACTTGCATTATTTTCAAACACTGCCTGCACATTACAGGAACTCAGCTGGGAGTTTTTTCCACATCCCCCCAGTTTAGTCCTGTTCTCACTCCAAACCATTTCCACGTTCCTAAGAAAAGGAGTTCCTGGGAGGCCAGCGTTTCAGATGTAAAGCAGGCAGTCCGATCATGGCTCAGACGCACTGAGAAAACGTTATGGCTTGATGGTATCCAAGCACAGATGAAATTCCAGGATAAGAGCATTGGTGTACGGTAGCGCAGGATTGTATAGAGAAATAAAGTTAGTTTTTATTCCTCATAATTGTGTCCTGTTATTCAAAAGACCTGGTTTGACTTGAACATAGTACAGTATTAAACTGCTGTTAGAGCACAGGTACTGAACCTTTGGCTGGTCACATGACACATATACAAATACTTTATAGTCACAATACCTAAAAGTATTACCAATATGTAATGTAACAATATCAACATGGGCATCAAATCACATTTAAACTCTTTGGAGCTTCTATGGAGCATCATACCATGCTAAAACCTTTAGGGTCTTCACTATCGTAACTACGGCTCAGTACATCGTTTCTGAGGTCTGCCTCGTGGAAAAGAGTGGATGAGTTGGGCCTGAAGCCCGAGCTCATACCTCATTAATCCTTTCTAGCCTGGCCGCAGATCCACATGATGAGTAGCTGTGGTAATTTTCTACCACGAACCCGCCTGATTACACCCCCGTCATTAATGCCGCCAGATTATTACCATATGCTTGTACTGTATTATGCATCACCTTGTCAAGCATCGCTTAAACTTTTTTACGTTCTCAAAGGTGAAAAACCATCCTGAATCAAGGCACCGTTGTCATGCCGACTTTATAGGCTGGCATTTCATTTTTCCTTGCTTATGTTTGGTCACCTAGACATTGTTGAAATCTCTCCCGAAAGCGTGGAGCCAAAGTACCGAGACGCTAATGGTTTCTCCAGCAGTGACCAGACGCCTGTGACTGATCCAAAAGCAAATGGAATTTCTGTTGAGGTTGACATGGGACATGCTTCCCCTCCACAAAACCTTAAGCTGGCAGTGCTGAAATGCCTGTGATGGGCGACAGGACGGAAATACACACCGTCCAGGGCTTAATGAGCGTACAGGATTCAGTATACTGGCACAGGACAAAGCACTGTGGTCACTAGGAGAGGGATCTGACCACGGCATTCTCTTCTGTCTGATGTCATTATCAGGCAACGTGGATAGTGAGAGAGAAAGAGGCTGAACCCATCATGGTGCCTCGATCCTGAGACGTAAACATGGCATTCTATACGTGAGGTGATTAATGGTGAAAAGCACACTTGACTGTTGCTCAAGGCTGCACTGAGCACTAAGTGTGTCAGCTTGTGAAGATTAATGTTGTGTACCCACCTATGTTGTGCTTGGCAGAAATGTTAGTGACGCCAGTAATGAGATGTGTAACTGCAGTTAAGTGCTGGTTTGTACCTTAGTTTAGGGTTTAAAAAAATGTATACAAAATTTCATCGCTCTACTAGTAAGTATTGTTTATTAAATTAATCATACAATCTTTTTTTAATCTCCTTCAGATGCTTTGTTTATGAGCGAGTCAATGATTGGGGTAGCATACTGTATGTGTCTTTATAATGGAGAGTTTACTGTTAGTGTCTGGTTTCCCTTAAGATTTCTTCCTAATGTTGGGAGGGAGGATTTCCTCAATGCTGTCCAACCTGGCTTTCTCATTAGACATAATTTAATTATATTCATAAGTCGTTTTATATATATTTCCGTAAAGCTGTCCATTGTTAAAAGCATAATTCACAGCAAACCGAATCAAATTCAGTTGAAATATACAAACTGCAAATTTCAAATAATGAAATGATTACAGTTTAAAATTCTTATCTGTACTATGTAGCCAAAATTTGAAAACCATAAACAATGAAGGTGGTGGACAGACCTGTACAACTTTCTTTCTATATCTCCATTTTCATTCATTCATTCATTTCATTCATTCATTCATTTTCTATACTGCTTAATCCTGTGTTCAGGGTCGCGGGGGACCTGGAGCCTATCTCAGGAGACTTCGGGCACTAGGCGGGGTACCAATCCATCGCAGGGCACACACACATACACACACTCACACACCCAATCACACACTATGGTCAATTAGACTAACCTGCATATCTTTGGACTGTGGGAGGAAACCGGAGAACCCGGAGGAAACCCACCAAGCACGGGGAGAACATGCAAACTCCATGCACACAGAGACGGGAATCGAGCCTGGCCGGGGAATCGAACCCAGACCCTGGAGGTGCGAGGCGACAGTGCTAACCACTACTAGTGCACCGCGCCGCCTGTCTCCATTTATCTCTCTTTAAAATAACCTCAGCTTAATAACTGTTCTGAAGGTACTGTAGCGTAAAATGTAAAGTAGTCGTGCTGCAGTACTGTATGGGTGAATGCCTTGTTCCACGCACCAAATAACGCTTTTATCCAGGATTTATCGAGAAATTCCGCCTTATATCAGAAGCTAGTTAGCTCTGTAGCTCGTGTAAGCCATGAACAAAACAGTGAAGCGAGGCATAAACCTGTCAGCACGTTAGCGGAAGCTCGTGATTATGGTAACTAGCAGTAACAAAAGATCACGCAAACAGTTCAGAGCAACATAGAAGCAAGAAGGTGAAGTGTTGTTTAAGATGGCATAACCTTATCAGGTGTGTGTTCTTGCTGAAACTGGAATTTTAAATCTGGGTTTTGGCAGGCAGCTGTTCTCTCCGGTTTCCAGTACTGCAGACCACCATGAATCTTTCAATGCTAAGGAGGACCGGACCAACCAGCCTACTTTCACCCATGCTATTATGGTAGGTAATTCTCTGCTAAAAACCCGACCTTGTTGTTCATTTATAAGATAAGATAAGATAAGATAAGATATACCTTTATTTGTCCCACAGTGGGGAAATTTCTACCTTTCTACATGAACAGAGATTAATAAAAGTTTCATACGAGTTTTTATAAAAAAAATTTTTTAAATGGTTACCCTTTCAAACCAGGCTTATGGGGGTCATTCAGTTTTCTCGCTGAAATGATGTTTAATTTCGACAGTAACCCTATTCCTTTGGAGAATTTTATTAGTGCACATAATTTGTCATCTCTTGTCACAGTCGTCGACTGATATTTCAGCTGGATTTCAACTGGGATTTGCTTTAAAATTTAAAAAAAAAGGGAAAAGAAATTGGTGGCATATTTCTCACGCATTCCCACTTAAATTGAATGGCAGTGACATCTGTCTTGTAGAGTCCAGGGCTTGTCAGCTCTCCCATACACAGGCTGTTCACGCCATGCTCAGGGGTTCAAAGCACCGACTGCCTCAGCACGTCGGTATGTTCAGCTTAGTCACTGCCAGTTCTGTGGTCAGAGCGCTCTCTCTCTCTCTCTCTCTCTCTCTGGTCGTTGCATGTAATGGTCTGTCGGCAGGATCACGGGAGTACCCGGTGTCCATCTGCCACACGCTCCTTCCAGCATGGGTTTTACTTTTTATTAAATGCAGACGTTTCACGCTCAGCGACGTGCTAACATGCTGCCAAGGCAAACCAATTACGGAAATTAGCCGAATATACGGCGTCTATTCGCTGTTTGCCATTTTCTGCCTTGTGCTGTGAGATGTATTAGTCGAAAACTGGAGCTGAAATGTGAAGCCTTGTGTATCTACGTTTGTCATTCGGCTGAGACCGAAATGAATCTCTGCTTTGCGCAGCGAAAAACGTCGACGCTGACACATACTGTAGAGGCCCTAAAACTGACGGGTTTGGAAGACGGAATGTAGGTTGCATTCGGAAAAAAAAAACTTTGTTTCATCTGCATTATTTTAAACTCATATAAAAATGAAAAATGATGGACGATACTGAAACTGGTTTTTAGTGATGCGTATGTGTGAGGACGGGATGATTTGGGTGTGCAGGGCGCACAGGGTAATTGGGATTGGAGAAGACATGTTTTTATGTCCTTGTAAAGCCCAGATGTCCACACAAGGGGGGGGGGGGGAAAGCTAAATGTTTATTTTTTTGTGTTAAGGTGTAAGATGGCATTAATGAGCTGTATTAGTAATGCATGATATTTTATAAGTTTGTATAATTTAGGGCATGTAATAAAACAGTAAGACCAATGTACAGTATGTGTGTGTTTATGTCTTATTGCCCAGTAATGTCTTTGCTACCCATCCTGTCATCGGGTTTACAGGGTCAGACAGTAACAATTTGTCATCAGAGTGAACCCACCTGTTGAGGCAGGATGACAGATGACCAATCAAGATTCCTCTGGACATAACTGAAGTAAGTGTACAGTGTGTGTGTGTGTGTGTGTGTGTGTGTGTGTGTGTGTGTGTGTGTGTGTGTGTGTGTGTGTGTGTGTGTCATTTTGGTTAAGGTCTACACTGAAAGGCCCTTGCAGCATTTAGAAAAAAATATATAGAATTAGTATCTAGAGCTGCAGTTGAACCAATTTAATCCATGAATGTACTGTAGTAATACTAAGGACCTTTACTTACATAAGCGAAATCTTAATTCCTTTCACGAACTCTTGTCTATTTGGTGTGTTTTAATCATTTATTGATTTTCAGACTTCGGGAGCTGTCCAAAACGGTTCTCATGAAATTAAAATTAAAATGTTTAAACAATAGCAAAAACAACATTCTGACACTACAGTATAATGAGCATCTTAATCATGCATTATCTTGATAGCTAGCTCTGTAACTTGTGTTGCCTTTGTGTGAACAAAGCAGTGAGGCGAGTCATGAGCCTGTTACCATGTTGGCCGAAGCTCGTGCTTACCTAAAGCAGTAACAAAAGATCAAAAGACACATGAACAGTTCAGAGCAAGCAAACAAAGTGCTGTTAAAGATGATATAACCTTAAGGTCAGATGTGTGTTCTTGCTGAAAGTGCTTCCATGACCAGTTTCTACTGTAAATGTGGGTTTTGGCAGGCAGCTGTTCTCTCCTGTTTCCAGTACTGCAGACCACCATGAATCTTTCAATCCTAAGTAGGACCGGAGCAAGCAGCCTTCTTTCACCCTTGCTATTAGGTAAGTCTATGCTAAAAAAAAATTTATTATTCATAATAAATTAAACCATGTGTTGTATTAAATTATTATGTGGAAATGAATCAAGGTAAATAATAATAATAATAATAATAATGTGGTGGCACAGTGGTGTAGTGGTTAGCACTGTCGCCTTGCACCGCCAGGGTCCGGGTTCGATTCCCCGGCCAGGCTCGATTCCCGTCTCTGTGTGCATGGAGTTTGCATGTTCTCCCCGTGCTTGGTGGGTTTCCTCCGGGTACTCCGGTTTCCTCCCACAGTCCAAAGACATGTAGGTTAGGTTAATTGACATTCCAAATTGCCCGTAGTGTGTAAATGTTTGTGTGTATGTGAGTATGTGTGTGTGCCCTGCGATGGATTGGCACCCTGTCTAGGGTGTACCCCGCCTTGTGCCCTAAGTTTCCTGGGATAGGCTCCAGGCCCACCGCGACCCTGTATATAAGGATAAAGCGGTACAGAAAATGAATGAATGAATGAATAATAATAATAATAATATTGTGAAATAAATTAATTGTGTAAACACTTCTACAAAAATTTTCATTAGAAATAAAGAAAAACATCATGTACTACACCAAAACAAAATTTTTTTTGAGTACTGCAGTTCGTTCTGAACAAAGTAATCTAATTGGACGAGAGGCTTTCTAACGAGTGGTCATAATAGACAGTAACAGGGCTGGGAAATTTAACTATATGCATCCGACCTTGTCCCAGATGTTTAAATAACTGTTAATTACACTAGATGTCGGTGACAGAATGGATGAAAGTAGGTTTGTATGATCCACAGAAATGAGGAGAGCAGGTACAGTACATGCCAAAAACACTTGATACAGTTATATCATCATAATCAACATTTTTGTCTACTTAATAACTGCTTCTAAGGTATTCCAAATTGCTTTTGTGTTTTTTATTTGCACCTACTGTAAGGTATATTGCTAACTAACTTTTAACACAAAGCTAATCCTCAAATACCTCTCTAATCCCTAATCAAGGGCACTACTGTACTTGGTGTGTTCAACAAGTGATTGCGCAATCGCTTTAGATTTAAGGCTACGTGGGATTTAACCCTGCAACCCAGACATTAGCGTGTTTATAACCAGCACAACAGCACTCCCTCTTATTGCTTAAATATACATTGATTGGTGTCGAATATCCATGAAAGAGGAACAATTATTAATCCTTGTTTACTGATCCTCCTTTCTGTCTTTCAGTTAATAAAACAGGAAAATGCAACATGTCAGTTTACAGCTTTACCTCTGACACTGGAGACTCTTTCCAAAAACGCTCGGTCATAATCTCTCCTTTGGCTACTTTGTTAGAATCATCCGTTATGATATAATTAATATACATGTACATGTGTGCGCCTTTTGTCAGAGCTGCTGTTATATATTAAGAAAACAAAACCCCCTCTGACCTTTCAGACTTTAGTGAAACAGTCAGTTCCATGGAGCACTGAGCTTTTCAGTGTCTTTTTCACAGGCCAACTTACACTTAATGTCAGTTTGTATAAGAGCCTCTGCTAAATAATTAAAAGTAAATGAAGTATAAATGTGCTGTCTCACAGATTGAGCGTAATGTAAACCAAAGAAAAGCAGGGTTAAGACAGAAGCTGAGAACTTGTCCGGTAATCTCATTTAGCAGGACAGTAAAATAAACAGAGAATCACGCAGTCCAAAACGCCCATCAGAGTTTCGCTGAAGTAATGAGAAGTCTGGTTTAATTTCACCCAAACTCTCACAACGCCTTTCTGCTCAGATCTGGAAAAGCTCAAGTGATGGCATCATGTGAGTAAATCAAGGACGAAAGTGTGGAAATACTGTATAGAAACAGCAGGAGATGACCACGCTGGATGGAGTCCATAGTCTTGTCTGACTAAATGTCTCATGAGTCACCAGTTTGATCTCAAGGAAAATTCTTTAGCTTTATAAGAAGTGAGATGGATTTCATTTGACTTATTCAAAATAAGTCAATTCAAAAAGAAAGGTACAACTGTTATCATTTTAGGCTTTAGAGGGGGAAAAAATTCATTTGACACACATGTGGTCATGAGGATAAAAAAAAAAGTAATCAATTAAACCATGTGTTTTATTAAATTACCATGTGGAAATGAATTGCTGTAAATAATGATAATAAAATAATGTGAAATAAATTAATCATGTAAACCCTTTTACAAAAAATGTACATTAGAAACAAAGTCAAGTGTAAAAGTGAAAAAAAAAATTCACATGGAAAATGAATGAATCAGGAAAAAGTCATGTGGAAAATTAATTAAGTTAAATCTTGAAAATAAATGATAAAAGAAAAATTTGCACATAATTAATTAATCAAGTAAAGAACTTAAAATTAATTAATCAAGAAAAACTTGATCATGGAGGCAAAAGGATCAAGTGAGAAATCACACTGGAAATAAATAAGTTGATGAAATCACTTGTTTAACTTAAATTTTTACATAAACAAATCAAGAAAAAATACATATGTAAAAAGAAGTGAATCAAGTAAAATTACATTTTTTAAAATCTATGTAAAAATAAATAAATCAAGAAAAAAAAGTGAGGTGAAAAATTATATATTATTAAAAAATTCATGTAATAAGAAAGAAAGAAAGAAAGATGTATGGGAACATTCATGAATTACGTAAATCAAGTAAAATTTATTTTTTCATTACGAGTCTTGAAAATGAGAAATCATGTGAAAATAAATACATTTTAAATATAAATAAAGAAAACATCTGAAAATAAATGAAGATGTAGTTTTAAAAATGTAAAATAATGTCTAATGTAAATCACATGTACCATCCAAAGATATGCAATGCAGACTAGGCTTATTGGTGTTTTCATATTGCTCATAGTGTGTTTGTGTGTGTGTGTGTGTGTGTGTGTGTGTGTGTGTGTGTGTGCGCGCGCCACCGTGATTGGCACTGTGCCCAGAATGTACCCCACCTTTTGCCACTAGTCCACTGGTACAGACTCCAGGCCTCCCGTGACCCTGTACAAGTGCTACTGTATACAGAAGGAGTAAGAGAAAATCACATGAAAGATATGTGTAGCTTTTTAATATATAAATCACATGAAAAAGAAAGAAAAATATGTTCTATCACCTTAAATCAAAGGTTTTTCTAAGGTGGTAAAAGTATGAAGTAAAATCACATGTGAGAGTAATTAAAAGTAAGTTAAATCTCATTCAAAATAAATGCATTGAGAGAAAGCCATATGTGAAACTAAATAACATGAAAAAATTATTGAATTAAGAAAAAAAAAGAAAATTCAACCTCGAGCAAAATGACATGAATGAAAAAATGCACCAAAAAGAAAATTCACGTGAAAAATGAATTAACAAAGTAAAGTCACATGTGAAGGTAAATTCATCATCTTTTAAAAAACAAGTGCAAAAAATAATTGTGCAAAAGATGAAGCATGTACAGTATGTAAAAAGTCATCATTATGATTTATATATAAAAAAAAAAACAGAACAAAACAAAACAGATGGAAAAATAAAAACACATGGACCACATGTGAAAAAGTGTGGGGCATTTGAAACGTCTAAATTCAGCTCAGGTACTGACTTCAACTCATCATACATTTTAATATCAGTTGACTCGTGAGACCTTGTGGTTTGTCAGAATTGCCTAATCAATCTGTCCACATGGCTTCACTGTTGCTTGAGGATAAACGATTCTCTTGGCATTTAGTCAACATTAAAAAAGATTAAAAAAAAACAAAAAGATCTCTTTTTCATAAATTATAAGGTGCAGACAGTGTATGTATGATGCATAGACGCGGCTTTCTGGTATAGAATATCTTCTAAAGATTGCACAAGGGAAAGAGGGATTGTGTTGCGGATAATGTCTGGATTATTTCAGGTATTTCAAATGACAAAATTGTGTGAACTTTTTTTTTTCGTTCAGTCTGAGAAATCAAAGAAAAACACATCTCTCTCTCTCTCTCTCTCTCTCTCTCTCTCTCTCCATTTTTGTATTTTGTTTCTATGCATGTTTTTTATGATATGCTCGGTCTCGGATTGTTTTTTCCTAAGATCTAGCAAATTTTAGCTGCTGTGTGTTTAAACCAAAAACAACACATATCATGTGACTGTCACCCAAAACAAGTGTTCTTCTTCTTTTCCCACTATGATTTGCATCCTGTTGTGGATCAGCTAATCACTGCCAGATCGTCCGAGGCACATTCTTGGGCTTAGAAGCTTTCGAATCGGTCGGACCCTTAGGAGAACTCCAGCTGCGTTCACTATGTACTGTATTTCTTTCTGCGATTTTTGGGTCAATGGTCATAAATCATTGTAGTCACTCAACCTCTTGGAGATAGACATGCAATTTATGGCTTTATAAGTCAGATTCTGTGCTGCAATCCTACTCCAAAATGCATTTTTGTGGTCTCGAAAAAAGACTGGCCAATGCGAATCTTCATCATTCCAGGAAAGAAGATCTTCAAACCGTATCTGTCATCTAAAGCGAAAGAAAAATATGACCACCGTGTAAATTAAATAAGACGTTCTATTTCATGTATTTTATGCTGTATTACCTTAAATTCACTCTATTTGTCATGACAACAGGCTGAAACGTTTGACTCAGTGATACAAGCAATGAAATTTCTCATGTGACTGGAGTGATTGGAGTCGCCAATTTGTCGTTATACATTTGTTTAACTGCTTCATGAGTGGCATGATGGTTAAACGTCCACCCCGTCATCAAGGGTGACATTCTGTCATTGTCATTAGACGTCAAGAGAGCATAACCTGGCCCTGATCTCTGCGGTGGTGAATGATGATGTCATTCTACTCATGCGAAGCGGTGGGGTCTGTGGTTTAATATGAAAACACAGGACATCATACACATGTAGCTGAAAACACACAATATTTGACAACTGATCGACTAACACATTTATGCCAGATCCACCAATCATACTGTATCTCACTTACAATTACTGTACAGTTAGGTCAATTTTATATTTTAAGCATTGCCATTTTGATTTGATTTGATTTCATGTGTGCGTGGTCTCAAGCAGCTATATTTCTTACAGGTTTTACAGTATTACTGACTCACCCACTCATCGTCTATACCACTTTATCCTGTAAACAGGGTCGTGGGAGACTGGAGTCTATCCCAGGAGACTTAGGGCACGAGTTGGGGTACACCCTGGACAGGGCGCCAATTTATCACAGAGCAGACATGATTATTCATACACTATGGGCAGTTTGGGAACACCAATTAACCTAATCTGCATGTCTCTGGACTGTGGGAGGAATCCGCAGTACCTGGAGGAAAGCCACCAAGCACAGGGAGAACATGCAAACTCCATGCGCACAGAGACACGACGAGGCAATCAAACCTCGACCCTTGAGGTCCAAGGCGACAGTGCTAACCACTACATCGCCGTCCCGGCCTCTGAAGTATTCTAAACTATTTAAACTTGTTGATTGCTCAAATGTTATGTCTCCACACTCCAGTCCAGTAGGTGGCAGTATTGCATAGCAACATATCGCCTATAAATCTAAAAGATGAAAAAGCGATACTCTCTCAAAACATATACAAGTCCATTCAATTTTCAGCTATTTGATTTATTTATTTATTTATTTTTATTTTTTGAGAATTAAAATTGTCAATTTTGGACAATTTAACATTTGTATTTTTAAATTAACTTAATATTTTTAAAAGTATGACTCAAAAACCAAGAAAAGATTTACATATCAATTAAATCGGACAGCTCCCCTAACTTACATTTCACTAACATTTTGCATTCCTTAGAAATTGTTTTCATTTTAAGTATATGGGTATCGGTAAGTACGTACGGGGAGTGTTCAAACCAGGAAATTTGTCCTCAATGAAGACGTAAAACTGATTGGCACTGTCTTCAAAATTTCAAACCCAGTACGGTGATGAGACTCTTAACCGCAGTAAAACATTTTAAAGAACGTCTGTAAATGACTTGGTGCCCACTGCAGTTGTTCCTGTGACAGTTCTGGACGCCTGATACTTGAAAATCGATGAAAACTTGTCGTCCAGTAACTTGCCTGGGATTTATTGCCAGGTCCCCTGTATAGTCCTGACCTCACTCCAGGCCATTTCCACATGTTTGGGCCATTAAAGGAATTCCTGGGAGGCCAGAATTTCAGATCTAAAGCAGGCAGTCTGATCTTACTGAGAAAACTTTCTAACTTGATGATATTCAAGCACTAGTCAAAGTGCATTAGTGTAGAAGGAGATTATATAGAGGTAGTTTTACTCCCTGTAACTGTGTATAACATATCTGTGTTCTGTTATTCTGCACAATCAAAAGTCCCGGTTTGACTTGAACAGCCCTTGTATTGCTTTTTATAGCTCGTGTTTGTTTATTGTTGCCTAAATCTAACTCGTCTCTCTATTTTCTTTTCTTATCTCTCTTCTTTTTATTATTGTTTTCTCTTTTAAGTAAATTTTATTAATTTCTTCTTCTTCTTCTTCATTCTAAGTTAAAATCTCCCAATAAACACATTGCATGTAGCATAAAGTTATACCATGTAGGAATGACAATTTAAACCCACTTGATTTGACTATTTCAGATTACTTTATTCTTATCATCATATGCATTTACATGCACCTTAATATTCCACTAAGAATCAGAATCACAGCCCAATCAGAATAAAACTGCGCCAAGAAACCGCCTCATCCAGAACCGTCTGACCCGAGCTGGAATGGAATGATTGGAATGAATTTCGGGTAATGAAAGGGCTGGTGTAAGCCTTTGATAATAGTTTCAATAGGCACTGTAAATATAAGCCATGTGGACTCCTGATCAGATCGCTTCTCTCTTGTTGGAATAAATATATCCTTTCTGCCCATGTTTGTGGAACGTGGAGGTAACATTAGACAAAAAAATTATGTTTTTCTTTCATTCCTTATTAATAAACTCAGTGAGAAGAGCTTACTCCCTTATGTGTTTACTTTTATCCACCAGGTCTCTGGATGGGATAGCGGCACTGATAGGCTCATGGTTTCACACGGAGTAAAGCATCTAGCCAATCACAGGAGAGGCTGGATTCTTGTAACCAATCATAATGCAGAAGGCGGGATTTATCGGGAAAGATGGGCGGCCTAGACTAAAAAGTTTCTCCTTTTCCTTTTGTCTTTTAATTTTCCATCAGATTAAATACTTCACAGCAGGCAGAACCACTTTATTTTCTGATTAAAAGCTTTAAGAATGTAAACACATCTTATCGAATCATCGTCCATGTAAACAGTTGCGCTGGAATTTCTAATCAGAATGATGGCTGAAGAAATGTCGTCCATGTCTTCTCTATCCTTTATTTTTTTCCCTCATTCTTTCTCTTTGTTGTTGTATGTGTTTTTAACTGTAAGGTCAAAAAATGGTACCTTATATAAATTTAGTAAAGTTCATCTTGTCCAGGGTGTTGGGATGGTGGTGATTTTTATTTTTTTAACGTTTTGCAACTAAAAGTTTTACTGGGTTGTCCAGTCCCTAAAGGCAAGTTGAGAGACACAAGACACAAGAATCTGCAAAAGGATTCCCGACCAAGTATTGAGTGCAGAACTGAACATAATTATTTGAAGGTTGACTTGTGAAATTAAAAACACTTTTCTTTTATTGGTCGGATGAAATATGCTAATTTTTTTTGAGATTTTGTGTTTTCATGAGCTGTATGCCACAATCATCAATATTAAAACAATAAAAGGCTTGAACTACTTCAGTTTGTGTGTAATGAATGTTATTGATCCTCCAGTGACAATGTCTGTTCAGATATTTATGAAGTTACGAACACTTATGCAATTGATGATGCACTTATGCAACATGATTGATGCTGTACGTCCAGCAGTAAGAAAGCGCTGGCACCAGAATGCCGCAGTGCAGCGGAAAGTTCCTGGAGTTTATATTTTTGACAAATGAGGTGAAGAGACAGAAGAAAAAAAAATAAAGAGAAATTTGTTTTTCCGCTCGATTTCTTTGTTTTAACTTCAGGAGCGCTAGCTTGGCTCATCTCTCCGTGATGGAGGCATCTCTTTGACCTTCTGTTCTCCGCAATCCTAACGGCTTATTGAATTCACAGAATCGCATTTCAGTCTCTTCGTTCATTTGCCTCATGTTAATCATCGCCTTCGGGGTTTGCCAGGTATCCGATCCACACACGTATGCCCTGCACGATTTAGTCACGCTCCAACCAGGCTCTTCGGCCAGAATCGGGATGCAACTCCATTTCATGTGTTTCTGCTTTACATCATTCTCCCGCACAGATCAAAGAGAATTCTGTTTGAAACAACAACAAAAAATGCTAAATGAACCCTTCTTTATTATTTATTAGGTTATATACTGTAGTATGTATGTAGTTTTTTTTTTTATCTGATCGTCTACTTGAGTTGCCTTTAATTATAGAGTAGGATTTTCCTTAAAAAAAATTTTTATTTTTTTTTTAAAGACAATGCACACGCTTTTCTGTGAGCGCCAGATCCTACCTAAAGGTCAAAGCTGCACTTTGGAAACATATGACAATCTGAGCTAAGTACAGCTGTCATACCAGTGATGGAAAGCAGGATGTGTTAGGTGCTTTGGGACTTTGGTTCAGAGGCCTCTGCCAAAAAGTATAAGAGTGTCAGTTTAGAGACTGGAGGTTGTCTATACTGTAGTACACACAGTGGAGCTGCGTCCAAGTGTAAATTGCCTGTAATGTAAGGCAGATTTCTGAGGATTGGACGGAGACTTGGCTAGGCAGGATCAGTTATACTATTGTGTACAACCTGCAGCGTAGTCCAAATGTCTAACACCACTACCGAGAAATCCCGACATTTATCAAAAACTAATCTTTTTTTTTTTTAAACAGATACAAAATATATTTCTCATTTTGAAAAACGCTGATACAGGTGTTTTAAACTTTTAAGTTTGAGTTGCTCAGAATATATACAGTATGAATAGTTTTTGCAGAAATGTAAATGCATACTGACAAAGTACCTCAGTCACCCAACTAGACCAGCTTTGTGTATTCTCAATTTGCTGATTGCAGGGTTGTTCACAGGTTTAGGCAACATTTACACCACAAGCAAAAGAGGGACAAATCATTTTTTTATTATAATTTTTTTTTAAATCTGTTATACTGTATGTGGATAAGATCTGTTTTGTTTGTTTGTTTGTTTATTTGTTTGTTTTTCCAACAACAGTGTGAACAGAAATCGGATTGAATCTGATCTTTTCAATAATGGAATCCTCTACAGTATATGTGCTCCTAAATCAGATTTTTATTTTTGTAAACAGTCATATCTGAATTTATGCGACTTTTACTGTACATCAATCCAACTTGGCATTCGTCAGAATTTCATGCTAGCAAAGAATGAGAATGATGATGATGATGATGATGATGATGATGAAGATGATGATGGAGTAAAGTGGGATTTGAGTAATGGGATAGTGAGGTAACAAACCACACAAACATTTGTGGTGATGTTGTACTGTTGAAATTAGAAGCGGCATATCGCAAGCACTCTGTTCGAAGAGATCTAAAAACAAAATTAAAATGGTTTCATGCGGCTATAGAAGACCCTTTGTTCCAATGCCAAAGGAAACGCCAACGTTTTTAAAGGAAAAATGTACATCAGGCAAAATAAAAAGCCATTTTTACAAAAAACGTCACATGATTTTTTTTAAATATATAATTATATACTGTATATTTTTACTAAAGTAGAAATATTGGTCCCGTTGAAAAGTGTCATGGCTGTTCACTCCTTGTTTTTTTAAAGTGACTTACGCTATATCTAACATTAATCTGAACAGACCACGCTGACCCACATGTGCAACAAAAAATGATTAATGATTTCCCTCATCCATAGTTCACTGGAAACTATGTTATTATTTTTTTTTAACCTTTTTTTTTTTTCAATGGTTAACAATTTTCCAGGAAGCCTTCTATGAGCTGTACGCTCATGTTCTGCAAATTGATGCAGGTTGGTTCTTGCTTCTTGTCATAAAAAGGTTCCTGCACAGTATATATTTTTTAAACTTCTTTTTTAACTTCTTTATTCTATTCAGCTCCAGAGATATCATCACCTAATGAAAGACCCAGGAGCATGCTGTTAGGGGGAAAAAAAATTGGAAAATAATTAAAATCATAAGAAGGTGGTACGATTATGCTAGACACAATGCATTCATTATTTTTTTAGAATTCCTGCCTGACAAGATGTCATGAAGTGTTTGTTCCTCAGCACAGCCAATTTGCCTGGGTAGACTTTTTTGTTCATTAAAAAAAAAAAAATCTTATCTATTTAATTACTTTTCAAAGTTGTGGAGCATGTGAATCATATTAGTTCTGGTTATCACTTACAACTTTTTTTTTTTTTTTTTTTAACTTTCCTGTCATGTAGACTTCAATTTTACAGACAGCCTTAAATATACATTAAATAAATGTCTGCTTACAAAAAAAAAAAAGCATCATGTCAATAATCAGACATTTTTCTTATTCAAAATAGAATAAAATAGAATAATGTTTTCCCCTGTTTTCTCCAAAAATGAGGAAACAATTTTAAAGAGACCCCACCCCCCTCCCCTGTCCATCAATTTCAGGGTAGACCAGTTTCCTGTGTTCTGATTGGACAGAAAAATCTACTTCCACAAAGGGGAGCAATTGAACTTTACAACCTGTTTATAAAGGAGTATAAATGTGACCTTTAAATGATGCGTCACTGATAGAGTTAAATTATGTGAAAAACTTTTTAAGTTGATACAATAGAACAAACCTATAATATAATCCTGTCATTTGAATTTGAATATTGTCATAGCTGCTGTTATAGGAAATACTGTAAATCAATCCTTCTATTCTGGCCCATCGGACTACAGGTCTTAACCGCGCTGTGGAATAAATTCTGTACAGTAGCGAAAATGGCAGACTAAGCAGAAATATTATTTCAGTGAATGGAACATGAGGAGTAAATCCACATTGTTTTTGTCTCACTCGATCCAAAAAGCATCCACCATGAGAAAAATGCAACAATCAGTCATCTCTTGTTCGATTTGGCCAGCTGCTGTCATTTTCATCCCTGTATATTTTCTTTAGGTGACGGAAACAGAGCCTGGTGGCCATGTGGTGCAGCGCTCTGGAGTTTTCAGGCTCCCATGGGAAGCTGGTTTAAAACACAAGGGTCTTCCTTCCCCTGCCTCCGAAGGGGCCCAGTTGACTTCTGGAGCATGCTCAGGCCAGTACGAATGTGACAGGATGAAAAACGTCAAGCCGTACCACCCACACACAAAGGAGGCACTTCTTGTTAGGGCAGGTTTCATGTACATGAGCGACCGTGATGTTGTTCTTTCAAAGGGGAGAACATTTGTCTTTTGCTTTCCATTTTAGTCCAATGGATGCAAAAACCTTCATTGTAGATACATTTTTACTTTTACTTTTCATTATTTGAAATACACTGCCAGCATACTTAATCTTTTAGGCTTATTTCCATTTATCAATTGCACGTAACTGACAACGTTTCTGTTTCATAGTGGCATAGTGGTTAGCCTTAGTGGTTGACCTCCAGGGTCCGGGTTCGATTCTCGCCTTGGGGTCTGTGCGCATGGGGTTTGCATGTTCTCCTCATGCTTGATAGGTACCAAAAGACATGCAGATTAGGATCATTGGTGTTTCCAAATTTCCTGTAGAGTGTGACAAATTGTGTGGATTGAATACACTGGCATCCTGTCCAGGGTGTACCTCATGCCCTAAAATTCAAATAAAAATTTTATTTGCCACATACACAGTCATACACAGTACAACATGCAGTGAAATGCTTACACGACTGCCAGTGACCTTAAAAAGAGAATTAAAGCTTATAATAAGAAATAAATATGAATAAAAGAAATACGATAGAAAAATTACAATTGCCGTCACACTTGTTGTACTCATCTAGTTATTCATATGGAGGTCTTGTTTGTTTCACAAGGATCCTGGTTCAATATAGTGTTTGTCTATGCAAAACTGTACACAGTCCAGTATATAACACACGATACTGTATATTCAGTACTACCAAAACAATACCACAACGGTGATATGTCTCGAAGCCCTGTTTTCACTCATCTTGATTTCTACTGACTCGACTTGGTCCCTTTTTGCTTTTGTATTTATTTTGGGTCCCTTTCGTCTACCACAGTCTGTGCAAAACATCTGCTCTCAGCTGGCCCATGCTAACATAAATAACTGCTTCGTTTTAACTCTTGGCTCTTCTATCCGGAGTGCTCTCGAAGCCGACTCCTAACCATCACCCTCCTCCTCGCCGCCGCAGCAGCAGCAGCAGGATGCGATAACGAGCAGGACACGAGCGGCGCGACGGCCTGAGCGCTCTTCGGCTCGTGAGAACAGAGCGTGATTTACTGACCGCAATGTGAGTGTGAACCAGCTGAGAGTTTTATAGCTTCACCAGCATGTGGGAGTTTCTGGTCATGTGATACTGCGTGTAATTAGGCCTGATGTGTTTTTGGAAGCTTCTTTTAAGGCTTGTTAAAAATGTCAGCAGTTACGTAATTAATCACGGAGCCACATTAACACTACTTTTATTACATAGTGATAACTAAATATGGTTATGAAACCTAGCAAGGTTCGACTAAGAGCACTTACACCACAGCGAATGAGCTGGCGCATGCACGCGGCTAAGACACTTTAATAAAACACTATGCTTAAAGGGGAGGTGAATGGATTTAAAGTGAGAGTGAGTAATATTTGATGTCATTCTGCTCATATTTCAGCAACTGTCACTTCAATAAAAAACAGATCAGTGTACTGTATGGCACTGTAGCTCTGGAAGGCAAGAAAACAAAATGTGTATTCACACTACAGTTACGAAGTACTCAGAAGTATTTCTTTTATGTATCTAAACTTCACCTGAGTATTTTTTTTCTTACTTCTACTCTATAGTTTTAATGAAGAACCTGTACTTTTACTCTCTACATCTTATATACCGACTCATTACTTTTCAAATGACGATCAAACCAAAGTGCGTTAATTTTCTAATGACACAACCAAACTTCACCCCATGTGTTAAGGACAGAAACTAAAATTTTACCTCCAGTCTTGGTTTACAGAAATGAAATGATTGACGGTTACCTGAGCAACAGATCCCACCCATTTGGTCTCCCACCCATTTTTCTGGCTCCTTTTTTGCTCCTTGAACAGAAGCACCTGTCCAGGTAAGTTTAGAAGCAATCATGCAAACATGCTTTTCAACTTTTCCACGTTTTGTCATCTTACAACCACAAACGTAAATCATTTGGAATTTTATGTAATAAAGCTGAAGTTGAAGGAAAATGAAAAATGTGGTGTGCATTTGTATTCAGCACCCCTGAATCAATAATTTTTAGATCCACCTCATGCTGCAGTTACAGCTGCATGTCTCTACTAGCATATAGAAAGTGAACTTTTTGCTAATTCCCTTTGGCAAAATAGCTCAAGTTCATTCAGATTGTTATAACCTAACCCTGCTTTAAACTTCTCTTCAACTTATCCCTGACCTGTCTGATGTGTTCCTTGAGCTTCACTAATGTTCTCTAACAAACTTCTGAGGGCTTCACAGGAAAAGCTGTATTTATACTGAGATTAAATCACGCAAAGGTGGACATTATGTACTAATTAGGTGACTTCTGAAGACAACTGATTTCACTGCATTTTAGTTAGGGGTATGATAAATCGCAATAAAATACATTTACGTTTGTGGTTGTCCTGAATTCTTACACACTCACACAATAAACACAGTTTTTATTTCATGCCAATACAATGTATGCAAAGTATATACTGTATATAGTATAACGAGCCTGTAATTATAATTGTTATAATATAATGTGTATAATATAATGTTAACCTTATTGTATTCTGCATGCTTGCAGTATGTCCATATTTATTTGCTACTACAGTACTTGCATTATACAGGGTAGTAATGATAGCAACTAGCTAGCAAAGTACTGAACGAGGCTAACAATGCTATCTGCTGTTTCATCCTGGTTTTCTCCAGGTACTCCAGTTTCCTTATGCAGATTAGGCTGATTGACATTCCCAAATTGCCCACAGTGTGTGAATGCGCATGTTAATGTTGACCGGAGGTCCTACCATGGTCATACAAATGTGAATAAATACAATGGTCACCATTGGCCTCTACGGTCCCTAGTTGGACTACAGAGGTTCTTACAGTACGTACTGTAGATGGATGGATGGATGGATGGTGCAAAATAAGACTTCCATGTATTTATTGGCGGATCGCAAACCAGCTGGCGCACACTGACACCTGTTGTATTATAAAGAGTAATTACATATGATTAGGTATGGAACAATACTACTAACGTGAAAGCTGGCCAGTGGAGGAGAGGGAAGGGAATGTGAATTCAGATCCAGTAAGAGAGCAAGAGCGGGGGGGGGGGGACTTTAAATAAGGAGAAGTGGGAACTTTGAGAAATTAGTTAACTTTAAAAAGTTGTTTGTAAACTATAAATATTCAAATATTCATATATTTCTTTTTATTTTGATATAAAGTTGACTTCTTTTAAAGTTGTCCTATAATCATCATCATCATCATTATCATCATTAAATCATCATCATCATTATCATCATCATCACCACCACGACCATGTGGACCACCAACCAGTAAGGAAGAAAAAAAAGGAGGGATTTCTTCAACAGTTCAGAAAGCTTTGTGTCTTTTTATAGACATTCTAATCCATGTTGTTTGTATGAATATTTCGGGTTGTGTTTGTAATTGCATTTCACTTTTCTTCCATCTATAGCCGCATTTACAGACTCTCTCCATAAACGTTAACTTCAGCATATACAAAAATATACGTTTTTGTTATTTATAAAGTTTCCCTGGGGAACCATCTCATTTCCTCTGTCTTCATGGTAATCTCACTGGACAAACACAAACTCCACGCAGAAGAGCCATGTCTGGGCATAAACGATGCTACTGTCTACAGTACTTGATCCATCTAATCTGTGCATTGGCAGCATTTCTGCTATTCAGAACCCCTCTGTTCTAATGTAGCAGTCATCCAAAGTTCATTCTTAATCCTCCTTCGCTGTTGTCTCTTTCAATCTGTTCCTTCTTTCATACTTTTTTTTCCCCACAAACAGAGCGATCATTCTAAGCTTTTAAGCAACTTGATTTGTCTTGAGTAGATGAGAAGATCTGATGATTGCTGAATGGAGAACTGGGATTTGTTATCAGAGGTCTGTGAGTGCAAAAGCCAAATCTGAAAATAACTTTGGTGATTTGAGCCAGGCCTGATAAATATCTCAGAGGTAAAGGAGGAGGGGGGGGGGGGTTAGAAGTATATGCGCGTGTATGCTCTTAGAAGGAAGTGCGATGCTGGTGGTCCCCGTGTGGATGATGGCAGTTGGTCAAGTCACAGTAAGGTAAAGAGATATTTTCCTAAGAGGCACCATTTTAAGTTTCCCAATCGAATTAGAATTTGTTGTGATGTGGCTGAGAAATTTATAAGTGCTGTATCATCCTTTTTTCGAACTAACCAAATATTATAGGATTGTGTCGAATTTAAAGAGTGCAAATATCTGTCGCCTTGCATCTCCAGGGTCAAGGGTTTGATTCTGTGTGCATGCAGTTTGCATGGTCTCCCCGAGCTTAGTGGGTTCCTCCTGGTTCTCTGGTTTCCTCCCACAGTCCAAAGACATGCAGATTAGGTTAGCTGGCATTCGGAACTTGCCCATAGTGTGATGCATTGGCACCCCATCTCCGTGCCCTCCTGGGATAGGCTCCAGCCCCTCAAGACCCTGTCTACAGGATAAAGTGGTATAGATTATGAATGATATGAAATATTCCATATTTTTGAAGGGAATTCAGGAAGCGCAGTGATAAGACTTCACGGAGCTCAAAGTACAAACAGACAAGGTAACCACAGGCATATCCATAATCATAAATGATAACGCAGGGCTAAAAACAAAGTAAAAGTGCAAACAAAGGCAGGACCGGAGGCACAGAAACAATCTACCATAAATGAGAATTGACAGAGAGATAAAGGAGTGCGAGTGCATACAAGATAAAGACGAACAAATCAACAATCAACAGTTGCACAACACGGGGAACACAAGCATGATGGCCTACAAGGCAACCAGATGCAATCTGCTTTATGAGAATCGGTTTTATAGGTAAAAGTTCTAATATTGTAGAATATATTAAGTAATGTTATACACCGACCAGCCTTAACATTAATACTCAAAACATTACATGCAATATTACGTATGCCCGTGGTGTGATGTGGTGCCCAGCACCGGGAAGTTGGCGCACAGATCCTTCACATGCTTGGGGTTGTGGGGTGGGACCTCCAGGGGTCAGGTCCACCAAGTGCAGTTCCACCATCATATTTCTTTCTTTTATTTTTGATATATTTGAATTTTTCAGATATGTTGAAAAAATCTATCCGAACAACAACTTGGCACAGGTTTACCCCTGACGCCCTTCCTGACACAACCCTCCTATTTTATACGTACATGTTTGTCTATTGGATTAGAATCGAAACCCGAGCTTTCTGCCAAAATCCTAAATGTAAATATGATGTAAATATATTTAATTGTTGTGAAGGTAGAGAACATTCATTTGCTTTCATTTATCATTTTATATACATTTCAGCATAACACTCCAGACGTTTGTCCCACCCTGTATGTGGAACATAATTAAAACATTTCACAAACATTTCAGTAAGCAGTTTTAACACTGCACTTGGGACTCGTAAGAGCTTAATAATAAAAACTCATAATAATAAATGCCAGAAAGTCTACTTGTAAACACCCTCATAATTCATTATGAGCCAAATTTTGCATGTGTGTACTGTATATTTGTTGTTGTTGGTCTTTCGGCTGCTCCCGACAAGGGGTCGCCACAGCGGAATATCCAGTCCGCACTACAATTTGGCACAGGTTTTACGCCGGATGCCCTTCCTGACGCAACCCTCCCATTTTATCCGGGCTTGGGACCGGCACTGTATCCAGTGGCTGGGGTGTGGGCACTGGCTGGAATCGAACCCGGCCTTCCGCATGGCAGGCGAAACACCTACCACTGAGCCACCAGTGCTATTTGTACTGTATGCAATTAGAAAATTTGATACTATTTGAAATTTGAAAGAGTTTGGGGTTAGAAATGGAGAGAAGGCTCAAGAAGTTAACAACAATTCAATCTTTTTCAAATAGCCATCCATCCATTCATCTAGGAACCTCTGTAGTCCAACTAGGAGGCCAATCATGACCATTGTATTTATTTCCATTTTTACCACCGTGGTAGGACCTGGTCAAGGGCAATTTGAAAACACAAATTAGTCTGATCTGCATGTCTTTGGGCTGTGGGAGGAAACCAGAGTACACGGAGGAAACTCACCAAGCACGGGGAGAACATGCAAACTCCATGGACACCGACCCCAAGGTGGGAATTGAACCCAAACCCTGCAGGTCCAAGATTACAGTCCCAACCATTAAGCCACTTTTTAAATCTTTATTTCAGACCCAATTTACATTTAATTTTGACTTCTTTATATAGCCCTGTATATACTTCTTTAGATACCCCTTAGCAGATGTAGCAGTAACAGGTAAACTTAAGTCAAGATAAGCCATTATTTGTCATATACAGTACAGTACTGTACATTACAGCACAGTGAAAGTCTTTCTTCACATACTCTATACCCGACATTCCGATCAGTAACTCAGTGTCTTAGCCCTCTGAGACACCACTACAATATATATGCTACAACATACTATACAGTATATAGTATACAATATATATTGTTATAATAATATACAGTACAGTATATACAAATAGTTTTTCAGTGCATGTGTTCTAAAACACAGGTCTGTGATGAAAACATTGATTTGAAATGTTATTCTAATATTCAAATCGATGTCTGAATATCAGTGCAGCTGTTTGTAATCACTAGTTCTTCCTGATTGTAAATGTAAAATTATTATATATGTATTTTTTTTCCTTTAGCTCAATCAATTCCGACTGGATGTCTTCCAGCCTCGGGGCTGTGCGTGAGCAGATCAGATGCAACGAGTAGGTTGCAGATTCCAAAGGCAGGAGGAAGTCATTGCTTTCTTTTTTCTTTCTTCCTTTCTTTTTTTTTTTTTTTTTTTTTAAATAGCCCGAGGCTTTGGACTTAAAGGCCCAAGATAGTTTCCCCTCTTTCCCTGACACACACACACACAAACTCGAGCACAATTTGGGAGCCTCCCCTTTGAGGGGAAGTGGACGCATTCCCTAGGAAGTTTACTTGTTTTCTCCTTCCTCTTGACTTCCTCTGTCCCTGATTTTAGTTAATTGCTGTTGGACTGGCATGTATGATAAACAGCCGAGAGATCAGACCACACCAACACTCGCTGCACAGTCACATAAAAAAAAAAAATTAAAAAAAAAAAAAAACTTACAGTAGCATCCAAACAATTTAAATTTTTAGACCAGTCCTAATTTGAACTAATTGATCTAAAAAATATAGTATTATATTAATATCAAATGATTTGCAATCATTTGATCATTAAATCCTGTTCAAACACGATATGTTTTACATGCTAAATAAGTGTGCAAATGAAATCTACTTAATAAACGTGATCTTACACCTTCATTCCACGGCATCATTACAAAACAATAATAATAATAATAATAATAATAATAATAATAATAATAATAAAAAAATAATAATAAAAAATAATAATAATAATTAAAAAAAATTTATATATATATATATATATATATATATATATATATATATATATATAAAATTATACTGTATGTTTAAAGACACTTCAAGAAGCGCTATTCTTCATCTACCACCTGTTTTACAGTTTAAACACAGGACCATAAATGTAATAGAGAACAATCAAGAGGATATACCATAAGTGATGCTGCAGACTTGTTTAGTTAAGTAATTGAGATTTTTCGCACTTATATAACCTGTACCTCACACCCATGTGGCTCAATAACAATCTACGTAGTCTGGCTACAAGCCATACAGTAAGTGTTTATAATAAAGGACAAGACAATCACTTGGTATTAAAATAAAGTGTGCATTTGTTGTGATGACCATGCAGACATGAAGACATAACAGTCGCTGTGATTTATACAGAGATTACATAATTACTATAGACCTCTTCTGGGAACATTACTTACCCGACGCATGTCCGGGAAACGCGTTCCTCCCAGCAGTAATTCGAATGAATAAATTTGTTTTTAGGGGAAATCTTTGCCAGAAGTTACATTTCACCTGAATATCATTTTTGATGTCTATCCTATGTTTTAATCGTTTTAATGAAGTGATCACAATACGGGGTGTTTGCGTCTGATTGTGCAGAATAACAGAACACAGTAATGAGCAGAGCTGGGTAGAGTAACTAAAAAATATACTCAAGTAAGAGTAGAAAACGTAGTCGGTGAAAAGATACTCAAGTACTGAGTAACTGTTTCATCATAATGTCCAATTCATTTTTTTTTAGAAATTATGTAAACAGTCAGACTGATGATACTGTACTGTACAAATTTCCAAATAATAAAATTAATGAAATATTTTTTTTGAAAATAAATGAATAAAAATAAATATCTTTACAAGATACAAACAAATTTCCTAATCTCCCCTTTTTCACAATAAAGCTTTTGAAATATTTCCCTACTGTACTGTAGGTAACTAACTGTATGTATGTTTGAAAAGTGTAAACTATTTCCTGTGTAAGATGAAAAAACTGTATATGCAGTTGCCCTGCAAATGCCTCAGCGAAACTGTGTCCAGCAGAACAAATGTAAATTTTTATTAGGTAATTATATATGTTAAGATTGCAACATTACATAAAACAGCTAAACTAACTGTGACAACAAACGCGTTTTCTTCACTGCTGAAGACAAACCCTCCCCTCTTCTTTGTGGTCATTTGACTCCATGCGGTTTTGCGGCTGATTGGTCAAATGGAGTCATGTGATTATTGTTGCTACGTCTGATTGGTGAAACAGTCACGCGGTAGATCTCAGTACGATGTAGCCATGATCGAAATGCCTGCTTCATGTCTGAAACACCGGCCTCCCTTTAATGGCCTAAACATGTGTAAATGGCTTGGAGCGAGGTCAGGATTGTACGGGGGATGGGATGTGGCAGTAACTCCCAGCCGAGTTTCTGTAATATGCAAGTGGTGCTGGTGAATGATTGTGTGAACGGTTTCCATTGACGGATACGTCTCTTACAAAATTTAGTGACAAGTTATCTGTAGATTTTAAAGGATCTGGCAGCGGCGGGCTCAGCGTTATTCTTGGTAGTACAGCCTTTTTTGAAATGTTTGCTAAATTCAAATATTTTCCTGCTAGTAAGAGACTCAACACCAGGCTATGTTTTAAAGTCTTATGTAAATGTCAATCAGTTTTACGCCTTATTCAAAAATATTTCATTATACAGTAAGTCTCGGTTTGACTTGAACGTCCATCATAATAAACCGACAAAACACATCAAAGACGATTTCTTAGGCTGAAGCCTAAAGCTCCTAGTTTGTAGTCGCCTTATTGATGATACAGCATATTATTCAGTAACCACTGCGAATTATAAAGTGAATACGAAAGTTTTATTGTTTAAACAAGGAAGTAATATGAGGTTTAAGGGATTATTTTTGAAAAATTTCTTACAGTATATAGAAAACCAGGGCAATTTAAAAAATAAATGCTTCTAATAAACTCACATTACCATTTATTTCATTTCCATCTTTAAAAGGTGTTAATGTGAAGAGTGTTCGAGAAATGGTGATATGAGACCATTTATTTGTTAACCAAATCATTTCGATTCTGCCTGTTCTCTCCTATCACCCTGTAATGGAAAATCAAGGAAGCCAAACACAAATGAAAAGCCATACATGATTTACGATACTGTCGCAGATCTGTCTTCGGCAGCCGCACACCTCCGCTGATTAGTGACACCTGTGTGCTTTCAGAGCCGACGATCATAGAGCTTAAAATAGACTGACGCCGGAGAAGCGCGTAGTCATGAAGCCTTGAACTGACCATGCACTTACACTGTTCAGTCTCAGCTTGTCTGGTCTTGTGATATGACATTGTTTGTAGAAGTGATTGCATCCATCTGTGTGTGCTTCCTTCAAGGTCTATGTTTTTCTAAGATTGTTCTTTAAGATCTCTGGGTTTTGCCTTATTAATTTTTTTGTTTAATGTTAATAGATACTGTATCCTGTTATAATTATAATTTTTCTTGATTAACTGTTTTTATCCATCTACTGTATTTCTGCCTCTGTGGGGAAGTCTATAAAGGGAGACCTCCAAATATGGAACCTCCACTGCCATTCCCAATCTTGTTCTGAGGTTTTCAACTTCTGCGGGCCACAATAACTCAGAGAAACCAGCAGAGATCACCATATCTTAAATTCCTCATCCAATTCCTCATTAACATCAACTTACTTCCTGATGCAGGTCAGTATATCATTGCAAAGTCTTGCCAATCGACATTAACTTCTGATTTCAATTAGCACTATTGTTCTAGACTTCTAACATTAAAGCCACGTAGGTTTTTGGGTCCCCTTGTGCCACCAGGTTTCTCTGGTCCCATGGGTGTCATGGTCCTGTGGTGTCTGGCACCAAGACGTTCCCAGCTGCTCCTTTGAGTGCTGTGGGTTGTGGGTTGGTGTGTCTGTGGATCAGACTTGGTTGTGTAGCACATCCTATGGGTGCGCCATCATTATGAAAGCCTTTGGCTCTCTGCCTTGGGTTGTGGTATACTGGGGGTTCTTGTGCCTTCTTCTCATGGCCAGCATTGACTTTTTACTTTATTTGTGCTGCATTGGCTTTTCTGTGGAACAGAATTGGAACAGACGGGCTGTTTTTGGTCCCCGCAGGCATGCCTGGGCATTGGGTGCCCGTGGGTCATCAATGTAGTTCAGTTCACCTAATGGTGGGGTTAATGTTATGGCTGATCAGTGTATTTAACGTAAAATTTGAAGGTATTTTACTGCTTGCTATTTGACCCTGAAAAACATGACCTCTACAATGGCTCATCTCTTAGGCACTGATCTTACAGTCTTAGCTTTTGACTGCTTCTAATCCTCTCTAATCCTCATTAAAATACATCATTTGTTGAAACTGGCAAATACAAATCCACAGCTGCTAGCTCAGGGGGTTCCTCAGGGATCGGTTCTTTGCCATCTCCTTTACATTATTTACATGTTACACTTTGTCAGTGTAACTTTATCAGATTTTACAGTGTCACAATCTAATTATCGCCGTTATTGTGATGACACAGTACTCATACTTACGCAAGTGCAGATTCTGGCACATCTGTGCTGGATGATCTTATATAGTGCAGTCAAGATATAATGAACTATGGATGACCAGCATTTGGTTTTTATTATTAGCTTATTCTTATTATTAATATTAACATCTATAGTATGGCAGCCCAATTCTTCTTACTTTTTTTGTCACCACTTATCGATCCTTTCACATAATTCCTTTTGCATTGGTCTCAAATCAGCCACATCAATGTAGAAATTTAGTAAATTGCATAAGTATTTACCCCCTTCAAGATTATGGATGTTTACAAACTTGGTTGCTTCTCGAATACCTTCTTTACCTGCACACTGAGGTAGGGGTGGTTTTCTTTTCACACTTTTACCTCTCTACCTCCTCTAGGCATTTCTTTCCTCTTTTCTATATAATCGTATCCCTATAAGTTGCCATTATTGTGAAATGATCAAAAACAAATCTTATGTCAGTAACCACTGACATAAGATTTGTGAACAAAACATGTTTCCCATGTTACGAGTTGTTTTTTGTTGGAGTGATCAGATCTTCGGACCCTACCATATCTTCCCTTTTAATCACTTCAACATAAAGTGAATGAAGCATCATGTTTGAGGCCTGAGATCTGTTGGCTTACCGCTCTAACTGAATTAGCCGTATTCAGTGCAGCAAGTGTTAACAGATTTGCAACTCGGCTCAGGACAGGTGGCGATGCTATCTTACTCCTCTCCCAACACAAAAGTGTTCAAGGCTACTGTAAACCTCACCTAATTTCAATTAACACAGGGATATGAGATCAGGGGTTAGATAAGGTCAGATGATACAACCGTAACCTACTTAAGCACAGTAAGGATAGTGTTATGAGGGTGATAATGTGATGGATAGAATTAAACAATCAATCACAGCAATAATAGTGTCTTAAGTCAGAAGGTCAGAAGGTTAGATTTGACAAACTATAGGATTATGCATTATATTCATCATCTATAAAAACAGCTATCAGAGGGCCATCTGTGGCAGATGTTCCACACGGAACCTGTTTCTTCAATAATTCTAATGAATGTTTTTTTTAAAAGGAAATATTTCTGTATTGTTTTTGGAAGGAGTATTCGATGTCAGCACTTTTCAACTGTAAGCTGTACAACCATTTCAAACATGCAAATTACTGTTTTTACGAGGGGCGTTCATGTCAGACCAGTACAGACATGAATTTTCTCACAAATGAAGCTGTAAAGCTGATTGACATTTACAGAAGACTTCAAGTGCAGTACAGTCATGAGTCTTTTAGCCGCAGTAAAACATCTGAATGGTGCAAATGGTTTAAAGAAGTCTGTAAGTCTGTGAATGGCAATACTGCCTGATCCTTTCTGAACTTTCAGAAAAAAATGCATACACATGATCATTTAAGAACACCACTTGGACATTACAGGGACTCACCTGGAGGTTATTACCACATCCTCGTCCAGTCCTGACATCGTTCCATGCCATTTTTGCATGTAAGGGGCCATTTAAGGAGTTCCTGGGAGGCCAGGGTTTCAGGCATGAAGCAGGACATTTGATAATGGCTTTAGCATACTGAGAAATCTTAGTACCTTGATGGTATCCATGGTCTAGTGAAACACTGGGATAAGTGTATCAGTGTAGCCGGGGATTATTTATAGCAATAAAGGGAGTTTTTACTCTCATAACTGTGTTCTGTTATTCTGCACAACCAAAAGGCCTGGTTTTAATTGAAATTATAATGTTTTAACAAAATGTTTAAATGCATAGCATGTCACAGCTTAAGAACTCAAAGACACTGTGAACATTAAGACATTGCTTTGAGGAGTAAAACACTTAGCGATGTCTATTATTGGAAAATAATCAACTTGGCTGGGATGGTAATGATATCTCTTCTCTTGGTGTGAGGCAACATCACCCCCATCAGGGTGTTGATCAGTTTCCAATAACAGAACACCCTGAAGTGTTTTATTCCCTCAAGTAATAAAGAAGGGATGGAAATCGTGTGTCATTAACATTACGCTTTCACTGGAATGTTTTCAACCACAACATGTTTTCCTTGCACTGTAAGTATAATGACTACACAGTTTAACTTAATTACACTGTATTAAATATACAAACCGGATTCCAAAAAAGTTGGGACACTAAACAAATTGTGAGTAAAAACTGAATGCAATGATGTGGAGATGGCAAATGTCAATATTTTATTCAGAATAGAACATAGATGACAGATCAAAAGTTTAATCCGAGAAAATATATCATTTTAAAGGAAAAATATGTTGATTCCAAATTTCACGGTGTCAACAAATCCCAAAAAACTTGGGACAAGTAGCAATAAGAGGCTGGAAAAAGTAAATTTGTGCATAAGGAAGAGCTGGAAGACCAATTAACAGTAATTAGGTTAATTGGCAACATGATTGGGTATAAAAAGAGCTTCTCAGAGTGGCAGTGTCTCTCAGAAGCCAAGATGGGTAGAGGATCACCAATTCCCACAATGTTGCGCAGAAAGATAGTGGAGCAATATCAGAAAGGTGTTACCCAGCGAACAATTGCAAAGACTTTGCAGTTATCATCATCAACTGTGCATAATATCATCCGAAGATTCAGAGAATCTGGAACAATCTCTGTGCGTAAGGGTCAAGGGTGTAAAACCATACTGGATGCCCGTGATCTCCGGGCCCTTAAACGACACTGCACCACAAACAGGAATGCTACTGTAAAGGAAATCACAGAATGGGCTCAGGAATACTTCCAGAAACCATCGTCAGTGAACACAATCCACCGTGCCATCCGCCGTTGCCAGCTGAAACTCTACAGTGCAAAGAAGAAGCCATTTCTAAGCAAGATCCACAAGCACAGGCGTTTTCATTGGGCCAGGGATCATTTAAAATGGAGTGTGGCAAAATGGAAGACTGTTCTGTGGTCAGACGAGTCACGATTCGAAGTTCTTGTTGGAAATGTGGGACGCCATGTCATCCGGACCAAAGAGGACGAGGACGACCCAAGTTGTTATCAACGCTCAGTTCAGAAGCCTGCATCTCTGATGGTATGGGGTTGCATGAGTGCGTGTGGCATGGGCAGCTTGCATGTCTGGAAAGGCACCATCAATGCAGAAAAATATATTCAGGTTCTAGAACAACATCTAGTCATCTCTTTCAGGGAAGACCCTGCATTTTTCAACAAGATAATGCCAGACCACATTCTGCATCAATCACAACATCATGGCTGTGTAGGAGAAGGATCCGGGTACTGAAATGGCCAGTCTGCAGTCCAGATCTTTCCCCTATAGAGAACATTTGGCGCATCATAAAGAGGAAGGTGCGACAAAGAAGGCCCAAGACGATTGAACAGTTAGAGGCCTGTATTAGACAAGAATGGGAGAGCATTCCTATTTCTAAACTTGAGAAGCTGGTCTCCTCGGTCCCCAGACGTCTGTTGAGTGTTGTAAGAAGAAGGGGAGATGCCACACAGTGGTGAAAATGGCCTTGTCCCAACTTTTTTGGGATTTGTTGACAACATGACATTTTGATTCACCATATTTTTCCCTTAAAATGATACATTTTCTCAGTTTAAACTTTTGTTCCGTGATTTATGTTCTATTCTGAATAAAATATTGACATTTGCCATCTCCACATCATTGCATTCAGTTTTTATTCACAATTTGTTTAGTGTCCCAACTTTTTTGGAATCCGGTTTGTAGTTAGACAATATACTAATTATAATTAGTCATTTACTTCATTTTATGGTGAAAAATGATGGGTGCTTCCATTTGAATGCAATCTCTAATGTACTGTAATGTATTTCTCTTTTCCACGGACACAGTGATTGTGTAGGGAACCTTTAAAAAAAAACATTGTAAAAGATAACCCGTTACAAAATGATGTGCAAAAATAACAACTATTTTACCTCTGGACACAGGACTGTATTTTAACATCCAGAGTTTAAAAAGGAAAAAAAAAAAACTGGTATATTTGTAATGCTTTTGGCTGTTCAAGTGTGTTTCTGCCCAAATGAAGCAAGTCATTACTTCTGGCTTTAATGTTAGTGCTGTTTGGCTTGGTGCAGTGACCAATAAAAACGTTTTCTTCACAAACCAAAGGTTCATGGTCATATCCTTATTGATAATAAACCTGAGTTGTTTCCCATGGCAACAGAATAATATGAATCGTTCTTGGTTGCAGCCTGGCTGCTGGAATTCAACTAATCCTGCCATCCAATAACTGGCTCAATAGCAGTGGAAAAAAAAAACGATGTATGTTCAAGATGAGGCTCCATCATCTTGTTTGTGGGAAACACTTTTTTTTTCTCTCTCTCTCCCCAATTACCAACACATTTAAAAGACATGCATTAAAATCCTCACTCGAACGCGTGAAACGTCCAATATGGAAAATATGCTCCATTTTCCCATATGGAACAGGTTATTTCTTATTCGCAAAAATGTGCTGAGACTTGGCCTTGGCTTTATTCAAATGAGGGGAAAGCTGTCCAGATGTGCTGTGCAAATGAAGTCAGACCTGTGGGAGAAAGCGAGAAGTGTTCAGGTGGTTATAGGCACAACCGAGCCAAACGCTGGCTTTACAAACTTATATAAAGGAAATAGAAAGACTGAGGTTTTTAAAGGGGAAAAAAAAGCAAGTCTGCCATCATTTTTTCTGCTCCGCTGATTTCCGTCTGGAGGGCTGTTGAGGAGTCGCTTTCTGAGCGTGATAAATATATGCTCTTAAAGAACAACAAGCTACTCACTGCATCTCGCTGGCAATAAAAAGACACACCAGCTACAGTACCAGATGTGCATTTGAAAAGCACACCTCCATCCCCCCCCCCCCAAAAAAAAAAAAACAACAACTAAAAAACATGTAACCAGAGTTATGAGAAAGATGGACTAGACACAAAAACACACATAATAGTGGTTTTACCCCAGGAGCGACCCCTTCACTCCTGGCTGCAATCACGTACTGTACACATGCACGCACATGCATGAAAAAAGAAAAAAATATCATTGAATATAAGGAACACACACCATCATCAAACCGAGTCCAAATCCATCACTGTCATGCACACTCGGTCCGTGGCCGGCACTAGGACCCGGAAGTAATGCGGTCATGAACCAGGAAGTATAAAAGGAGTAAACAAACGATAGTACAACGCTCAGTCATTGAGTTTTTCTGATGCCCTGTCGGAATCGTTCACCAAACCGTGAGTACTCACCCTTTTTGGTCTGCTTCCTGATTGAGTGTGTATTTCTAGGACGCGGGTTAGATTGTGTCTTTCCCTTACTCCTCTATCGTGAGAGTCCTTAGATTAAAGAGCGTGATTATCCTGCCTATTCGTGTTTTCTCCGCGTTTGGGTTTACCATTCACGCAACAAAGGGCTAACCGCTAAAGCTACGTCTTCTGGTCTTCCGAGGTTAGTTCTGACAATCACGAACACTCGGACCAAACCTAACACTTGTATAACGTTTTCGAATTAAATTGTGCTTACCGAACTGGCATGATAATGCTCCGTGCCTGCACAACTCATTGAGAATGTGATAGCGTGAGAAGATGGTGAATAAGCCTATCGTTTTTTTCACCAAATGCATTTGTGAACTTTGAGTCTCATAATATACTTTAATGAGATAACAAACTCTATCCAGCACATACAGTATAGTACAGTACAGTATGTATCTAATGTGTGAATAACATAGACATGCAATTAACATAGACCGGTCAGCCAATTAGTGTTAAGATTGAGATATTGTATTATTATATTAATAATAATAATTATTATTATTATTATTATATTATCTAGAAATGTTTACAAGGCAGATCTGATACCAAAAAAGTAATATGATACTTTACTACTATGAGTAATCATGTGGGAACTGCGCAATAATCCAGATGCACATCGAGAGAGTCAGTTCATATCAAACACCAGAATCGGGACAAAATGTGATCATCGCAGGCTGACGCATTGGTTGTTGGTGACAGATGCTAATCTCCTGATATTTACATGGACTATGTCTAGACGTTAGTGCACCTCAGTTGTCTGACTGGTTTGAGCTGACTGGAAGGCTACAGGAACTCAAATAATTACTCTTTACACCTGTGCGGAGCAGAAAAGCACCTCAGAACGTACAAAATCCCAAGGCTTGTCGTGCACTCCCATACAGACATGGAACATACAGTATGGACATATATACAGTATACTGTATATAACAATTTAAATATATGCAGATCAGCTATAACATCAACATTGATCAACAACATTACACCAGCAAACTGGTGCGCGCCCAAGGCTCTCCCATGCCCATGGGGTCCAAAGACCAAACTGTCCGGTCCAATCTCACAGAAAATCCAATGCAACACAAATCCCAGATAAAAGACATTGCTGGACACAGTAGAAAGGCACTAGAACATCTGGTGCAATACTGCCCCCCTGATACAGGACCCAAGGCCATCAGTGCTGTCTTTAAACTTCCTAGACCTCAATCTGAACACAAGATCCACAGAAGCACCACCCCATTACCCCTAGAACCCAAAGGAACTGCTGTTGGTGCCCTGAAGATTGCACAGTCAGTCCTTGGTGTCCTGGGCCGTCCAGTCCAGGGAAGGTTGTCCTGAATGCTTTCCACTTATAACATTGAACTCCAAAGGCAAATTGTTTTTGGTTTTATAACCCTTTTCAGATTGATGTGAAGGGGCAGTGGTAGCTCAGAAGGTTAAGGCACTGCATTACTGTCCAGATGGTCAGCGCTTCAAGCTCCAGCTCCACCAGGTTGTGCTGGGATGTGCGAAGAAAAAATGTCTACGTGACAAATAAGGGCTTAACTTAAACTGCTCCTCTAAAAAAAATTGCTTATTTCTTTTGCTCTTGGCATTGTGTTAACACTCACTTGAAGACTTCAGACCAGCAAACTGCCAAAACTTCACATTTTATAGAGGTCTTGAATGACACACCAAGGACTGATGATTAGCACCTGCACTTGGCTAAAACTTACAGTACACTCTTAAATCCCATGGAAGCAGTATATAAGGATGTACTTTATATTGACCACATGTTTTTCTTAAAAAACAAATAAACTGGCCCAGTGAGAAAAGTTATATAGATGTACTGTATGTTGTTTTCCATCTAATGTTGTATTTGCCTAATAATGAGACCCACTGAGACACACACACACACACAACAAAAATAGAATTAAAAGAGAAGTACTTACTTTTAAACATGACTGTATCAAAGGATGACCACAGCGTGTTGCTCTCGTTTCAGCTATGAGCAGAGATCTCAAGATACAGTTGGCACAGTCGCACCAAAACACTGGAAAAACATCACCTGGTACTTTTCCATTCTTCGTCCATGGGCCTGTGCCCACTACTGTGCCCACATATTCCTGCTCTTAGGATAAAGGTCTTCGGGTGAGGCACGAGAGAAAGTCTTACTAAACATACTCCAATTCAGTAAGGGGGAGAGAAAAAAAATGACAATAATTACTGCTATTTACGCCACTTAAATATTGTGGTATCATTGCTCAAAGCTGAGTCATGGTCATTTCTCAGCTATTTTTACAACATAGGTACTGTAATGCATGACCACAAATACTTTCGTCTGGAAAAGTCAGTCTTGTCTTGTATTTATGCAGATTTAGACCCTTATTTACAAATGCCTTCAACTGAAGAAATCATGCAATCATTCTACGAAATATGCCAAACATACTTTGAGCATGCACCAACTGGCCCAGCAACTGCAGTTCAAAATCTATTAAAAGCAAGTTTGGGGAAAAAATGATTTTCCATTCTTTTTCACTTTTCATGCTCCGTTGTAATCATATGTTCAATTGCAACAATTATTTTTTTTTTTTTTATAAAGCTGGAGTTTTAATCAAGATATGAATGCGACCAATGGAACATTTGTGGTATAATCGCTTGACAATGTGGTTTTAGGTCTTGACTTTTACCTATATTTAAGCTGTCACTTAAAACATCTGTCAAGTCTGTCATTGATTTCTCCATTTCCACTTCCACCTTTTAAGATCTCCTCCACCACAATACAAAGGACCTATTTCAGACCGACCCAGACAAAACATCGACGCTACACTATGTCTCAACAATGCTCGCACAAAGCTTCACTCAGGAAATTTAGACACACTCGAATTCTGTGACCCTAAACTCATTAAACCTCAGACAATTTCTTTTAACAAGGTAATAACTGTGTTTAAAATTTTTGTTTAAAGGGGTATGGTATTTGTATGGTATGGAACGCACCAGTGAGTGAAACAAACCAGCCCAACATATCCACCCTAAAGCACCCGTAATCCTTCAAACGTTCCTTCAATCTTCAAGAAGCATCAATAGCAAAGTGTTTTATTTTTTCCCCCAACGTATTCATACTAGGAGCTCTCACTCTAGGGAATATCGAGTTATGCGTGGGCATGTTTACAACATATCTATGAATGGCTTTGTTTAAGTTGGTTCCCATTCAAGACGCCATTGGCTTCGGATCTGTCATTGTTGTCCTGTTTGTGTGCTCAAGACATGAAAAACCGTCCCTGTGCAGCAAAAGATCTGGGATTAATTCAATTCTCAGCCAAATCAAGCCACTGGGTTGCGAGTCCCAAGCGTGGAGGGTTGCATCAAAAAAATAAGAGATATATACTGTACAGTAGGAAAGTTGCATCAGGATGGGCATCCGGGACAAAACCTGTGCCGAATCAAGTTCGCAGATCGGATGGTCCGCAGTGGTGACGCTCTTTGGGAGCGACCAGAGGAACAACAACGAGAGCCGGTCAAGATTCAGGGTCATGCTAAACCGTCCTGTGGATGCTTGTCCAAAAAGTCTTGCAGAATGTATATCAATATTATATGCATCTACATTCATTTTTACCTTCATATAGTGTAAAAAAAAACTGACATATAGTTCAGTCTCCAAGCATTCTGCAACTGTACCCAAGATTAGATACTGTATAATGCACTTGTGTTTCTTACTTTTTTGGTCTCATTTGCTGTATCAGACTTAAAAAGAAAAACAAAAACAACATAATTAAACTCTCTTCACAATATCCAGCTGTCTGTTCCATTAAGATTTTGTCTATCGTTAGCAGAATCAACCGTACCACGAGACTCGGAGGATTACCCCTGGCTTTGCATCCTACTTATCTTCTCAAAGGCTTCCTGTCACCCAAGATCTCCTCATCTTGTACTCCGGCCTCACATGAAAGCTCCCTCACTTCAAAAGACGATTCATTTCATTTATTCAAAAAAAAAAAAAAAAAACACGTAGGGGTAAGAGAACTCATTTACCAAAGCAACGATTTACAAAAAACACAACCACACCACATGAATGGAAGCAAAATTGATAGCTCAAGAAATTAGATGTACAAAAGATTCAGTGTAATTGAGTGCGCAGCGGGGTGGATCTGAAGGTCATGTGATTGCGTTGTTGGGTTTTTACAGTTCCTTTGTATAACAGATATGATATATGCAGATCATTTATGAATAATTACTCTGTAATAGGTTGTCTGCACTATTATGATGCGTGAAATCCCTCTCGCTATGAGTGAATAGATGAATAGATGAATAGGTGAAAGTTCTTGTTATGCTACGGTAGATGAGGCGATATTCCCAGGGAACAGCTCTGGTAAACGCTGGTATACAGTAAATGTCAACGAGGCTGGATTGTGCACAACACAGCGGATATTCTTGCCTTTCTCCTCATACTGTGCAGTAATTAGCCAGTTGAACTGTCAATCAAGCTGGAATTTTTGATAGCGTTCCCCTGCCTGTTGTGTAACTGTTAACCCTGATTGCTATATGATTGCACTGCGTGGAGTTGATTATAGCTGTCGATGTAAATACAGATGAACTGTGCAACATACAGTTTTCCTTTGTAGTTATTTATCACTGGTGTGGCTGGATAACAGACTAGAATAAGAGATAATATGACACAGAAGAAGCAATATCTTCTTTTAAAAGTCATTTTAGTAAAGATTTACAAAGTTAAGAGAAAGTAAGCTATGGAAATATAGCCACACTGGTTATTGGTTGTAATAGTGCTTCTTGTGTGTAGGTGGTGTTCAAATCAAACCGGGACTTGTAATGAAATTTGGCATTAAAAAAAAAACATTTTGATTGACATTTACAGAAGACTTTATGCACAGCACGGTGATGAGACTCTTAGCCGCAGTAAAATATTGAAATGGTGGAAACATTTCTAGAAATGTTCTGAGAAAACTTTCTACCTTGATGGAGTCCAAGCACTAGTGAAATGCTGGGATAGGTGCATTAGTGTAGCAGGAGATTATAGAGATAAATAAAGGTAAAGAGGTTTTTAATTCTTATGGCTGTGTTCTGTTATTCTATTGCACAACCAAATTCCCCGTTTGACTTTGTAGAAAATCACTTCCAGTCCTACAGGAGCAGTTCACACCACACACTAGATGACCTGATACATTATGCATTAAGATGCATGGTGGCAGACGATAATATTAGCAGAGATGCTAGGCCAGGAAATGTGTTATGTTAGCTATAGATAACTTAATACAAAGATCCTGGCTAGCTATCCCATGTGTGGTGATCTGTACAGTTGAGCCTGGGGTTGGACAGATTAGAAGACATTTTGAGACTTTCAGCATTACAGAATGATTAAACTATTCTGTTGTCAAGCGATCTTTGGTAGCACATAGAGTGTGATCTTTATGGTAACGGCTAATACAGTGTAATATACACAGTGTTGTATAGCACATGCATTCATTCTGTGGGTGTCTGGGGGCCAAAAGTATGTTGGAGGGCCTTTTGTATAAGAGAAATATGATGCAGATCCAGTATGTGATCAGATCTGAGTAAAGGCTTCAATAATCCAGGAGGGAGGTGAATTCAAATAGGAGCGCTCATACTTATTGCGGTCCAGCATGGTATATTAAATTAAAATTTTTATTTTTGTAAATTACAAAAAAAAAAAAACACACACACACACACACAGGAAGTGGCTTTAAATGGCAAAACTCCAGAAAATACAAAATAATATGTTGAGGAGTTATTGCATAAAAACTAGCACTACATCACCATCTAGTGCCCCAATATCCTCATGAGTGACATCATGATTCAGAAAAGACCCTTTCATGTTTAAAATCAATCAATCGATCAATCAATCAGTCTCTCTAACCATGTGTGAAAGTTTGTACTCCCTCTTTAAATTTTACCTGTTTATGTGTAAAAAAAAAAAAAAATTTAATGAACTGATCATAGCAGGTTTTAGTATTTGTCAAATACAACCTCAACAAAAAAGAAGGTAAGATGCAGCCAGGTGCTGCTAATCATCAGCCCTTAATTAAATGATTATCAGCAGGTGTGCAGACCACTATACTATACAACAGAAGTTTTGGCAGTTTGTTTGTGTTACCACAATGTCAAGAGGGAACGACATGAGCAATGGTCTTAAATAAGCAATTGTTTCTGCATATCAATCTAGAGAGGGTTTTTAAACCATTTCCAAACACAATCTGGCGTTCAACATTGTACAGTGTGAAAGATTATTCACAAGTGGAAAGCATCCAAGACAGCTGCCAATCTTCCCAGGAGTGGACGTTCCAGCACATTCACCCCAAGGTCAGACCATGCAATGCTCAGAGAAAACAAAAAGACAAGAGCTATATACAGTATCAGACACTACAGGCCTTACTAAGCTTGTTAAATGTTAAAAGTCCATGACAGCATAATTATAAGATGATGAAGAATTTGCTTGGAAGGATTACCAGGAGAATCCTCTTCTTAAAACAGAACATGGAAGTACAGGACGACCGAGGTTTACTAAACTCCATCTGAACGACCCACAAGACTTCTGCAACAATGTCTTATGAGCCCAAAGTGGAGTTGTTTAGCCTTAATGCCCAGTGCCATGGTCTGCAAAAACCAAACAGCATTTCAGCAGAAACATCTCATACCCACTGTCAGGCATGGCGGTGGAGGGATGATGATTGAGGATTTATTTTGCAGCCACATGACCTGGGCACTTGCAGTCAGTGAGTCGACCATGAACTCCTCTGTGTACCAGAATATTCTAGAGAAAAGTGTGAATCCATCTGTCCGACAGCAAAAGCTCATGGATCATGCAAGAGGACAGTGATCCGAAGCACACCAGTAAATCTATATCAGAATGGCTGATCGAACTGAATAATAGAATACTTCCTTTTTATCCTTTTGGCTTTATTTCTGTTAAATAAATAATATCATGGTGAAAAAATATATATATGTTGGCCTGGCGATGAAGACTTGGCTCACAATCTCTGTTCCAGTTCATCCTAAAGGTGCTTGATGGGGTTGAGGTCAGGGCTCGGTGTTAGGGCCAGTCAAGTTCTTCCACATTGAACTCGTCAAACCATATCTTTATAGTCCTTGCCTTGTGCAATGAGGCACGGTCATGTTGAAATAGAAAAGGGATTTCCCCAAACTGTTGCCATGAAGTTGGTAGCATAGCATTATCCAAGATGTCTTGGTATGCTGAAGCATTTCAGTGAAGATTGCCCTTCACTGGGGTTAATGGGCCTGATACAGTATAGTGCAGTGTAGTATAGTATACAGTAAATGATGTATAAGATAACGCCTCTTTTTTGACAATCACATGATATCATCAACAATAGTGCAACTTCAGACATCTTTAGAGGAAACACAATACTACACATTGCTGCCAATCAATTGGAGGCTTAAAGAATGGCAGCTGTTAAAGTGTGTATACGTTTTTTTTGGCTGACTCTGTATATACACATATAGACAGTATATATGGAAGAGATATACGTATAGCTCTGAGGCAAGCCTGTGTCAAAGCCTAGATCTGGGCAAGTTCCCAAAGGCTGCAGGTTGGAAAATGTACCAAAGTCAGATCCTTATGATAGATAATCCAGACACTTCTCAGTAAAAGGCATGTCATTCTGAGGACTCAAGGTGGATTTCAAGGTGAAACACAGTGTTTTTTTCATGCGGTGGAGAAGACTGAGAGCATTGAGAGACTTCTCAATATCAAAAGAAAGATGAATGGATAGAGTCGTCCTTAAGGAAAACCTGCTTAAGAGCTCTCAGGACCTCGGAATGGGACTAACATTCACCATGCAAAGTGGCAATGACCCAAAACACACCAAGACTACACAATAGTAGCTGTGTCTGAAAGTTTGAAAGTGGTCTGGTCTGAGACCTGTAGTTATAACCAATTAATAAAAAAAAAAGTAAGAAAGTAAAAAGGCGATACAGCAAGCTGAACCATTTGACTTGACTGAGCTTGAGTTTTTTTTCTCTACCAGAGAGAGGACGGGGATTATGCTAAGCTTGTAGCCGCGTGTTTAAAAAGCCTTTAATTACTGTTAATGTTCTTCAACAAGGTGCTGGATGACAGGTTGGCACTCTAAACTGTACATTTAGGAACTGTTTTTTTTTTTTTTTTTACAGTAGAGGCTTTTTTTTAAGACTGAATCCATTTTAAAGTAAGATTTAAGAATTAATAAATAAAATAAATAATATATAATAAATGAATAAATTAATTAATAAATACATAAAAAATGTCTATAAAATAAATATAATCTAATATACATATTTATTTATATTAAAATCTTACTTTAAAATGGAATGTATATATAAAAAATATATATTGTATGTTTAAATTAATAAAAATAAATAAAAATGTCTATAAAAATATAATACATATGTATGTTTTATATTTTATAAACATTTGGATTTATTTTTATTAATTTAAACATACAATATATATATATATATATATTCCATTTTAAAGTAAGATTTTAATATAAATAAATATGTATATTAGATTATATTTATTGTATAATTTATAATAAAAATAAAAATGTCTATAAAAAAATCATAATAAAAAAAATAGTTTATATTTTTATAGACATTTTTTTTTTATTAATTTCTTCTTTTTTTTGAGACTTTGTAGCAGTCAAAGATTAAAGTTGGTTCTGCTTTCAGATTTCCATCATGTTTTCCTTGGATGCTATACATACAGTACATTTCCATATCTTTCCAAGCTTTATTATAAAAAAAAAAAAAAAATTCCCAGACAACAGTGTACATGAATATCTGGTATCAGTCCAAGAAACTATAAGGAACTATATATTCCCTACAGGCATTCATAATTACTTCTTCATCGCCAAAACATATCAATTTCTCCTCACGAAACACAATAATTATTTATTCCTCATATTTGTTTCAGCTATTTATATGCTATAATTTTCCCTCCCCGTAATTTTCACTGGCACCGTTACTAAAGATATAACTGCACTGATATGCATTGGCCTTCTGTGTTTTTTTTTATAGGAATGTCTCGTTCCGTTTCCACTCAAACATCAACTCAAATAATATTTGTGCAAGTCTTTAGACTAAGTAGTAGTCATTAGACTAGACGGTCTTTTAGAATTTATCTTCATTTTGGCTATTTTAGTAGGAATTTCATGGGCCAGCGTATAGCATACCAGATGACTGACTTAATTAAATGCTTGCTGAGAATTCACATGCACCTTTTAAAAAAAATCTTTATATTATTTTTGCAATGTATCTCTTTATTGATTAACTAATGTGTATGGGCTTTAAACTATCTAACACCTTTAGTTGTAAGCAGACAGATAGCATTTAAATCATATTACATCCTAACGCAAGCTATGATGACACCCGTCTGCCTGCTTCCTCTAAATAGCCATTTAGTTATTCCACCTATTAACGGTTTAATCTTTTGTTGTGGTTTTTTTTTCCATGCCCTCTGGCCTTCCTAGTAAAGGCTTAGAGTTAAATTATCCGTAAAGCTCTTGCGACACTCATACACTACCAGGCCAGGATTTACATCCTCCTGCTAGATTATGCTAAATATGCCATTTATGTTAGCTAGTTAAATTGTATTCCTGTTCCAACAATAAGTTTAATTAATACAAAAATAAAAATGCAAGAGAAATATTAACAGATAATAGATAAACAGATAAAATAGGTTTGAACTCCTTTAAAAGTCTCTTTTGCCTTTATTTTTAATTTTTTTTTTGCTGTAACCACCAATGACATTGGGTCTCAGTAAACAATAACCATAAACATTAATAAAAATCAAGCAATAAAGAACTGTATTATGTTTTAAATATCTTTAAAATTGCACATCACTCGCAGACCTTGTTAAAAGTAGAGCTGTGTCGCCACCTGCTGGTGAGACACTGCTACTGGTGTTGAATGTATAAACAAGTGTTTATTATACAGTATAAGTGCAAAAGTCTTAGGCACATGCAAACACAACCAAGGCTTTCTTAGGGGAAAAATCTGCATTAAAGCAATAATATAAAAAGGAGAACTAACCACAGTCCTTCTGAGGACTTTGTCACACCTGCCCTTTTTTTTTTAAATGCATGCAAAACCCAGGAGCTTTCTTTTTGTTGGTCTTTTGCATAAAATACCGCCTACTTTATAGATATCGCATGTTTGGATTTTGTTTCTTGCACTGATTTAATAATAAACCCATAAAATAACCATATACAACAATGTATGTTTATAAAAACATTACAGTGGTTTAGTTTTAAAATTTATGTGCTTGACATGTTTATTCTATTCTATTCTATTCTATTCTATTCTAGCTCCCATATTGTGAACATGTCCGCATGGTGGCTTAATGGATAGCGATGTCGCCTTCCACCTTCAGGCTCCGGGTTTGATCTGCGTAGGTGGAGTTTGCAGGTTCTCCCCGTGCTTGGTGGGTTTCCTCCAGGTACTCCAGTTTCCTCCCACAGTTCAAAATCATTAGGCTAACCGGCGTTCCCAAATTGCCCGTAGTGTGTGAATGTTGACCTGAGTTCCCACCACGATCGTAAAAAAAAAAAAAATGTCATGTGTTTTAGACAATAGAATGGTAATCGCCATTGGCCTCCATCGTCTGTAGTTCTATAGAGAAGCTCATGATCGATATAAAGTACTGCAACAGCTCTGTCTAGATGACAGAGGGCGTCATCACTATTCTTTTCTTTTATGATGAAGAAGGAGATAATGTCATCTGTGGCAGTTTCAGATATTCTTAGAAGTAATGGATGCTAAGAGTAATTTCATATTATATTTCAATAGACAAACATTTCCTGTGTCCTTAGCATCACATATTGTAAAATCCTCATGAGCTAAACATTTCGTCTGCTGAGTTTTATGATCATTATCTAGCAGAAGGTGGCGGTAATGCATGTCCTGTCCTGCCAGGTGCATAGCGAGACGTCGGCATCTTCAGTGTACATAATGTCCTCTATATGGTGAGGATGTCTCATGTTGTACTTTAATGAGGTCAAATAATAATTATTGCAAATAAACTTTGCTTATTTAGTTTGTTTATATATGGAAATCAGTTAAAGGAGATTTTTTTTGTATCTACACTTTGCTCCTGTATACTTTGTAATGTTAAAAGTGCTCAGGTTCACAAGCAACAATCTGCATGCGAAGAGTACCATTTCTTTTGCATTAACTTTGACATATTTTGAAACTTGCTGTAATGTTGAATCAGTGCAATATTTGATACTTACCGCACAAAAAAAAACGTTTGTGCCAAGGAAGAATCAAAAGAGGCATGAGGAGGGTTTACTCACACACTGATAATAGAAACCATCTAGTGGCTTGATGTATTAAAAATCACAAATTAATCACATAAATCATACAAAGCATCATAGATTCATAAAAAATATATATAGATTGTCACAGATTATTATGTTAAGGATTAGATAGGTACAAACATTCACCATGTACTGTACTGTATTCACCATGTCATTCATATATTTATTACAGGTTGGTGCTCATGGAGTTGATGCTTGTTGCAAAATGCGTGTTTTATCAGGCTCTTTTGGAAAGCTTAATCAGGTACTAAATTTGTTTAACATTTCACCAGAAAAACTATATAAGAAAGCCTACAAAAGAATCACACATTCATCGACAACATACTGAAAAAGTCCCATACTTCGAACCAAATTAGGTTAAACAACATTCACACGTTCACCACAAAGTCCTTGTAAGTTCCACTTTTTTAACAAGATTCTGTTAAAAACTCACATGTGGGCCCCAAAAACCCTGTATAAAAAGTGACACACTTACAATAAATACTCCATTAAAAGTTACACAATCAGCTTAAAATCCTCCGAAGTCACAGACATTCACCACAAAAATCCTGAAACAAAGTCACACATTTATGAAGGAAATCCTGAAAAAAAAGGAATTTCACACATTCACAAAAAATGCTTCAAGTTGCACAAGCACATTAAAAAGCAGGTAAGGTCACACTTTCACCATAAAAATGTCACACTAACAACAGAATCACTGTAAAATGTTATGCATTCACTGTGAAATAGTGAAAAAAAATTCACCACAAAGATGCAGCAAAAATTCACACAATTGCAATAAAAAATTAATAAAATAAAAAAAATCTTATCCTTAAAACAAAATCCTGAAGAAAAGCAATAATTCCTACAAATTCCTAATAATTCCTACAAATTCCTAATATAATAATAATAATAATAATAATAATAATTATTATTATTATTATTATTATTATTATTATTATTATTATTATCCTGCCAAAAGAATTACCATTTATCACCTATACCACTTTATCCTGTAACTAGTTTGAAACTTTTTCCACATACAGTACACACACCTCTCACACACTTATGTGCAATTTGGGAACACCCACTCATCTCACTCACTCATCACCTGGACAGGGTGCCAAACCATCGCAGGGCACACACACTCACACACTCATTCACACACTATGGACAATTTGGGAGTAAGGCCACAGGACTAACCACTAAGCCACATATTCACCACGAAGATCGTGTGAGTCACACATTTATGGAAATGTGTAGAAAGTCACACATTTAACAAACAAAAAAACTGTTTTAAAGAAGTCATAAATTTAACACAAAACTCCTGTAAAAAGAAAAAAAGAGAAGAAAAATAACCCTGAAAAAGTCACTACAGTATTAATAATAATTCAAAGTCTTCTGCTTCACTGTTTTTAGATCTTTTTGTCAGCTGTCATATGGGATACTGAAGTAGAATTACAAGCATTTTATAAGTGTCAAAGTCTGTTATTGACAATTGCATTGATTTTATGCAAAGAGGATATATTTGCTGTGTTAATCCTTCTTTTTCAAGACCTCTGCAATTCTCCTTGGCATGCTGTCAATCAACTTCTGGGCCACATCCGGACAGATGGCAGCCCATTCTTGCATAATCAAGGAATGATGGTAGTGCTTATATTTTCTTCTTCTGACAAGCTTTTTTCATCAGGGAAAATGACTTTACCCCAGTCCTCAGCAGTCCAATCCCTGTATCTGTATGCAGAATATCAGTCTGTCCCTGATGTTTTTCCTGGAGAGAACTGGCCTGTTTGTATGAAGGTGAGCGCTAACATCTGTTCTGTGTCAGAGAACAGAAAAGCATCCTGAGACCGTTCATGTGTGGGGTTGGGCCAACACTGCAAATATTGACTCTTTGCATAAACTTAATGTAATTGTCAATAAAGGTGGCACAGTGGCTTGGTGGTTAGTCCTGGGTTCGATCCCTGTGCCAGGTCATGGAGTTTGCATGTTCTCCCTGCACTTGGTGGGTTTTCATCAGTTGTTCTCTGGTTTTCTCCCACAATACAAAAACAAGTTTCCAAATTGGTTGTAGTGTGTAAATGTTGACCGGAGGTCTTACCACGGTGATACAAATGGGAATAAATACAATGTCCACCCTTGGCCTCCGCGGTTCTTACAGTAGTTGGACGATTAGATGAAATGATGTAATTGATAATAAAAAAAACTTTGACACTTAGGAAATGCATGTAATTATACCTCAGTATACCGTAAGTAACATCTGACAAAAATATCTAAAAACACTAAAGCAGCAGACTTTGTGAAAATTAATATTTGTGTCATTCTCAGAACTTTTTTCCATGTCCACCAGCGCTCTGTTCCCAGCATGGCCTACAGATGGCGCTCGTGTATGTGTGAGTCTGCATGTCTCTAACTCTGTGACGTCGCGTTTGAGAGTGTGCACGCGCTCCCTCCCTGCTCTAAATACTGTACATGTTTATTTCAGGAAACTGCTCTGGCTTCTGTAGCCTTCAGCGGGGAAAACGGGTGCGTTTCAGCTCCGCCGCTTTTCAAACCGAAACCGGAGGAAGACATGACGCTGCGAGAGTGAAGGGCAGATAAAAGATGGTGTTCGAGTCGCTGGTGGTGGACGTCCTGAACAGGTTTCTCGGGGACTACGTGGTGAACCTCGACAGCTCCCAGCTCAATCTGGGGATATGGGGAGGTAAAGAGTGACACCCGGGGCAGATACACGCGCCCTGCACTGCTACCACACACACACACACACTCTGAGACGGCTAATTGTTTTGTGTATAGTTAGCTGCCTGGCTAGCTAATGCATTGCCAAGTCCACACACGTCACTTGGGAGAGGGTTAATGGTGTACAATGTATATTATACACAGTATACATGATGACACACACCAGACGTTAGCTAGCATGTAAGCTAGGGTACATTTCCCAACCGCCACCCGAAACCTGCACGCGCGCGCTACCTAGGGTTCAAATTAAGTGGCTCGTGCACCCTTTGTAGTTCACTACAGATGACGTAAGAGGGAGGAGTTATTTGGGACCAAGCAGCTCACTGCCATTCCTGAGTGTCAAAAGTGCAAAAGTTAAAGGAATTTTTTTTTATTATTATTATTTATTTTTGTTTTTAAATCATATTATTACTAATATAGATTAGAATCACAAACATCTCTTACTTAATTCATATTAAGATACATTCAGGACATGTTTATTAGGATTCATTATGGATTAAGTCATTACTGTATATGGAACTAATCTGAGAAGCTTCTAGATTATTCCCTTTCTTTTGACTACATGGCTAGTAGTAGTAATAATCTCACAAGAGGCTTTCTATGGCTTCGTGGTTAGCACTGTCCCCTCATACCACCAGGTTCCAGGTTCGAGTCCCGCTGCGGGTCTGTGTGCATGGAGTTTGCATGTTCTTCTTGTGTTTGGTGTGTTTCCTCCGGGTATCTGGTTTCCTCCCACACTCCAACGACAGGCTGATCAGGCTAACTGGCGTTCCCGAATTGCCTGTATTGTGGGAATGAGCATGAGTGTGTGTATGTGTGTGCCTGACATGGATTGGTACCCCGTTTTGTACCCTACATTTCCTGGGATAGGCTTCAGGTCCCGCCCTGGCTAATACCCTGATATATTTAATGCAAGGATCGTCCCATGGTCTCGCACATGAATCTACTGTACAGTAAGACGTGAATGTGTTGCGGCTTTGGTGCTTTGCATAACTTGGCAGAGCGAGCTTGCCAAGAGAAGACTTGGCAACGTCCTGACAGTTAAAGACAGTCTCAGGTCAGTATAAAGGGTTGGCTGATAAGCAGGAAGTCTTTATATTCTATTTATACGTTTACAGTTACATTTCGGGATGTGGAAGCAGTATAAACGTACATAACGTCATTCCTTTACTCACCTTCTGTTTTTAATCTCTGTCTTGAAATCACAAAGACAGAAAAAACAAAGTTGATCATGATGTCATGACGATTCTTTTATGTGGTAATTCATGCATTGCCTCACCGAATCTAAAATCTCTTTATTATTATTATTATGTAATACATTTTAATTTGAGGCAATAGCTCTTCACACACTAATAGGCAGCACAGTGTCCTTTATGATAGGAGCAAATTATTTTGATTACAGAATCGTAATACAGATCGAATCGCGATCTGGGTATCGTGATCATATCGGCTGGTCCCTCTAGATTCCCATCCCTAATAAATAAATAAATAATTCACATCATCAGAAATCTCGTAAACTGTTTAGTCTTTATATTTGAGAATCCCTGTGTTTGCTGTTACCACGGCAATGCATACTAATATGTCAATTACTTCTGGAATGAATCAGCACTTTCTGACCAATCAGGATCAAGTTTTCCGTGGTGCGTGTGCAGCTTTTTTTTTTTTTGGTTTTGTGTTGTGATTCTGGAATTAGTCATCATGATACTATGGATGAAAAGGTGCGTCACGATTGGCTTGAAGTTCCCTTTGAAGTTAAGCCATGTTAAGTGCGATTCCAAACTACATGGAGCAAAAATGGTGTAGGGACCAAGGGAGCACTGGATCTACACTTCACCGGAGGTAGACATGGAAAAATTTCCCATCAGTCATTGCGGCTTGCTGGAAATAGAGCTCGAACAGGGATTTGTATATTTATTATTATTAAGATTATTATCGAGGATGACATCATATTAAAATGACGGCCATTGTCGAATCCTTTTAGAAAACGGTGTTGATGGTCTCCCACTGCATTACTGAACGTTTACAGAGATGACAGTACAGTATATCAGCTAATAAAAAGGTTATAACCACTTTTGCAACCACTTTTTACTTTCGGTACAGCCCTCGTATCTGTTCTCGTACTTTCTTCTTACTTTTAAAATGAATTATTTAAACGTAACAAACAGGATTGTCATGTTACCCTGATTTATGATGATTCCTTGATTTATACCTACTGTAGGTCTGCTCACTTTTGCTTTACTTTTGGTACAGCGTTGTTCATATCGTATAATGTTGGCATATTGTGTGTGGGAAAGACAGAGCTGCGGTTCGAGCGCTAGATAAATGTTCTGCCAAATTTTTTTTTAATAAAAAAGTTCTCCGGACAAATAGAAGTCGTACCAGATCTCTTAAATTTCTCTCTCTCCTTCATGGTTTTGTTCTGCTTGCCCCACTTCCTTTTTTTTTTTTTTCCTGACCCTGAATTTTCTTGCCAAACTTTCAAAATGCCTCACACAGAAATTCCACCAAACTTCCGTGGACGCCGAGGTTTAAACCTGTGTATGTGTCCACGTTCAAATTTTGTACCACTTTCTGTGAGATTTATTATAAACCTTCAGATACACCTGTGATCGCAATTATTCCATAAATGCACAATCCTGAGAGCTGCTTGGTAACGTCTGTTGTTTTCACAAGAAACGTCTTGTGTAAATAGATCATGTGAGACCCCCCCCTCACCCCAGTGTAGAGTTTTCTGTTTGCGCATTCAATAAGACATCTGTAAAAAAAAGAGGAAACGTTTGCACTAGCTTATCTCTGACAGCATACATCACTTAAAATTAGTTTTCACTCTGTAACTAAGTCTCCCCGTAAGAAATATGCTTATTAATAATGCAGGAAACACTGGGGGCTTTATACTAAGTGTATTGATACTGTATAAAAGGCTATTATAGTGTTCAGCTTGTTGTTAGGGATGAATATAAATGCATTTGACGATATGATGATCGATACTTCAGCGCTATATTATGTCCTTGTGTTGTGTCTTAATGATTTCTTCTGTCTTTCGCAGGTGATGCGATTCTGAGGAATCTGGAAATAAAGGAAAATGCTTTGGTAAGTGTAGGGAGTGTGAGAAAAGCCATGGTGGTCCATTAGTGCCGAGCTCCTGTAATGCATCACGATTCAAATCAATGTAAATGCTTTATTTAACCGTGGTATTCTTTGCATATCAGAGCCAGCTGGACATTCCTTTTAAAGTCAAGGCGGGGCACATAGGTGAGTCAAATTCACTATAATGTCATCTGTCAAACACTGCAAGGGGGTTTTTGTGTGTCTTCGTTTAACACCGCTGGTAAAAAATACATATGACCTTTAATACAATATTTTGAATTGTATTAAAGTAATTCAAATGTGAAGAGTAAGATGAAGTAAAGGAGAAAAAATGGAACTAAACATAGTTTGTCAGAGCATTTAACCCTTAAAACCCACAGGATTTTTACACATTCTTTCATTACTATGTTTTAATAAACATATACGGGGTGGAGATTGTGACATATTCTTTTTTTTTTTTTTTTTTTTTTACAGCACAGCCTAATCAATATGATGATTTTAACTATGCAAACATGACTGGGCAAAAAAAAAAAAAGGAGAAAAGATGACATAGGCAAAGAAATAAGACAGATTCATAAGGCCAGTGTTTAATGGCTGTTTCTGTAACCTAATAAACAATAATAATAATAAAAACGATGATGATGATGATGATAGTAATAATAAAAACAATGATGATGATAATAATAATAATAAAAACAATTATGATAATTATAATAATAATAATAATAATAATAATAAAAATTATGATTATGATAATAATAATAATAATAAAAACAATAATAATAATAATAATAATAATAAAAACAATAATAATAATAAAAACAATGATGATGATGATAATAATAATAAAAACAATGATGATAATAATAATAATAATAATAATAAAAACAATGATGATGATGATAATAATAATAAAAACAATGATGATAATAATAATAATAATAATAATAATAAAAACAATGATGATGATGATAATGATAATAATAATAATGATGATGATGATAATAATAAAAACAATGATGATAATAATAATAATAATAAAAACAATGATGATGATGATGATAATGATAATAATAATAATGGTATGCCCTTTTGGCACATTTATATTGTCATATTACAATACAATATTGTTATATTGTACTGGGCAGATTATTTAAACTGGTGGACGGATCTACTTACGTGGCCGTCATTATACTTGCATGACCTATGGATCCATGTATGCTGTACAGTATAGTATATGTAGAAAACACTGCAGTATGAGACCACTGATTTTCTACATACATGTACCGCACTCAGCCAGCTAAACAAGCGCCACGATTTCCCATGGCGGGAAATTTTTAAGGTCTCATATGTTGCATATTTCCGTAATTCTATCTCGCTTTGATTCAACCCTCTTCTGAACGTGCCATTTCAGCGTAGAGGTCAAGGTGACTCGTATCTCGGATCAGCGGAATTGCTGCGTCCGTAAATCATTATAAAAGCATTTAATTATGTGGGGGGGGGGGGGGGGATTGTGCACTGATGAAATGTAATAAATAATATTATCCAGTAGTCTACGATTATGAGCAGCCATTCCTATTCATTATGTTAAACTCAGGATAAAATAATAAATAAGACTGTATACGATAAAGTGTAAATGTCCTCTATTAAACCCTTAAACAGTTATAACAACACAGCATTCGCAACATCAGTGCGTTCAGAAGGTTACCTGATTATCTACGGGACTACTGTACCTGACGCTTTGTCACTCAGATAAAAGAAAAACCTAGCAATTGATGGCTTCTGTTTTGCTAATTTATTGTCATATGCAGGATGTTGTGGTGGACTTTGTAATTTTTTTTTCGAAAGATGAAACAAGCATTTGAAACTGGAGGAAGAAGCTATGAAGGATATTAATTTGTAGAAATTTTATTTATCATCTTAACCTGATTACCTTAGATTCCTTTACAAATATGTGATGTCTTCCGGATTTGTTGGCTTTTGCTCTGCTAGCTTTAGAGTTAACTCACTCAGCGCTTCTGTTGTAATATTGTAAAAGACAATGCTATGGAATACACACTGTTTTCACGCTTCATAAAATGATGTGCAGGAAACGTTAACTAACATTGAAATTTCAAACTTTCTAATCAGTAGAGAACTAAGCGGTAAATGGGAAGCTAGTGCACTATAGAGGGTGTACAATTCCTTGTTTCACACACCAAGTAGTGCTCTTGATCAGGGGTTAAAGTGTAATTTGGGATTAAGACTTGTGGTAAAAGCTGGTTACGTAAACAAAACAGCACAGACGGTAGAGGAAGCAATTACTAAAGAGAGAAAGTGTTGTTTTCTTGCTGAAAGTGCTTTCGTGATTGGGTTATACGTGGGTTTTGGCACAGGCATCTGGGTAAATAACGTCTCCTTTGTCATCCAGACATGGGCGGGGTCATCAGGTGCAAAAGTTCTATTTGAGGTCGCCTTAGAGGAAAAATTGGATTGTTTAAGCCACAGCCAATACAAAAATGGGAAAAGGTCAAAAAGCAAGGAAAATATTTTTTGCCCACATGTTTTTGTTTACACACACACACACACACACACACACACACACACACACACACACACACACACACACACACACACTGCAGACCAAATTGAATATCGAAAAATGACTCAAGTGATTTTTTTTTTTAAAGGTGACTTTAAGTGACTAGTGTTACTACTGACAAGGTAACAAGTCTGTTGTTTAAATTTTGTAGAACAAATGTGTTAATATAACAATCATACCGATGTTAATAATCTGCCCAAACTGCTTTTATAGAAAACGTCTATTAATTATTAGGCACGTTAGCCTCATTGAAGCTCCAGTGCAAAAACTGAACTTTTGATCTTTTCCTGTAATGATTTCCAGCCTAACCCCGAAGGTCCTCTTAAACTACATGCTGATCATTCTGTTCAAAATCGTCATGAAAGCGATGTGAATGAATAATCACACTCACAGGTTTTTTTTTCTGCTGTATATTTATTTATCTAAAGTGTATTGTGTCTGTCAGGTCGCCTGGAACTGAAGATCCCATGGAAGAATCTGTACACGCAGTCGGTGGAGGCCTCACTCGATGAGGTCTACCTGCTCATCGTCCCCACCGCCAGTAAGAACTGTTAATCTCTTCGGTTTCTCATATTTGATATCAACCGCAATACTGTCTTTTCTTCTGTACAACTTGTACCTTGTACCTGATTATATATATATAATGTGGATTAACAATGTCCGTGTGCATGCATAAATTTGAATAATATACATATAATATGTATGGACCAAAGTTTGGTCATTTGGTCTCATTTGAGATTCTTCCCCAGGTTCATGCCACAATATTGGAAAGACACAATGGTATTGATGGTGGTTTAATGTTGTAGTCTTTTATTGACCTTTAATTTTCCTCGTGGTTCAGTTTATTTGCTGTATTTAAGCAATTAAAATCCTGTAGAAATAGCAAAGCTTAATTTTCAATAAGGGACCTGACTTCATTTTTAATGAGGATTATGTATGTAAGTAAATGAATATTATTGATTTTATTAAATTACTGTTATTGAATAATAGAGATGGGGAAAAATGTATGCGGCTACGTGTCGTGATTCTTTTGTGGAGCAATTAATGCATTAACACGCTGACTCAAAATTCGAGTTTCTTTTATTATTTCCTCTGCGTGTATAGTATAATCCTACAGTTGGTGCACTCAAAACTATTCACACTTATGGAAATCAAGTATGGTATGATCATATGATGATATTGAAAAATGCAGGCAGGAGTATTAAAAACTGATAAATAAAGCAGAAGAGCTTATAGACCATGTCAGTGGATTTCAGATAAAAATGTAAAAAAAAAAATTTTCCTACTATTAAAAAAAAATCAAGCTTGAATTTAAAGTTGGAGGATGGAAACGTATAGTTAGCTAATAAAATGTATTTAAAAGAGGAAAACACTTAAATCAGATGTTAAAAAGCTACTGCTGATTTGGAACTTTCGTCTTGTCTTTGATAAACAACTTGAGTTTAGTTTTGTCAGCATTTAACATCACTCTAAGCTCCCTGACTTTAGTTTAGACTGTAAACAGTGAAATGCTCTTTCTGAACTTTTCACTGACTAATAATAATAATATTCCAGTCCAGCAATGAAAGTGATGTATAATGTGATGTGTACATAAATAAATAATGATCCGTCGTATTCGGCAACACCTTTTAGCGAGGATTGTATGAAATATTCATAGCCACAGGTAACGACTGTAGGCAGAAAGCATTGACTGAGAATCATCATAACAATACTAATAATAATAACAACACATTATTGGATTCCATAATTACAAGTACTTTGTAGAAGGTAAATATTGACAGTCGCAGGGATTTGTTTTCTGTGAGCAGTGTTCAAATCAATCCGGGAGTTTCTCGTGAATGAAGCCATAAAAATCGACTGATGTTTACAGAAGACATCAAGCGAAGTGCAGTGATGAGACTCTTAGCCGTAGTAAATCACTTGCACGTTACGGGAACTCGGGCTGAGAGTTTTTGACGCATCCCTGTACAGTCTGATGGAATTCCTGGGAGGCCAGTGTTTCAGACAGTGAATCAGGCAGTCCGATCATGGTTTACGTGTACTGAACCAAGCACTAGTGAAACGCTGAGATAAGAGGAAAGGGAGGGGACAATTATAACAGCAATAATGGGATACACAAATATTCCTTGTATAATTTAAGCCATGTGTATATTTGTTTGTTTTTGTTTGTGTGTATCAGGTATAAAGTATGATGCTGAGAAGGAGGAGAAGCAGCTGCAGGAGGCTCGGCAGAGAGAGCTTCAGAGGATCGAGGAAACCAAACTGAAAGCAGCAGAGCAAGGTTAGGATAAGGACTGTAAAAAAACAAATTAATAAATAAATCCTCTCAGTCACTCCCGCTTAAAACCAATTTACTTTGTGCAGAAAATCCAAAGACAGAAAAGCAGGACACCTTTGTAGAGAAACTGGTCACGCAAGTGATCAAAAACCTGCAAGTGAAAATTTCTAATATTCACATTCGCTATGAAGACAGTGTAAGTACCTGATCCAACTAATAACATTTCATTTTCTTGATGTCTTTGTTTAGCATGATTTATTTATTATTATTTTTCTTTTTTTAATGCAGGTCACCAATCCGAACTCACCTCTCTCATTCGGAGTGTCTCTACAAAACCTCAGTCTCCAGGTACACGCTACTTCAGAAATAAAATTAAATGGATGCATTTTTTTTCCTCCAAAATCACCGTGCTGCATTTAACAAATGATGGCATGTTGTAATTAAACCCTACTGACTTACCTAGGGTTAGTCCGATCTGGTGGTACATTCGTATACATTTGTCCAAGAGATGGTGGTCTATTTGCGGTAGGCGGAGGTTTACTTTCATAAAGCCAGGTTGTTCATTGTACATTTGCAGACAGCAGATGCAAACTGGAAGCCTTGCTTGCTGGATGAGAAGGCCAAGCTGTTCTTCAAGGTAAACTGGTTCCACATTCTCATTCTCATTTATTCTCTATTTACTCATCATTTCGCATCCTCTGTATCAAAGCACCATTTCAGTGTCTAATCAGTGTCAGAAAACATAAGAGCGGAGCTTTTTGGGGCTCTTCCTTTGTAAAGTCACATTTTAGGGCTTGTTTAAGCCTCAGCCAACGGAAAAATGACAAACAGGACTTTTTTCCCTCTAGTTTTAAGGTTTTGACACGGCCACTGGAGACCATTCGGAACATTTTGAAATTAATTCAGCAGTAGAGACGCACTGATTGGCCTCTGGTCGGTTTTAAGCTTGAGTAACAGCACTAGCCAATAATGTGCATTTGAGATTTTATTCCCGCCCCCTAACAGTCCAGCAGTTTATTAAGTGTCTCAGAGGAAGCACATGACAGCCTTTACCCTCCCGGCTGAAATTTCATTTTCAGTAGTTTTTTTTTTTTTTTTTTTAAAGAAAAACGCTCTGAGCAGTAACCCGGACAATGTCATATAACCTTGTACAGTTTTGGGGAAGATATTTTACATTCCATTATTTTATTATAGACATACAACAGAATTTTTCATTAAAGTCAAAATTATAGTTTTTGAAAAAAAAAAAAAAAAAGTAAATCAGATTCCATCAAAATGTGTACCAATTGAAAAAAAAAAAAAAGGAAGTCTCATCCAAAAAAATGCTTCTGTAACTTTTATTTGGATATTTAACTTCAGGAATAACGTTTGAAACAGCGATGTAGACGGTTACCAGCCCGTCAGCCCACTGCCTTCCACCAGCCTCTCGGCCGATCCCCAACCACATGCAAACGGTTTAAAATTACAGATGTTTATTGCTGTTTACCGATCTGTAACTTGTGCTGTGAGATTTTCAGATTTAATTAATGTGGACTGCGAAAACATCAGTGAACATGTTGAGGTTCAGTTGACAGTCTGTGTAGGTGGATTGTCAAGTGTCTAAAGCCGAGATTGCAAAAACGAACTCGGTCAGCAAACCACTTCATAACACACACAGGAAAGAACACACTGTGAAGCAGAAGTGTGATTATTTTCTGATCACAGTGTTTTATTCCTCCAAGACTACAATTTTTTTCTCTCTTTTTTTTTTTTAATTAACTCATTCATGTTCCTCAGTCCAGAAGACATTTCAACCTTGTAAGACTTCTTTTATCGATATTAAATTATATCAGCAGTCACATCTCTTAACACCTCGGTTTATTGTTGGGTTTAGAGTACACAGCATGTCACAGCCTTTCAGCTTCTAATGAAGCAATAATGAAATTACAATAAAAAGAATAATCACAGTTTTATAACCGATCAGATTTGATACTTTAACAGCGCGTGTTCAATAAACATCATTATTTGTGTTCTGTTTTAATCAGCTTGTACGTCTGGATAATCTCTTTGCGTACTGGAACGTGAACTCAGAGCTGTACTCCGTTCACCCTCCTCTCAAAGCCCTGGTAAGAGATCGTTCCTAATCTTCTCTGTGCAAAGACGCGAATGAAAATTTAACCCTGTTTTTTTTTTTTTTTTTTACTTTTTTCCTCTCTGTCATGTTTCTGTAGCAACGTCTGCAGCAAAACTTAGCTGTCCAGGACACCATCCCTCACGATTATCAATTCAGTGAGTGCCTGCTTTCCCTTCTAGTGTAATTTGTCTTACCAGACTTGTCATGACGCTTGACTTCCTGCTCTGCTTTTCTAGTTTTCCGTCCAATTTCTGCCAACGCCAAGCTCCGTATGAACCCGCGCTCGGACGTGGACTTCTCCTCGCCGAAGGTGGATCTGGTGGTCAATCTGCCCGAAGTGGCTGTGGAGCTCAGCAGACCACAGGTGACTTAAAGCTGCCAAAATGATGAATTTAGTTTGTTTAGTCGAATGAAGCTTGTACAACAGTATATGAATAAAGTATGAGATTCAAACATTGGTCTGCTCTTTCCTTATCTACAGTACGTCAGCATTCTGGAGCTCCTCGGCTCTGTGGATATGATGTCGCGCAATCTTCCGTACAGGAAGTATCGCCCGGACGTGCCTGTCCACACCAACGCATGCCAGTGGTAAGAGTTCTTGCAGTCCAGTTTTTTACACTTTAGAAACTCCTTGTTTTACTCCAGACGATCTAAGATTTTAAATGATTTTGAAATGGTTTGGTCTTCATAGGTAGATTTTCTATTTGTGACAACTGTAAAATTATATATACAGTGAAACCTCAGATTACGAGTAACGTAGTTTGCGAGTGTTCCGCAAGACAAGCAAAGATTTGTAATAAATCAACCAGGGGTTAGGTGGCGTCAGCTCCTGCCAACATGGTGACAACCAGAGTTCTCACAGTTGACCTTGGTGACTGACACCAGTCTATGGTGTCAGATCAGTGTAACACACTTGGTTTCTTCTTTACTTCGTCTTTCATCTTTCTGAGATCTATCTTCAGCTTCATATCCGGAACCAGTTCACTATCAGAGTGAACTGCTCTCTCTAACCACACCTTCACTGTAGAGTGGCATCATCTATCATTCTAATTAAATATGTCAAAAATATTATATTGAGTAGCTCCACCCCCCTTCCTCGCATTAAGAAGGAATTTGTCCATCTTATTATTAAGATCCTTTACATGTATGATAGAAAGAAAGTACTGTTTTTTTCCCCCTCATCTCTTTACCAGGTGGCTCTATGTCATCAAGGGAATCTTGGAGGTGAACATAAAACCCTCGCTGCACATGTGGTCTTGGAAACATATTAAACGGCACAGACAGCAAGTAAAGCAGTGCAAAGAACTTTATATGACCAAGATCACCAGCAAGAAGCCTGTAGAGACCCTGCTCAAGAAGCTGGAGGTAAACAGTGTGAAAGCAGTTATAACGGGAATGTTATCAACAACGTCAATTTTCATATCCTTGATTTAAATAACATACCGTTTTATAGTTAACGTGATCAGGAAAGGTAAATGGAAAAGGATAAGGGGCGTTCAGGTCAAAACAGGACTTTATCTGAGAGATATCTGACTTTATGCTGTTAACCCATAAAACATTAAATAACGTTTTCACAACCCATTAATCCTCTACCATTTAATGTCATTTACAGGAGACAGAAAAATGCCTGGACATTTTTAATATCACACTCGCAAGACAACAAGCCGAGATGGAGGTAGTTTATTTCACACACTCGTTTTCTTCCAAACCTGGTCTGAATTAATCACTGTGCTGCTGAAAATCTACTCTTTTTTTTTTAATGCTATATTGGCTCCTTCTTTGCCTCTCCAGGCCTCCAAGGCTGGCCTGCGGATCTACCGGCCCGGGTTAAAGATGGAGGAGGAGGAGTCGCAGGGCTGGTTCGGCTGGATGTGGAACTGGTCCGGGGACAGCAGCGCTCCGACAAAAGAGGTTAAACCTGGAGGTACTGAACACAGTCACTAAATGAGTTTACGTTCACTTTCAGCTTGGAATGATAATTTTGTTTTGCTATTTTTGTCACAGCATTTCTGACAGTAGTTGCTCTAATACTATATGTTAAAATTCCTGTGGTGCCAACTACAGTAATTCACAAGGACCTGAGTGGCAGACACATGACACTAAACGCATAAAGTATGCAATTAGATGCTTTTCCAGTGTCGGAGGCAAACTGCAACTTTGTTTTCCAACATACAAAATTCTTTTTTTTTTTTTTTTTTTTTTGCATTTTCCACTTTTTTATTGATTTAAAAAAAAGGTTTACATTTTATTTATTTATTATATCAAACTAAGTAGATTGTGACCTTATATAAGAAGATGCCCCCTCCCCTTGTTGCTCAGCTTTGCTGTTCATTGGAGGGGCGTGGCTCAGGAGTAGCTCATTTACATAGACACTGAAATGGTGCATTTGGTAGAGAAATGCAATAAAAGGGTAGTTTAACGTATGAGAAATGCATTATGTGAGCAGTATTACAGTAGCTGGAGCAAAAGTAAAATGACAGGACCTTTACAAGGAAGAGGTTAAGAAATAACAGTAAGCCCAGATTATGACATCGCTACAGGGAGCTGGTGATTAATTTTGTTCTTGCACAATGTTTGTAGCTTTTGACACACTGATGACCCCAGCGGAGAAAGCCAAACTCTACACTGCCATCGGATACAGCGAGACAGCGGTCAATCCTAACCTGCCAAAAAATGTGAGTGCACAAAGTGTGAAAATAAATTTACAGGTAGATTTTTTTTTTTTAAGACACGTCGGTATGGTGTTATAACTGGCTGGATAATCTTAGCAAAATCTTAGCATTCTTGGGTGCCCTAAGAAAAGTTACACTCAGCACACTGATGTATTGTGTTTTCCAGTTTGAGGACATGAACGTGCGTTTCCAGTTGGTGAGCATGTCCGTGTCGATGAAAGAGAGCAAAGACAAGCCTGAGATTATCAAACTATCCGTCATCGACCTGAGAGCCATGCTGACACAGAGATCATCTGCTCAGGCGATAAAGTATTCTCTTCTTACCCTTTTTAATTATTATTATTATTATTATTATTATTAGGGTTGAAACGATTCCTCGAGTAACTCGATTACAAAAAATGATCAAGGCAGCCTTGAAGCGTCTTTTAATGTTTAATGTTTTTGCGCAATTATTTAAACACAGACGAAGAATAAGCGCTTACGTCACCCACAAAGCGGAAGGAGACGCAAACAGTCAGCTGTGTCTGCGGCCTGCAAAATGGAAGGGAGCGATAAAATTATATTAAAAATTATTTTAATGTGTGCTTTAGTTTTTTTTTTATTACTTAAAGTCATTTGAAAACTTTTTTTTTTTTACTTTTTGCATCTGAGAATAGGCTTTAAAATAATAATGTATGACACTGTAGTGCACGTAATTCATCTCAGTCAACCTTAAGCTATTCCTTGTATTGTGAATAATGACTGTTTATTTTTGATAAAATGCTGTATGCATTTAAAAAATAAATGTTTATTTTTCTAAAAAGAAAACCATTTAGCCTTTGTTTCTTTTATATATTTTACATTGATGTTTAATTAAGCAGAAGTACATTTTATCCGATTAATCGATTACATTTTTGGTAGAATACTCGATTACTAAAATATTCGATATCTACAACCCTAATTATTATTATTATTATTATTATTATTATTATTAAGTGTCCTTTTCTTTCTTTTACAGCAACAATACTGTTCTTTATACTAAAAGTTACAGCATGTGTATGGTTTTAAGCAGTCGTATCTTCAAAAAGCGACCTCTTGTTGTTGTTGTTTTTCATCAGGATCTCAGCTCAGCTGTCATCATTCGAGGTGACGGGTGTGTTGAGGAACAGCGTCGCTCCCACCCTGCTTTCCCCTCGTCGTGCGGTGGAGGATGACAAGCCTCTGCTCAGCCTCATGTTTGAGACCAACCCACTGGATGGCAAGGCAGATCAGAGACTGCACGTGGAATCGCAGCCGCTGGAGATCATCTACGATGCGGTCAGCGTGGCTGAGGAGACCATCGTATTTCAGTTTTAATTTTAAAAAATTATAGTAAATCAGCTAATTTATGCTTTTGTTTATAGATGACGGTGAATAACCTGTCAGCGTTCTTCATGCCTCCAAATGACCTGCAGCTGGACGAACTGACGAACGCTACACGCATGAAGCTGGAACAGTTCCGTGACAGAACCTCAACCGGTGTGTATGTCTGTGTGTAGTGTACTTCATGTAAATTCATGTTTTTTTTCCTGAACTAGATTTGTTCTACATAGAAAAAAAAACAAACTGATGACTTTTTGTTTAATGTAGGACTCATGTACATCATCGAGACACAGAAAGTTCTCGACCTGAACATCAACCTGATGGCGTCCTACGTCTTCGTGCCCCAAATGGGCTTCTATGATCCTAAGCACAACCTCATCATTCTGGATCTGGGACACTTTCAGGTAACTTATCGCTTTTACATCCTCGGTTTGAATCCTTGAGTTACTGTAGCAACCTGATGTAATTGTTTTGATTCAGATCTGTCGTATGAGGCTTATAAATATTCTACGTGAGGCGTTCAAGTCAACCCGGGACTTTTGGTTGTGCAGAATACCAAAACTTATCCCAGTGATTCACAAGTGCTCGGGTACCATCGCATCGAGGTTTTCTTCACTTCTGAAACACTGGCCACTCAGGAACTCCTTTAATGCCTCAAACTAACTCCCAGCCGAGTTCCTGTAAAGTACAAGTGGTGTTGGTGAATGACTGTGTGTACAGTTCACACAGACACGTGAATGGAATAGAATTAAATGTTTATTGTCATTACACAAGTGCAAAAAGAAAAAGGGAGAGATGCGCCTCTTCCACAGGTGTTGGTGACAAGTTATGAGTTTTCAAGGATCAGGATGTTTGTTTACGGGAACGACTGCATCGGCCACCAAGCCACCTCATCCGGGATCGTTATTCACATTTTACACATTTGCATCGTTTTACTGTGAAATTTTGTCACAACTCGTGGTTTGACTTGAACGCACCTTTATAAAATGAAATAAAAAAAATGATATACACTGAGAATATTGTATGTAATTGTAAATATTGGTATCTGGTGCACTGTTTTCTGTACAAAACACGTGAGCTACTTCCTGTTTTTTTCCTAAATTTGTGATTGATGTAATATGCAGTTACATTTGTGGCTTTGCTAATATGTATGAGATCAGGAAAGCAGCTCTTAATACACCACAGCATTTTTAGCAAATTTGTAAGAAATGTTTTGGAAAATTCCTCAAAATATCAGGGATTCGGGAAATATTTCCTAAGAATCCATAATGTGTTTCGCAGATGTCGAGTCAGAGCAAAGAGAATTTGCCGCAGCTCTCCGCGGGAAAGACCTCCATCGAGGACATCATGTCTCGAGCCTACGACCGCTTCGATATTCAACTCACCAGCCTGCAGCTGCTATACTCTAAGCCAGGTATCATTTATTTATTTATTTCTTCCCTATCCTGCTTATCTCTAAGCTTCTACACAGTTTATAAAACACAGTGTTTTGAATTGTTTTCAGATGAAGACTGGCAGAGTGCTCGGAAGCTCAGACAGTCTTCACTTCACATTCTGGAGCCCGTCGACTTGAAGGTGGTTTTTAGCAGAGCGATGGTGGTCACGGACTCGAGGATGCCAAAGTAAAGACGCTGTCTTAATTCTAATTAATTATTATATTAAAGTTCTGTTACAGGTGTGATTCTGATTGGTCAGCACGTGCTGGTTGATATTCTTTAATTCAGATTCAGTTGTTCAAGCTGCAAAGGTTTTAAACACACCTCCTAAGGTTAATGTTATATGTTTTTTGAAGGAGCGTAAAAGGTGGATGATCTACATAATCTACGCCTATTCTTATTTAACAAAGAAAAATATCCGAGTGATGTGGTGAAGCTTTTTCTAAGGATGTGTTGTATTGAAGGTTTATACAGTAGAAGGAGTCGCAGCGATTTGTCTAAAGGAGCATTCATGCCTGAAAATCCTCAGATTCAGATTTGGATTTTCGCTGCTTTGTAGGTTTAAGATCTATGGAGAACTTCGTCTGCTCTCGCTCCGCATCTCTGATGACAAAGTCCGTGGCGTCTTGGAGCTGATCGACAGCATTCCTCTTCCGGAGAGTCGGCCTGCGCCGCGGAGTTCTGCCACGCAAAGTACTCCCAAGGTGTGTTTGTGTGTGTGTTTAACTGCGCCTTCAGTTGCAGTATGTTTGCTTAAGATAATTGCTGCATGACAAATGAGGGTGTGTGTGTGTGGTTCACATGCATGTTCATGAAAGGTTCTGTTTCCTTTGTGTGTCTGTAGGTTTTCAAATCAAGAGACACCCCTCAGCTGACCCCAAGAAAACCAGCTATGGTTGACCTGCGCTCTTCAATAATATTTGACTCAGGTTAGACACGTACACAATACTGTATGTGCACATGGGGTAATTGTTAGTTAGTTGACTTTACCTGTTCATGGAAGGTCCCCGGGGTTTGTTAAACAACATAGTTATACAACATAGCATCAGGAAGATCAAGAAGCTAAGTTCTGAGAAAGTATCAGTCAGGGTTTGGGATAGAAAAAGATCCCACATTTTCATTATTCTGTGGTACATCGAATCAAATTCAAATTGTATTTGTCATACACAGTACGATATGCAGTGAAATGCTTATACGACTGCCAGTGACCTTAAAAAATAAAAGCTTATTCATAAGAAATCAATATGAATAAAAGAAATACGTTAGAAAATAAAATTAACCAGTAAAATATACTGTACAAAGTAAAATATACTGTGCAAATAAGAACAAAATATCAATATAGTTAAATCGTTAAACCCTTTACAGAAGGAAGGAAGGATATGGCACAGCCATGACAGAACAAGCACATTAATCAGGGAGACAATCCAAAGGCACGTGCTAACTCTCAGTATGATGCTACCACCACCATGCTTCGGTTTACGAGTAGAACTGTGTCTCCGCCAGTTGCGTTGTTTTGTACCGTGACCCAAGAGGTTTAATTTTGATCTTATCAGACCAGAGAAAGTTTTTCCCTCATGTGCAGGGTCTCCATCATGTCCGCTGGGATTTTATACGGCATCATATAGCCCAGGTTTTCAGAGTGTCCTTCTCTGAACAGCTCCCTCAGAGGTTTTGGTTGCTTTTCCACCTCACAAGGACGACTTCGTGTTTGTGCCTTATTTTTAAAAATGATTTTTAAAATCCTGTTTTCAGGCAGTAGTAGCTCAGAGGGTTAAGGCACTGATCGGAAGGTCGAAGGTTCAAACCCCAGCTCCACCAGGTTGTCAAGGCTCTTAACCTTGTCTGCTCCAGGGACGCTGTCTCATGGCTAACAAACCTGTGGATAGCTATGCTGGGAGATGTGAAAAAAGAAGTTCACGGAGTAGTAATGTATATGTGACAAATAAAGGGTTAACTTTAATTCAATGGTGGTGTAGTGGTGGTGTAGTGGTGGTGTAGTGGTTAGCTGCCTGGCCTCGCATCTCCACGGTCGAAGGTTCGGTTCGGTTAAATATAAGCGCTATAGCGAATGAGTGAGTGTGATTTAATGGTGCATCTATAGGATGTTCAGAATGTGGGATATTTTATTGCACATTAAATGACCTGTGACGTGTGTGTGTGTGTGTGTGTTTATCAGGATCGGAGGAGGATTTGTTCTTTGACGCACCCAGTTCTCCAATTGAGGACATGCCATTTTTTGAGGCTAGTTCGGGCTCTTTAGAGAAATTACCCTCCGTAAAGAGGAAAACAATGGTGAAACGTGACCCCAAGAAGAACATGACCGAGTTTCTGCTGAATTTCGAGATAAACCTGGTGAGAGAAAAAGAAAAAAATACTTGGAACACACATGCTTCACACATGCATTAATATATTCACATTTCTCCCACATTGCTTTTCACATTCCTAATGTATTATTAGTGGGTTTCTTTTGTTTGTTTGTTTTTAGAAAAAAAAAAAATACATTAAGAATCTAAGCTCATGTGTGCTTTTCTCTATTAAAAGATTTTAAGCCTTTTAATTCTCCTGCACGTTCATTATTGACTAAATAATAATAATAATAAAAATGGCCCTTTCTCCAACTTCTTCCACTTTCTTCACTTTTTTTCTGGTAAATTTTGGTCATTATCGCTCGTTGATCATTTCCCCCCCCTCTTTTGTGTCATGCAGTTGTCGATCCAGCTGTGCCGCCTTTCAGCTGGCTTGGAGGTTCCCGTCCTCCGTCTGGAAATCGAGGGTCTGGGGACGGAGCTGAAAGTGCGCACATTCGATATGACTTCCTCCACATTTCTTCGGGAAATCTGTCTGGAGTGCTCAGAGTACATGGGTATGTCCTCCCACACACACACACACACACACACACACACACACACACAGGCATATTTATCAAATGCAAGACGACCCAACGTTTGTCACATGGAATTCAACATTTCTCTTTTTGACTGTTTAAGATGGAGAAGACAAGAAGGTTCACCTCATCACCACTCTGGATAACACTGAGGACGATCTGCTCTCACTGGAGTACATTAAGGTAAGTGTTTCCTGTTTATGCATTTGGTGGTCTCGGAGGACCGAGTGAAGTGCACGCACTTAGTCATGATGTTTTTTTTTTTTCTTTTTTTTTCTGTTCAGGCGGACAAAAACGCTCCAGATTTCAAATCGGTTTATAACAACACAGAGCAGCTCATCAAGGTAAGTCTGAGTACCTACTGTAGTTATGAAATGATGTCGCCGGTAAGACGGGAGACACTCGTCTGAAGTGATTCTCGGGCTACATCTAATGCTCATGCCACCTGATCTATTGGTTAAAATTTCATGCCAAATCATAATGATGAGCTTATTAATAATAAGCCTTAGTGTCAACAACAGCATCATTAAAATTTCATAGTTGATGTGGGTTTACTTTAATAACACTTAAAACAATTTAACGTGAGTACATTGAAATATTTCACTCTTTGGATCGCTCAGTTTGTTTGTTTGGCACAAAAAAAAATTCCTATCGTAGCAAATGGTACTTTTTGTTTTTTTTCATGATTTGACAAGGTCTCGTATATCATGATAAAAGTGAACCTTTAATGGGAATGTTTAAATCGATGTGAGCTAGCGAGCTAATATCTCCTCCCCGAAAACTTCACCATATACAGTAATAATTTTAACCCCAGGTAAACTTCTCATCCTTGGATGTCCACCTCCACACTGAAGCCCTCCTGAACTCTATGAACTTCCTGAACAGTCTCCTCCCGCCCGCAAAGAAGGAGGAGTCTGTCGAGCAGCCTTCGTCCCAACGCGATGACGAGGGGGAGGGAGACAGCGAGGAGGAGAAGAAAGAGGAGTCGACCATTTCCAAGAAATCCAGTAATGTTGCCTGTTATTGTCTGATAGCTTGTGTTACTGATGCATTACATCATTCGGTTTATGGAATGGATCTCTTTAATGGATCTGTCGTTTTTCATTCTCATAGTTATGATCAAACATGTTCAGTTATTTTTCATCCAGAATCTCTCTGTTTCTTCTTCTTCTCCTCACTGCAGCCACTAAGAAGTCAAAGTTTGAGGATGTGGTGAATTTGCACATTAGAGCAGATCTGTCCTGTCTGAAGGTCTTCATCAGAGGACAGAAAGCCAGAATCTCCGAGATTAGTATAGAAGGTAATAAAACACACGTATCTATTTTTACTTATCTGTTTATTTATTTATTTTTGCCTATTCGTCACACACAAATGATTGAGATCATCAAACAAATTTAAATTTTCCCCAAAGATAATCCAAGTTAATGCGGAAAAAATCTAAAGTTTTTAAATCATGATTTCATTTATCAAGGGAAAAAAAGCTGTTGTGAAAAAGTAATTGCCCTTAAAACCTAATAACTGGTAGTGACACCCGTGGAGGCAACGACTGAAGTCATGCGGTTGCGATAACTAGCATTAAGTCTTTCACATCGCTGTGGAGGAATTTTAGTCCACTCATCTTTACAGAATGGGTTTAAGTCAACCACATTGGGTGGTTTTAAAGCATGAACGGTCTGTTTACAGTAAGTCTAGATTTTGCCTAGACATTTCCAAAACTTACTTTTTTTTCTTTTTGAGGTAGAGAGCAGAATTCATGATTCCGTCAATTATGTCTAGGTCATGAAGCTATAAAGCAGCCTTATATCGTTACACTACCACAACTTTGTTCGACTGTTGGTACAGTATGGTGTCATTTTGATGAAATGCTGTGGTAGTTTTATTAGGGGAAGGTTCACCACTGTTTCAAGTTTTCTCAATTTATGGATAATTGTTTCCTGGAGTCCCAGAGCTCTGTACAGTAACCCTTTCCATACATGTTAATTATTACTTTGTTTCTCATCTGTTCTTGAATTCCTTTAGATCAAGCATGAGGTGAGCTCTTTTAGCGTGATTCACTTTGTCACGCACGTTCCATATAAGTGATTTATTGATTCAGCAGGTCTGGCAGTGATGTGAAAAGGTGTGAAAAGTTAAATTTAACTCAGCTTTCCCAAAAACTGTTGACAGGGGGGTGGGGCAACCCTTTACATAGGGTCAGGTAGGTTTGGGTTTTCTCTCTTAATAAAAAGTGCATTTTGTATTTACGCAGTTTATCTATGTGTAATATTAAAGTTTGTTTGATGATCTCGATTATGTAACTGTAACAAATGTGCAAAAAAAAAAAAGTAATATGAAATATTAATACACTGAATCGTTAATCTAACCCTTTTTTTTCCCTGCTGTTTGTTTGTTTGTTTGGTTGGTTAATTGTTGTTCCTATGTGCTAAGGAGATTACACTTTTGTTTCTCTTTCTCTTTTTTTTTTTCCAGGCCTGGAGTCTGAAGTAAAGATGAAAAAGAAATCAGTTGAGATCCTAGCTAACCTGAAGAACATTGTCATATTAGACTGCGACAAAGACGCTCTGTACAAAGAGGTAATGTCTGCTTTAATCTATTCCTGAACAAACCTGTTTATCAAGTCTGCTACACATCAGGCTTTGTCATATGAATGTCATTCAAGAGCCCCAGCATTGTAACATTAACGCAGCTTTAAAGCTCCTATATTTTACTATTTCTTTAACAAGTTATCTCAGGGTCCCAAGTGTCCACCAAAGTGTGTGTGTGTGTGTTAATTCTCCAGCTGAAATACTGTATCGCTCAGTCTTTCATATCGCATCCAAAGTGCCATTTCAATGTCTTTGTTAAAGAGCTACTGCTGGGCCGCGACTTGACAGAGAGCAGCAGAGCTGATCAATAAGCCGTGGGAGGGGTTTCCCTCATATGAGGTCACTGTAGGAGGAAAATCGTAAAAATTAGCTTGTTTAAAATCCATGGCAAATACAAACTATGAAAAGCTATAAAAAGAAAAAGCAGAGAATGTTTTTTTTATACGTTTTTCGGTTTGTATACGCCGATTAGAGATCCATCTGAATGTCTAAAAGTAAATTTTGCATATTAGGACCTCTTTAAATCCGTGTTTTGTTTTTTTTTTCCCCCCCAGTTACATTTAGGCATTTAGCAGACAGCCTTATCAGGAGAGACTTACATTTTCCTCTCATTATACATCTGAGCAGTTAAGGATTAAGGGCCTTGCTCAAGGACCCAACAGTGGCAACCTGGTGGTCGTGGGGTTTGAACCTGAGACCTTCCGAACCATAGTCCAATGCCTTACCCCCAGTTATTTTTTCTATCATGCTAAATACAAGTGAATATTGTTATATCGCTGTATCATGCGACTAGAAGTGTCGCGTATCATCATGTGAACTGATTATAAACTGTGCAGAGCTAACTTGCATTCAAATAACCATAAGCACCACACAGTTATACTGTAGTTAACACGCTGTAGATTTCAATTTGGAAAACCAGTAATGACTCGCTGTAACGGTGCCCTCCAGGCAGTGTCTGTGGCAGATAAGGACGTGTTCGGTTTCCACATGGTGAACTATGTGGACGCTACGGACGGAGACGCCTACACAGACATGAAGATAGTGGACACCAGCGTCACTCTGACCGTAGGCTGCATCCAGGTCATCTTTCTCAACAAGTTCGTCTCATCAATACTGGTGAGTGTCAAGTGTGAAAGTTTTTTTTTTTTATTTTATTTTTTTTATTATTATTATTATTATGTGAGTAGCAAGGCTTACTCGTTTCATTGTGCATCCCACTCCAGGCCTTCATCAATAACTTCCAGGAAGCTAAAGACGCTCTGGCAGAGGTCACGGTGCAGGCAGCGGAAAAAGCAGCCACGGGCGTGTTGGAACTCGCCGAGAAAAGCACTCGCATTTCGCTGGACGTGAACATCAAAGCACCTGTCGTTTTCCTCCCGCAGTCGTCCGTTTCCACTAACGTCATTGTGGCTGATCTGGGTTTGGTCACCGTCAAGAACCGTTTTGAAATCGTTCCGTCTAAGAAACACACCGCGATCCCACCCGTACTGGACGTCATGAGCGTGGCTCTGAGTGAGCTGAAGATGTACAGGTGCGGAGGTGGACCTGCTTCTAGATTTCAATTTCAATTCATTCATCCACGCTTATCGTATCGTGCCCTAAATAAACGAAATCCGATGGTGGGTCCGGTTTGTGTGTGTGTTTTTTTTAGAACCACGTTCAAAGACGGCCAGTTCCAGAGTGAGATTCAGTTACTGATGCCTGTGAACATGGACCTGTCAATCACGCGCAATCTCTCCGCCTCCTGGTATCACAGCATCCCCGACAACCAGATCAACGCACACCTCAAGCCCATGAGTGTAAGTGTGTGTGCTTGCTTATAAAGAAAGGCATTATGTTGTATTTTTGAATGTAGATTTACAGTACCGTCATGTGTCTTGTTTTTTTTCTTAACGATGTAGCTGATTCTGAGTCAGGAGGATCTAACTGTGGTTCTGAAGACCCTGAACGAGAACCTGTCCGAAACGTCCGATGCAGTTCCTCCTCCTAAAACGCCCGATAAGGCCGAGACTGGGTCTACTAAAGATTCCCAGGCATCTGGAGGTGCAAAAACTACACACGTCCAAATTGCACCCTGGCTTATTTTTCACGTTTGTATAATGAATTATGAGATGATAACGTCGGCTGTCCATCATGTTCGTGTTTTTTTTTTGTTTTTTTCAAGAATGTGGGAGGAGCTTTCATTGTAAAGGCTTAGGGTGACTTTTAAAGCAGATGTGAAGTAATTCAACAGTCTTATTTCTAATTGATCAGCAGGGACCACGGTGGTGACTTCTGCAGTGGTGGAGGGACAAAAGAGCTCCAAACTGAAAAGCACGCTAAAACTCCACTTCAAGTTCGATTCAATGACTCTGGTCCTCTACAGCTCAAGTGGTGCTGAGGTAACACTGTGTGGTCTCCGGGAATCGCGTCACATGCTCACAAGTGGCAGATTCCGAATTACAGCGACACCAAGAGTAGTATAAGCTTTAAGGTAAAGTCTTAGTAATGTAAAACCTACCTCTGTGTGCGTTTGTGTTCAGACCGCATTACTGGACTCTCACGATGAACAGCTGAAGCTGGCGGAGTTCACCCTGGGCACCATCTCCACCGCGGTGCACATGTTCTCAGACGGCTCCATGAAAGCCTCCGTCAAACTCGCCGAATGCCTGTTGGATGATAAACGGAAGAGGGTCAAAATGATCACTTCCAGGTCAGAGGTTATGAGCGAATAAATAAATCGGTACAATAATCTCACATTCTAACATAAACGCCGGCTCAGTCGTATCCTTAAACAAGTCCGATGTCTGAATTTCTGTGCAGGATGATGGCGATGCGAAAGGGCGCCGAGAAGAACGTCATGGTGGAGGTGAACTATCGCCAGGGACGGGACGGCACCACGCTCGATACCGTTGTTCAGGATCTGTACCTCTGCGCCAGCATGGAGTTCCTGCTCACGGTGGCTGATGTCTTCCTGAAAGCTATGGATCAGGGCTTCTCGAGCCAACACAAGAGCAGCAGACCGTCCTCGACTTCCACCAAAGATTCAGGTGATTTCAAATTGCAATATGATAAATATAGTTGCATGCAACGATGACGGGCCCAAGCACCCTGCGCCATCGCCACCTTGAACCTGTGTGTTATTAGAGTGTGTTAAGACCTACGAAAAGCCATCGCCGCCTGGTGCACCACACAACTTGCACATTTCAGACACTATAGACACCATGCTCCAAATTATTGCGCAAATGATATCTTTCCCAGATTCTATATTAAACACCTTTTTTTTTTTTCCCTAAATGTGTTCTACAGCAGCTCCTAGTCAGCCCTTGGTGGCAAAGTCGGAGATGAACGTGATGGTGAAGAACCCCGAGATCGTGTTCGTGGCCGACCTGAGCCGTGCCGATGCCCCGGCCCTCGTAATGACCACGCAGTGCGAGCTGGTGATGAAGAGCGACATTGCCGGCCAGCTCATGACGGCCGCCATCACCGACCTGAAGGTGGTAGCGTGCCCGTTTGTGTGCGGCAAAGATGAGAGCAACATCACTACGGTGCTGCAGCCGTGCCAGGTGTTCTTCAAACAAACCCAGTCGTCTACTCAGCCTCAAAAAATAGAGCTCTCGATAAACTCCCTCACGCTGAAGGTAAAAACATGATGTTCACATCTGAGCGCATAATCATAATCTTCTCTCCATGAAATGTGCATTTCTTTTGTTTTCTCATTTTTTTTAGGTGTCACCAATCATTATAAACACAGTCATCACTATCCAGTCAGCGCTCACCCCTGCAGCTGAGACCCCTGAGGAGCTGGAGAGCCCAGTGCCCCTGGACCTGTGGGAGCGCAGGGACTGGCGCGACCTCAAACTCTGGTTTCTGGAGGAGGAGGGGGAGGAGGACGCCAAGGCTGTGCAGCCGCTCAAACCTCAGGGCGAGTCACTCCAGCTTAGGATTTCCTCCATTTGCCTGACTTTAGAGGCAGGTGTGGGTCATCGCACCGTCCCCATGATGCTTGCCAAATCTTCTTTTCATGGAGATGTGACGGACTGGAGCACACTGATCAACCTGCAGTGTCGCCTCAAAATGGAGGTTTGTCCACGTTAGAGTTTAGTAGATTTTTTTTTTGTTGTTGTTGAGATTTCAAATTCAAATCAAATTCAAATTTTATTTGTCACATACACAGTCATACACAGTATAATATGCAGTGAAATGCTTACACGACCGCCAGTGACCTTAAAAAGAAAATAAAAGCTTGTACGTAAAATAAATAATCAATAAAAAGGAAATACTAAATAAATTAATTTAACTAGTAAAATTAACTGTACAGTAAGGGCATAATAAAATATTGCAAAATATAGAAATATGGGGGGGGGTATATATATATAGAATTAAAAGTGACCGTGGTTGTGCAAATATGCATGAAAGGTGACTAATGAAAGTGACATGTGCAATTGTCCAGATGTATAAATATTTAGTGCAAGTGTGTATGAATGTGTCCATGATTGTCCAGTCAGTGTTGTGAGCTTAAAATGATGTTATTAGTCCTGTGTGGAGGTGTGATTGTGTGATTGAGAGACCTTATCGCCTGCGGGAAGAAGCTCCTCCTCAGCCTCTATGTGTTGGCCTTTAGGGAGCGGAATCGCTTCCCAGACAGCAAAAAAGAGAACAGTCCATTACTGGGGTGACTGAGGTCCTTCATGATCTTCCTGGCCTTAGTCCAGCACCGCTTGCTGTAGATCGAGTGCAGGTCAGGGAGCTCAGTGCGGATGATGCGCTCGGCTGATCGCACCACCCTCTGTAGAGCTCGTCTGTCCTGCATGGTGCTGTTCCCGAACCAGGTCGTGATGTTTCCCGTCAGGATGCTCTCTATGGTGCAGGAGTAGAAATTCCTGAGCACCTTGGAGGGCAGTCTAAAGTCTCTCAAGCGTCTGAGGTGGTACAGACGTTGCCGGGCTTTTTTCACCACGGTGCTGATGTGACAGGACCATGACAGGTTGATGTCCTGTTGATGACGGGGGTCTGGTAGTTCCTCTCCTGCTTTGTACTAAAGTCCACTATCAGCTCCTTTGTCTTACTGACGTTCAGGAGGAGATTGTTCCTCTGGCACCAGTTCTCCAGATTTCCAATCTCCTCTAGGTAGTCCGACTCATCATTGTTGGTGATCAGTCCGACCACGACGGTGTCGTCAGCAAACTTGATGATGGAGGTGGAGTTGGTAGTGGCCACGCAGTCGTGGGTGTACAAAGAGTACAGCAGGGGGCGCAGAACACAACCCTGGGGGGCTCCAGTGCTGAGAGTGAGTGTAGCTGAGACATGTCCGCCCATCCTTACTGCCTGTGGTCTGCCAGTCAGAAAATTGGAGATCCACTGACATATAGATGAGCTGAGTCCCAGGTGCTCCAGCTTGGTGGTGAGTGTGGAGGGAATTATGGTATTAAATGCAGAGCTGTAGTCGATGAAGAGCATTTTAACATAATTTTTAGTTTTTTTAGTTTTTCACCATGTTCTTAGCTACTATACTGAATTGTACTTTTTTCCTTCTTTTTTATTTATTTATAGATGTATTTATTGTTATGTGCATTACATTTTAGGTAAATTACTATAACGAGAATATGGGAGTGTGGGAGCCACTTTTGGAGCCGCTTGAAGACGAAGCTAAGGACGGTTTCAGACCATGGACGCTGGAATTAAAGGTCACATGCTAATAAAAGTTCTCAATAACAACGAAAGCTGAAATGCTGTTTGTTTAAACAATGTTCTTTCTTTTACATGTAGATGAAGAAAAAGCCTGTGACGCGATCCTGTATTGCCGATGAGGTGGACTACAAGGTGCCGGATTACAAAACCGTAATCAGCATCAACAGCAACGACCAGCTAAACATCACTCTTACCAAATGTGGACTGAGCATGCTGAGTAATTTAGGAACGGTATAAAAAGCTTGAGAACTGTAAGCCTTAATGTGACCAGAGGTAGAATTTCACGTCCAGCGCTTCTGATCCGTCGATCGTTTTGTCCACAGGCGTTTGCGGAAGCCGCCAAGCAGACGGCGGAGTGTTTCCAAAAGGACCAGGCTCCGATCGTGGTGAAGAATCGGTTGGGGTTAGCAGTGGCTGTTCTGTACAGCGAGGGGTTCAAACCGATAGGGAAGACGTCGAAAGGCCGCGTGGTGGAGCTGCAGGACGGGGAGAGCTTAAACATGGACTACACTCTCACTGCTGCGGATGCTGATCAGTTCTCAGCGATGACCAGCTTAAGCAGCAAGAACTTCATCCAGCCTAGTGAGTGTGTTTAACAATTGCAGTTACTCAGTTTGGCTAAAACATGACATGTTGCCTGAAGATGATTCTTTTTTTAAACAACACATCCTGTGTAAGTGTTTATACTCTCTGTTGAAGCGTTAAAGGAAAACACACAGCCGTCTATGTTAATGAGGACGTTCCTATATCGGAACACTTTTCCTCTTTGGTGTTAGGAACAATAAGGTATTAGAGCTTGTGTATTAGTATAAACCCATGGTTTATGTCACAGTCCATCACTCTTATCAGAACTTCCATTTGACTAAATTTGTCAACACTTTTTGACTGATCAGAATTGAGAATCTCATGGTGCTGTGGCATAACAAGCATAGTAGTCCCCGACTTATGAACGAGTTCGTACTGGGAGTACGTTTGTAAATTGGATTTGTTCTTAAATCTCAAAGTGAGTCTTGTACGATTTGAAAAGAATATATGATGTAAAGCATAGCAATCCACTATCCCCTCTTTCCGTCATGTGGCCAAAAAATTTGACTGCGCCTATGGAGTACTCAATCTCACAGGTTTGCTTCTGTGCCTTTAAATCACGAGGGGAATCCCGAACGCCATTTTGTCTCAGAGCTGTTTTCCACTGTATTGGACTGTGAACTCTGTTTTGTTGAGGATTTTCGGAAATTATAGCCATTTTCTCTCATCATGCTCCCGGATTGATTCATTGAAACCTGTTAGGCCGACTTATTTCTCCCCCCTACACACGTTACATACCGGACTTTAGACATTTTATACATTAATTCACACACTACACGTGAGCTACTGAGATAACGAATGCTCGTATCTACGGAACTTCGTAACTCAAATATTTGTAAGTCGGGGACTACCTGTTTATACATAACAGTACAGAAATAATAGCCAGTCAAATATGGCCAAATGCAATTCAACATCTGTACACATTTTCTGTTCGGATGCTTCCAGCCCCCGTCGGCCACACCTCAGCCAGCATCATCCCGCTGATCAAAGTGGGCCGTGACATGTACAGCGTCACGCACCTGACGTCTGGGGTCACACGCTTCTTCGTCTGTCAGATTTACTCCAACGAAGGCAGCAAGTTCGTCAAGATCCGGTCACCTTTCATGGTTTGTGTATTATAGTTTACTTACAAGCAAAACACAATTCCAGTACTGTATGTTAGTCATAAAAAAAGTACAGTAACTGTTGTATAATGGGACTTTTCTCCTAAATCCAGATCTTGAATCACTTTTCGCTGCCATTGCGGGTGTTTGAGGGCTCCACCTGTCTGGGCATCTGTTCACCTACTGAGGAGTTCTGTGTCCCTCTTGGCTCCTACAGGTAAACTGCACATTTACAATTACTGGACATTCTTATGTCTGCTTTATGGTGGAAACATTGTTAGCACAGTAAGCACAGTAAAGGAATCTATACTTATTTCTGCCTAAAAAAGTAGATGTCTTGTGCAAAACTGTTTTAAATTTTAAATTGAATTGACAAGTAGGAAAGATTTTGAATGGTTAGAAGGTGTTAATTAGTTGTGTATACCAGCAAGGCTTATATTAACGCTCTTGTCCTAATAAGCTGCAATGTCCGTAGTAACAACTTATGTTGTAACACTGTAACACTGCTTATAACTTAATTTTTTTGAAGCAGTTTGTAGTTTCAAGACCTGATAACAAGGTAAAGATTGACATCTTGCAATATTTGCAATCATATCTGCAATATCTCTTTAACTTTAAGGAAAGGGAAAAAAGGGCTGTTTAAAATCTTATAATGTTAGTGAGAACAAGTGAAACTCATTTTATGACTGTGGCACAACATTAAATGTAACTGTAAAGCAGATAAAGATAGGTAGTAATAATAAATAGTAATAATAAGTAAAGAAGGAAGAATGCTTGACATTGCTGTGCTTTGGGATGCGCCGTCATGGGAAAATCATTACGTCTAAGATGGTAACAGTAAGTCTGCCTTATATTAGGCAGTGTCACATTACCTTATTGTTTATCCATATATATATATATATATATGTGTGTGTGTGTGTGTGTGTGTGTGTGTGTGTGTGTGTGTGCAGTTATGCCTTTAAGTAGAAAGGAGGATGTGTGATAAAGTTACCAGTGGAAATCTGGCATATTCTCCAGCACACTCAGTAAAACCTGACGGCTGTTTTACTTATAAAAACTGCCATTTATGTAAACAGCACAAATCTATATCTAATGCTACTGATTTTTTTAAGCGTTTTTGAACCGAATGTTGACTGTGTTTATTTTATTACCTCTTAGTATTCTTTGTAGAAGTTTCTTTTACGGTATGTAAAAAAAAAAAAAAAAAAAAAGTTTTCAAAGTAACCTTTGTCAAGACTTTTGCGCTGTATTGTAAAACCCAGAAAAACAGCTGCTAGAAGGGGCTAGAGAATATGAGTTGTTCCCGTAACTTTGTCACACTTGCTCCTTCCTATTTGCATGCAAAACCCAGGAGCGTACATCATTACTTTTTTTATCTTCCCCTTCTGAAAACTGGTCCGTCATGTACAGTAATACTGTATGCTGCTTTCTTTACAGACACACAAATATTCTTCTGTAGTGTTATTTATTTATTTGTTTATTAAGTTACGTTTGGAAATAGTGAATGATTTTGTGATGTGATAAACATCTATAACAACATTTGTACTAAAGATGTACTAAGATTGTGTGTGTGCAGTGCAAAAGACCTGCACATGCAAATAACTGCTGCGGAGCAAGGACGTGTCAAAAAAACAAAAAAGGTTCTACGTTCCAAAAGAAAAAGAAATACTATAAAAAGCAGTAAGCGGTAATTAATGAAGCAAAATCAATCATTTCTGGTGCAACAACCATTTTCTTACATATTGCACATTCTGTTCAGTTTTAGGCATAAATAAGATGCCTTAGTTTTACTGAACATCCTGCAGAAGCAGCCACACTTTGTGAGGACTTTGTCTCACCTGCTTCTTTTTCATGCATGCAAAACCCAGAAGCAAAAGCTTTCAAAACAACTGGTCTGAAAAGTTGTCTTTAATTTATATAGTACTCTGCTTTGTTTTCTGGCCTGCATTTGATAATAATGTACAGTACCTCGTAACACTTTCCTAAAGGTTTAGTACATCTTTTCTGGTCTTCATTTAATAATGAAGTCAGAAAAAAAAACTTATATGACAAAGTTTGTACCAAAAAAAAAAAAAAAAACACTGTAATGTGTATATACAGTGCATGTATTAACTGCTCTCTCCTTAGTGTTTGTTCTTATATATTACATACTTATCCTAGTAATGAATATTGCTCTATATTCTCTGTGATTTTTTTTTTCTTCTTCCCATTGGCCCCTTCCTCTGTGTAGGGCAGTGGTAGCTCAATCGGTTAAGGTGGGTTACTGGGTTACTGGTCGGAAGGTCGGGGGTTCGAACCCCAGCATCGGCAAGTTGCCACTGTTGAGCCCTTGAGCAAGGCCCTTAACCCTATCTGCTCCAGGGGCGCTGTAAGCTGGCTGACCCTGCGCTCTGACCCCAATTTCCTAATTGGGATATGCGAAGAAGAAATTTCGCTGTGCTGTAAAAAGTACATGTGACAATAATTGAATATTCTTCTTCTTCTTCTCTGAAACACCCACTATGGCTCAAAGGTTTTGCAAATTGATTTGCTTATGTTTAGTGGGTTATTTTCTACACTCTACAACAGTACTGGGGATTGCAAAACTATAAAATATAACATATGGAATTAAGTAATTATACTGTACAACAACAATACCAACAACAGTCTGTTGTTATTTTAAGACACAGAGGTCAGCTTTGCTGGAATAGTTCTTGCAAGAATAGTATGTGGTGTGTAAAATAACCCTGGTGGTGAGGAAGGTGAAGAGGACAAAGGCAGAGCAGAGGACAAAGCTGAGAAAGGAAGCTGAGAAAGGAAGAATGTTGTGTAGTCTTTAGGGAGGAGTTGAGACAGGCTATGGGTGGTCAGGAGGTGCTTTCAGTTGACTGGACAAATACAGCCAATGTGATCAGGGAGACAGGTAAGAGGGTACTTGGTGTATCATCAGGTAAGGGAAAAGGAGACAAGGAGACTTGGTGGTGGAATGAGGAAGTTCAGGAGTGTATACAGGGAAAGAGGCTAGCTAGGAAGAAGTGGGACACTGAGAGGACCGAAGAAAGTAGACAGGAGTACAGGGAGATGCACCGTAAGGTGAAGGTAGAAGTGGCAAAGGCCAAACAAAGAGCATATGAGGACTTGAGGCTGGACAGTAAGGAGGGAGAGGTGGATCTGTACAGGTTGGCGGGGCAAAGAGATAGAGATGGAAAGGATGTGCAGCAGGTTAGAGTGATTAAAGATAGAGATGGAAATGTACTGACAGATGCCAGGAGGGTGATAGGAAGATGGAAGGAGTACTTTGAGGAGTTGATGAATGAGGAAAACGAAAGAGAACAAAGAGTAGAAGAGGTGACTGTTGTGGAGCAGGAAGTAGCAAATATTAGTAAAAGTGAGGTGAGAAGGGCGTTGAAGAGGATGAAGAGTGGAAAGGCTGTTGGTCCTGATGACATACCTGTGGAGGTGTGGAAGTGCTTAGGAGAGGTGGCAGTAGAGTTTCTGACTAGTTTGTTTAACGAGATCTTGGAGAGTGAGAGGATTCCAGAGGAATGGAGGAGAAGTGTATTGGTGCCGATTTTTAAGAACAAGGGAGATGTGCAGAGCTGTGGCAATTACAGAGGTATAAAGCTAATGAGCCATACAATGAAGCTGTGGGAAAGAGTAGTGGAAGCTACAGTAGGTTAAGGGCAGAGGTGAGAATTTGTGAGCAGCAATATGGTTTTATGCCTAGAAAGAGTACATCAGATGCAGTATTTGCTTTGAGGATGCTTATGGAGAAGTACAGAGAAGGTAATAGAGTTGCATTGTGTCTTTGTAGATTTAGAGAAAGCGTACGACAGGGTGCTGAGAGAGGAGCTGTGGTGTTGTATGAGGAAGTCTGGAGTGGCAGAGAAGTATGTTAGAGTGGTGCAGGACATGTATGAGAGTTGTAAGACAGTGGTGAGATGTGCTGCAGGTGTGACAGAAGAGTTCACGGTGGAGGTGGGTCTGCATCAAGGATCGGCTCTAAGCCCTTTTTTGTTTGCTCTAGTGATGGACAGGATGACAGATGAAGTTAGACAGGAGTCTCCATGGTCTATGATGTTTGCAGATGACATTGTGCTTTGTAGCGAGAGCAGGGAACAGGTAGAGGAAAATTTGGAGAGGTGGAGGTACGCTCTGGAAAGCAGAGGAATGAAGGTTAGCCGCAGCAAGACGGAATACATGTGTGTGAATGAGAGGGACCCAAGAGGAACAGTGAGGCTACAGGGAGCAGAGGTAAAGAAGGTGCAGGATTTTAAGTACTTAGGGTCAACGGTCGAGAGCAACGGAGAGTGTTCAAAGGAGGTGAAGAGACGAGTACAGGCAGGTTGGAATGGGTGGAGAAAAGTGTCAGGTGTGTTGTGAGATAAAAGAGTATCAGCGAGAATGAAAGGAAAGGTGTACAGGACAGTGGTGAGACCAGCAATGCTCTACGGCTTAGAGACAGTGGCACTGAAGAAAAGACAGGAGGCAGAGCTAGAGGTAGCAGAGCTGAAGATGTTGAGGTTCTCTTTGGGAGTGACAAGGATGGATAGGATCAAGAATCAGTTCATCAGAGGGACAACCCATGTGAGATGTTTTGGAGATAAAGTCAGAGAGGCCAGATTGAGGTGGTTTGGACATGTTCAGAGGAGAGAGTGTGAATATATCGGTAAAGGATGCTGAGGTTGGAACTGCCAGGCAGGAGGTCTAGAGGAAGACCAAAGAGGAGATTCATGGATGCAGTGAGAGAGGACATGAAGTTAGTTGGTGTGAGAGAAGAGGATGCAGAGGATAGGGTTAGATGGAGGCAGATGATTCGCTGTGGCGACCCCTGAAAGGGAACAGCCGAAAGACAAAGAAGAAGAAGTTTTACTGAACATCCTGCAGAAGCAGCCACACTTTGTGAGGACTTTGTCTCACCTGCTTCTTTTTCATGCATGCAAAACCCAGAAGCAAAAGCTTTCAAAACAACTGGTCTGAAAAGTTGTCTTTAATTTATATAGTACTCTGCTTTGTTTTCTGGCCTGCATTTGATAATAATGTACAGTACCTCGTAACACTTTCCTAAAGGTTTAGTACATCTTTTCTGGTCTTCATTTAATAATGAAGTCAGAAAAAAAACTTATATGACAAAGTTTGTACCAAAAAAAAAAAAAAAAACACTGTAATGTGTATATACAGTGCATGTATTAACTGCTCTCTCCTTAGTGTTTGTTCTTATATATTACATACTTATCCTAGTAATGAATATTGCTCTATATTCTGTGTGATTTTTTTTTTTCTTCCCATTGGCCCCTTCCTCTGAAACACCCACTATGGCTCAAAGGTTTTGCAAATTGATTTGCTTATGTTTAGTGGGTTATTTTCTACAACAGTACTGGGGATTGCAAAACTATAAAATATAACATATGGAATTAAGTAATTATACTGTACAACAACAATACCAACAACAGTCTGTTGTTATTTTAAGACACAGAGGTCAGCTTTGCTCGAATAGTTCTTGCAAGAATAGTATTGTCAAGTGCATTGCAAAATCCATCAAGCTCCATGTTGAAACTGTCTTTCATGAAGACCTTCCCAGGAAAGCAAGACCAAAACTTACCTCTGCTGCAGAGGAGAAGTTCATTTAGAGTCACCAGCCTCAGAAATCACAAATTAACAAACAGCACCTCGGATTAGAGCCATTATGAAGGATTTATAGATCATAAATTACAGATACATTTCAAAATCATTTGTTCAAAGGAGATTATTGTATTCAACTTTCAAGCGGTAGTGTACATGTGCCAGTAGGATGCTCAGCACCTTTAGCGTCTCTCACTCCTAGCTCCTGCTTTCCTTACAGATCAGATCTTACCCTGCAGCCCGTAATCGAGGGAGACGAGCAGTACGAGAACTCTGAGAGCTTCAACTATGAAACCCTTAAGCAGAAACCTGATGAGCGTGTGGAGAGGACGTGTCATCACCGTGGCGATGCTACTCTCATTTTCAAGGTCAACATGGTTCCCGTTCGGGACTCTGTGATGTCCCACAGCACCGAGGACGAGTTTGACCAACCATATGTCCTCCATCTGTGGCCTCCCATGCTCCTCCGGAACCTTCTACCCTACCCAATCACCTACGGCGTAATGGTATTCATCATTTTGCTACTGTACAGATCCTAACTATAAAGTAAGTATACAATAAAAATTACCACCTGCTGTTTTTTTCCCCCGTCAGGTGAACGGAAACTCCGCCCCCACGATGCTGAAGGAGGGCCACTCGTCTCAGCTTCACACGGCCGTCACAGACAACCCCAGTCTCGAGCTGAAACTCCTCGGCTACCTGCAGCAGGACTGGGAGGCCGAGTGCCACATGCGCTCTGATCATGACGAGATCAGTTTCATCACGTTTCACTCGTGCAGCCCGTCGGAGGAGGAGGTCGACGGGTTTGCCGTGAAGGTGGAGCTCGATATCGCTGTCCACGTCAAAAAGGAGGTGGGCCAAGTAGTGGTAGCCATCCATTCCCCGTATTGGATGGTGAACAAGACGGGCAGGCTGCTGCAGTATAAAGCCGACGACATCCATCGCAAGCATCCCAAAGATTACGACATGCCTCTGCTGTTCTCTTTTAAACCACGTAACTTCCTGCAAAATAACAAGGTGTGAGCGCTGACGGGACGCATCATCACTGCAGTTTTTCGGGATCTCTTCTAATGAAAACCTTTTGACTTTTAGGTCCGCTTGATGATTTCAGACAGCGAGCTCTCGGACGACTTCTCTATAGACACGGTCGGGAGTTACGGTGATGTCAAATGTAAAGGAAGAGCCAAAGATTACCTGGTAAGTAGATCGTTGTATAAAATAGTAAAAAAATCTAAGTAGGAGTTGCAACTGTAACAGATATCGAAATAAAATACAGGGTGATTCACTCGAAAGAGACCCCAAATATTCTGTAATAACTCTCACTGTGATGAAGCAATCTGGACCCAAAAAATACCCTACATACCTTGATGTATGTGTAATCGTATATTGCATTACATGTGGTGCTGGAAGTGATATCCATTTTCTGCCAGAAACATTTCCACATGGCGCTCCATGTTCATATTCATGTTTGGTACACAGTTAAACGGTGCGATGGCAGTCTGACGCCTACCTCGACGATCTGATTCAGGGGTATCCTGCCGTGTTCGAAGTTCCATAAACTGAGGAGAACATTGTACAGGTAGTCCCCGACTTACAAACGGACCACGGTCCCATGAACATTCATAGATGCGGATGAATCGTGGAAGTAGCTTGCGTGTATTGTACAAATAATAGACACTTTAATGCACCAGATACCTTGCACATTTACAATTATATACAATATTTTCAGTGTCTAAGTGAATGTATAAAATGCCTAAAGTCCGGTTTACTTTAGTAATTCAGTCCAGTAGTACGATGATTTAAAAAAAAAAAAAAGAAAGAAAGAAAAAGGCTCTCCTGTGAAGCTGTTCCGGTGATGAATAATCCTGATTTTGGAAAATCCTCAGCAAAACAGAGTTCACAGTCCAAGAAAGTGGAAAACAGCTGACAGAATGGCATCTGTGATTCCCCTCGCGATTTAAAGGCGCAGAGACAACACTGTTTCATTTCACAAACCAGTAAATCCTTGGATTGTGAGTAAATTTGAAAATTTGAATTTGAAATTAGTTTGCAGTCTAAGATAAGCAAGATATATAAGACTCACTTTGTCCAACTTACGAACATGCTCCTGTAAAGTAAGTAGGGGACAACCTGCAGTTTGTTTCATTCAGATTGCTTCATCCTAGTCAGAGTTATTACAGAATGCTGTATACTTCAGTAAGGCCTCTTTAGAGTGACCCTGTACACCCTACTTGGGCTTTCTTGGTGGAATATAATTCATACAGCATGATTTTGATGCGCATATGCTGTTTGTATATATTTGTTATATTAAAGTATTTTTCCTGTCTTTGCACCACGCATATCAGTAACATTGATTTGATGAATACAGTATATGTACTGAATATGATTACTTGTAGGTGGGGGTGAAGATTGATGCGAGCAGTTTCAGTCTGACGCGCCTGGTGACGTTCCTGCCCTTCTACATGCTGGTGAACAGAACAAAGCACATAATCCAAGTGTGCGAAGAGGGACAGGATGAATGGACTCGGGCAAAACCTGGAGAGGTCAGCACTCATATGATACTCACATTGATTTAATTAGCTGTGAGAATAGCACTCTGTTCCCTCAGTCACCAGGTAATTGTGTTCAGCACTTAGAAATGTTGATGCATTTTTAATCAAGTGATAGGTTGAGTATCTGTAATTTATCCTGCAACATTTTATATAATTTATTTATTAAGCAATAAGATTAGTATATTTTACAGCTCTTTTACATTTCTCAATGTAAAATCCTGATAGAAATTTTCACACAAAAAAGAGCATCATTTGAGATTCAACAACAACAAAAAAAAACATAGTTTCCCTGTAAATGCATCTTAATAGCTCTAATTAGAAATGGATTTGAATTTCCCTCACAGACCGCCACTCCTTTCTGGCCAGAGAGAGATTCCAAGAAGCTCAAAGTGAAAGTGGACGGCTGCCAGTCAACCGCTCAAACCATCGGCTTCCATCAACCCGAGAACTGCCTCCTATTGCACCTTGACAACACCGTGAGTTCAAGATAAAAAGCTCTATGGATGCTACGAACGATCGGCCGCCGATCGGTATCGGGGAAATAATCATTTAATTTCCACAGATTAGTTGTCTCTTAACTGGCCCGTCAAACATAAACCAATACTATTGCGATGGCACAATATACAGTGGGGCAAAAACTTATTTATTCAGCCACCAATTGTGCAAGTTCTCCCACTTAAAAAGATGAGAGAGGCCAGTAATTTTCATCATAGGTATACAACTCAGCATTCTTTCTCCTCCAAACACCACAAGTTGAGTTTTTACCAAAAAGTTCTATTTTGGTTTCATCTGACCATATGACCTACTCCAAATCCTCTTCTGGATCATCCAAATGCTCTCTAGCAAACTTTTAGTAGCCTTTGTTACTTTGGTCCCAGCTCTCTGCAGGTTATTCACTAGGTCCTCCGTGTGGTTCTGGGATTTTTTCTCACAGTTCTTGTGATCTTTTTGACCCCACGGGGTGAGATCTTGCGTGGAGCCCCAGATCGAGGGAGATTATCAGTGGTCTTGTATGTCTTCCATTTTCTAATAATTGCTCCCACAGTTGATTTCTTCACACCAAGCTGCTTACCTACTGCAGATTCAGTCTTCAGCCTGGTGCAGGTTCACAGTTTTGTTTCTGGTGTCCTTTGACAGCTCTTTGGTCTCTTTGAAATCCTGCTTGTTTGTAGGTGATCAAATACTTATTTTACCAGAGGAATTTACCAATTGATTCATTAAAAATCCTACAATGTGATTTTCTGTTTTTTTTTTTTTCTTTCTTATTTTGTCTCTCTCAGTTGATGTATACATATGATGAAAACTACAGGCCTCTCTTGTCTTTTTAAGTGGGAGAACTTGCTCAATTGGTGGCTGACATTTTTGCCCCAATGTCGACAGCCACATCAACATTATTATATCAAATTTGCAATATGCAGAGTAATTCATCCCAAGCATAACCACGTAGGGGAACGTCTACCAAAAGCTTTTAACACAACTAACCTCATTCACCGGTTAAGTACAGAGCAGCATGAATAATTTGAATATGAAAAGACATCCGCAAAAGGCAGCAGCCAAAAAAATTAATAAAATTGAATAAAATAAAAAATTTTGTCACATACTGTACACAGTCATACACAGTATGATACGCAGTGAAATGCTTACACGACCACCAGTGACCTTAAAAGTCTATTTATAAGAAAAAAATATGAAAAAAAAAATACAATATAAAATTTAGCTAGGTTAAAAATAAAGTAAAAAATATTTATGTACAAATAAAAATATTCTGTGCAACAGAAAAATATAAGAATTATGGACCTTTTTTGTGTAAATAAAGAGAAATGACTGGGGGGGGGGGGGTTCAAATATGCATGAAAGTGACTTATTATTAAAGTGACTTGTGTGCGTGATCCAAGAATGAAACATAAAAAGTGTGCATGAGTGTCCAGGATGAGTGCAAGAGCCAGTGTCATGATTATTCAAGTTAGCTTTGAAATGTAAATACTACTGAATTTATTAAACTTAAAATATTTGACTTTAAATAGCAATATCTTTAAAATGGCACAGCTTGAAATGGACTCTTGAGGATTTCAGATGACATTCAGAGCACATAAATGGTAATAATGACTGCCCGGGTTTACCTTACCGTTTACTATTTAACGTACCGTTTACCTTACCGATCTGTCCCTGTAGGTTTCTCGACAGTGAGAGACTATTCAGCACTATTCAGGACATATCCTGGATGATGGAAGCAATAGACGGTCCTCTTAAAAATGCAATCATGATTGGTTCCCTACATACAGTATAAAGCGAGTTATGCTTGTGTTTTTAATTTACATGGTTCAGTGCAGAGTTTCGATCTCTTATTCACTGACACAGCTTTGTTCCGATGTGCTGCACGTTATAATGAGTGAGTATAGTGTAGTACAGTAGTTAAAGAATGGAAAAACTTTTTGCTCTTTAGTCGAGCATAGGATACTCTATTGGTTTCCGTTTCTTTATAACCTAAGAGTGATAAAAAGTGTAAAAATAGTAAGAGAATGTAATATGTTGCCCTACAATAAGAGTTTTAAATGTATGATACTTTTTCGTTATTGTGTTTCTGCATCGCTGTTCAGAATAGTAATAGATATATAAATGAACAATACTACATAATAAATAGAACACTTTAAATGGCAATAACCCCACACACACCTGTGATTTCTGTGAACGACCCCAAAACCACTGAGTATCAGAGTACCACAAAAAAAAAAAAAAACTTCTAAACACACATTCGTAGAGCAACTCGATCAGTAACTCTGACTCGTGCTTTTCTCCCCGTGTTCTCCAGCTGGGTGGCATCATCGTCGACGTGAACCTGACGGAGCATTCGGCTGTAATCCGGTTCTCTGAGTACCATGACGGTGCAGCTCCTTTCCTTCTCATCAACCACACCAAGGAAAACACACTGGAGTTCCACCAGAGGTGAGGGACGGATTTGACAAAAATCACATTGAGAACCTCTTCATATCTCTTCTCATCTGTCTGTCTGAAAATAAGCGTAGGTTTGGATGATGAGAGGAAGTTGAAGGAAGGTGTTTCTTGTTGAAACAGGAATGGCTTATATTTTTTAATAAGGGTGGAAAAGCATTTTTTCTTTTCAGGACAAATAAAAGTAACGAATACATGCATTTTGATACAGAAATGAGTAACTAGTATTACACAGTCAGGGACATCACATGAGTATTTTATTTAGTCAAATAGGGACTTGCGATGAAAATAAATGTTGGTGAATAAAGGTGCAAAAGCAAATTAAGGTGATGAGACTCTTAAGCTGCAGTAGTTTTAAATAAGACCTTACATCTTTAAAATGACGATCCTGGCTTTGAGCCGACTGCAGTCATTCCTGTGAACATTCAGCAAGTGGAACTTAAAAACCCATGGATAACTTGTCGCCAACTTTCTGTAGGGGCTGTACATGCAATCATTTACAAACATCACTTGCACGTTACAGGAACTCGGCTGGGAGTTATTGTCACATCCCCCGTACGGTCCTGACCTAGCTCCAAGCCATTTCCATATTTTTGGATCATTAAAGGAATTCCTGGGAGGCCAGCGTTTCAGAAATAAAGCAGGCAGTCAGATCATGGCTCTGGCGTCCTTTCTAACTCGATGGTATCCAAGCCGTAGTGAAACGCTGTGATGAGTGCATTAGTGTAGCGGAGGATTATATCGAGAAATAAAGGTAGATTTCTACTCACATTAACTGCGTAATGATATTCTGCGCAAGTCTCAGTTTAACTTAATTTTTTTTCTCTTCCCAATTGTATTGGTTTTAATTCATCTACAAACCCGAATGTGTCATTAGTACAATTTTTAAAAAACAAAATTTAACTGATTTTATCGTTGTAGTCACGCACACATTTCCTTAGTGGAGAGCCGTCTGATAAAACCCTGAAACACAATGATGCCTTAATTTGTCCTTAGTTTGAACTGACAGTTCATTTTGATGCTCTTGGTTTGTATAATCTACAGTATTTAATTCACTTGATCGTTATTGTTTAGTCTTGTCAAGTGTGTAAACTCTTTATGTTGACGTCTAATGCTATTTATCCCTTTGTTCAGCTGCAAGGAGCGTAGACCCTCCACTTTGGTTCCAGAAGGAACCTTAACTTTGGGGGAGAACAGAAAGTCCATCTGGTACACAGACACGAACATTTACATGGTTTTATTTAAAAGATGCTGATGCTTGCTTCCCCTTTGCAGCTTTTAGATGGATGCCACTGCTGTGGGATAATCGATCTGCTTCTGTGATCATTCATTTCCTCCTTCGTTCTGTATACAGCATGCCTTTCTCTCTGACCTTAATATATTCCAGCGTCTCAGCTCCAGAATGAAAAATGTAATTTACTGGCTTGTGTAGCTTCTTGATTTTTGGATGGATGCAAAATGTTTCTGTTTCTGAGATAATTTACTGTAACTCTATGTCCTCGGATGTATTCTGCCTGGGTGATATGACGATATGAGTATCACGATAAATGACACGAGTATTGTGGACAGCACTCTGGACTCTGCATGGGTCTGACTGGATTTGAAATATAACTGTATTGATTAATGGATTGTTGGGCGCTGTGGTCTCGCACCTCCAGGGTCAAGGGTTCGAATACCGCCGTGTGCGTGCATGGAGTTTAAATGTGCTCCACATGCTTGGTGGGTTTCCTCTGGGTACTCTGGTTTCATCCCACAGTCCAGAGACATACAGATTTTTAAATCTGTTTTTTAAATCGCTTATAGTGTGTGAGAGAGAGTGTGTGTGTGTTTCCTCATGTGACTTCATCACTGTGCTGTTATCAAAACAAAGTGTCATATGATATATATTTTTGGCATATCATCCTCGCTGTCTCTGTACGCAGCATGTCTTCATTCTTCATCTCTGTTTCTTTCCACCTCAAGGTGGACAACTATGTGGAATATCCCGAATACTCAGACACCTTCTCTGTCAGATTGATCTTTACTCTGGGCTGGATGATTTTTTTCCCCCTCCCCCTGTAGGCTGCATACTGACTGTAGTGTTTCGCAAAGCAGAAACATCAACCTCCAGAGCACAGCATCATACTTTCTGCAGTATAGTGTTGTTTGATGCTGTGTGACGATTCTAATTTAATTCTTGTGTCACACTATTAGCTCTCAGAAGCTGGAAATGGATGAGCTGGGTCCAGGCCAGGCCGTCTACTACACATGGGCCGAGCCCACGGGTTCCCGGGTTCTCCGATGGAGCATGGCACTTTACGGTGGTGAGCTGAAGAATGAGGAGGTAAGGACATGCAGGAACCAACACCTGCATCTGGAACTGCTGACTATAGGGAACAAAGTACAGAAAGTTGTATACTGTGGTATTGTTATTGGTATTTTCTTTTTTAAGTGGTTAAAATTCTCACTTTAGATTGGAGGGTCAAAATTATTGGAAAAAGTACAGAAATATTGTATTTGAGTATTCTGGGGAAAATATTGCTCAAGTAGAAGTTCTTCATTGTATAAAAAAAGTAGTATAAAAGTACTCACTTTAAAATTTACAAAGGTACTGTACAAATGTAAAGGTACACAGCTTGCATTACAGTGGTCACCTAATCGGAGCGTTCGTTTTACCGTCGCGGCGCTTGGCGACAGCATTTGGGTTTGTGCGTTTGCTGGCTTTTACCACTGAGTGGCGCTATATAACTTCAGACTGACGCCTCATGCCTTAGTTCATTCTCTGCCGGATTAATGAGACGCGTTCCATTAGAACTACACGTAGTAGCCGATAACATCAAGTGAAACACTGTAGTTGAACGAATTCAACTAACGAATTACTAAAATTACAGTACAAATGTAGAATTCAAATTAAATCAAATCTTATTAGGATTAAATGTTAACACAGTGTGCCTTTAGATTTTATTAGGTGTAATTAGAAAAGAAGAGTGTAGGGTTTTGTCATCTTATTTCTTGTGTTCTTTAAATTTATAGTAGATTTATTAACTGAAATAAGTGACCATATTTCTGTCATTCCCCACTTAAGGGGGTGGGAGAATTTTCAAGCCCCACTTGTCAACAAAATTATAACAATTGTAATAATTTCAGTTAACTGTAATTTATTTCAGTTAATAAATCTACTATAAATTTTTTTACTCATTATTGTACATTACAATAGCTCTGGTTCAGATTTTTCATGTTTGTTGTGGAAATTCCCATCACTGTTGTATTTACTGCGGTGACTGAAAATGTCACTTTGTCCCACCTGGCGGCCATTTTACAAATGTCTTTGAAATGCAACTGATTTATTTTGGCTACTGTCGCATTTAAACGGCGGTGAGCGCGACGGTAATAACCATTCCGATTGAGTAACCACTGTAGATCACTCTCTCTCTCTCTTTCGCTCTTTCTCTTTCTGACTGTGAACGTTCTGTTTTACTTTTAATTTTAAACGCCTGTTAAGAGCCTCAAGGGAAACGCAATTGCACATAATTGTCAGCAGGTGGTGAAATCTGCGCTTCAAATTCTACCCACGACTGTGGTTATGTTACACAATGGCATGAAGAAATTTAATGAAGTAGAAGTACGGATCTTTGCTGTATGATGTAGTGAAGTAAAAGTATTTTCGAATAAAAATATTCAAGGAAAGGACAGACACATGAAACAGTAACAGTTAATTTACTCAAATACTATTACTATGAATACAATACAATTACTAAAAACAAGTAATGAGTAGTGACTTAATGTACAGTGTGACTTAGGTTTAGTGTGAAGTTTAGTTTTTATATGTTTTTTCTACATTCATTCATCAAATTCAGGAAAAAATGAACTATTTAACCTTTCCCCTGCTGCATGTGTGCAGGACCTGATGATAGACAACGAGGGAAAGCTGTTCGTCATCTCGTTTTACGAGGGCCTCCAGCGCGTGGTGCTGTTCACCTCAGAGCGGCGTGTCTTCAAGCAGTTATGTGAGAGCGAAAGGGTGGAGCTAGCCGAACAGGAAATAAGCCTCTCGCTGCAGGATATGGGCATCTCACTGGTCAACAACAGCACCAGCCAGGAGGTGGCGTACATCGGGATTACCAGGTAGAGCATCAGACAGCACATTCATTCATTCATTCATTCATTCATCTTCTATACCGCTTTATCCTTATACACAGGGTCGCGGGGGACCTGGAGCCTATCCCAGGAGGCTTAGGGCACAAGGCGGGGTACACCCTGGACAGGGTGCCAATCCATCGCAGGGCACACACATGTACGCACATTCACACACTCATTCACACACTACGGTCAATTTGGGAACGCCAATTAGCCTAACCTGCATATCTTTGGACTGTGGGAGGAAACCGGAGGACCCGGAGGAAACCCACCAAGCACGGGGAGAACATGCAAACTCCATGCACACCGAGACGGGAATCGAGCCTGGCCGGGGAATCGAACCCAGACCCTGGAGGTGCAAGGCGACAGTGCTAACCACTACACCACCGTGCCGCTCAGACAGCACAACGCACCCGAAATAACTGACTTCCTAATATACATATATTAATACCTAACTTAATCTAATTATTATATATATGTTCATGGATATATCATTTGATATCATGTTTTCAGAAATGCATCAGATGTTTAAAATGTATATAATTTTACTGCATTCAAGCTTTATTTGCATTCGTCAAATGAACATAAAAATATATATAAAACGAAGAAATCTAATAAAATACGATCGACCTATTTATACGTATAGCTCTGACGTCGTGTGGGAAACCAAGCCGAAGAAGAAGAGGCGCTGGAAGGTTATGAGCGGGAAAGACGCCGAAATGTTAGAGCAGCACTACAAAGAGTATACAGAGAGCAACCCCGTGGATAACAGCATCCTAGACCTGGAGAACGGATACCAGGTTGGACAAATCACGTTAATTTCACCTAATCGCTAATTACTAAGTTTCATCAGGAATAGTATTTAGTATGTGTGTCCTGCATGGACGATTTAAATTGCAGTTTAAAAAAAGGGTGTGGCTTGTCCATTTAAAAAATTAACAGGCATTTAAAAATGATAAAACAATTAAATATTTGAAAAACCTTTAAGTTTACACTGACCTGCTCAGGAGTTTTTAAATACAGTGCACCCGGAAAGCATTCACAGCGCTTTTCTCTTGTTACAGACTTGGATTAAGTTCATGTTTTTCCTCAAATAACATGAAAGAAGTTTGTTTGAAAGTCAGGGAGGTGACCAAGAACCTGATGGCCATCTTGAAACCATTCCAGTATTTCTCTGTGGAGAGAGGAGAACCTTTTAGAAGAACAACCATCCATCTCTGCAGCACTCCACCAATCAGGCCAGACGGAAGCCACTCCTAGTGGTAAAAAGTCACATGACAGCCCGTCTGGAGTTGGCCAAAAAGCACCTGAAGGACTCTCAGACCATAAGAAATATATATATTTTTAATTTGTTGAAGCATCTTTGCTCAGGTCTTTGCTACAAGATGGTGGTTGTTCTGTTTCCACAGAGAAACACTGGAGCTCTTTGCATGAAAACTTAGCAAATTTATTAAAAATTAAAATTGGGGAAATAAATTACTTGTCTGTAAGTATTCACAACCTTTGCCATGACACGCAAAATTGGATTATACAAATTAGACACTCAAAACAGGTCAAAGATCTGGAAGAGGGTACAGAAAAACTTTTCCAGCACTGAAGGTCCCAATGAGCACAGTAGCCTCCATCATCCATAAATGCGAGAAGTTTGGAACAACCAGGACTCTTCCTAGAGCTTTGGCAAACTTGTGTGCCTTCTACTGAGTAGTGGCTTCCGTCTGACCAATCTACCATACAGGCCTGATTGCAAAGCTGCAACCTGGTGGCTGTTCTTCTGGAAGGTTCTTCCTCTGTGCACAGCGAAATGCTGGAGCTCTTTCAGAGTGACCATCTCACCCTTTCCAACAAACTTCTTTCACATTGTTATTATGGGGTTTAGTTTGTAGAATTTTGGGGAAAATAATGAACTTAATCTATTTTGGAATAAGTCTGTATCATGGCAAAATGTGGAAAAAGATGAAGCACTGTGGATCCTTTCCGGACGCACAGTACAGTAGATGGAATTAAATCGAGATGTATCTGTAGTACACAGTTTATAAAAGTTAGAAAAGTTCTTATTATACTCAATCTCAATTTTTTTTTCTTTCTTATTTCTCTCTCCTTTGTTTATCTCTGTCCCTCGCTCCCCCAAGGTGAGTTTGACTCCTAACGGTGCGGATATGAGGATAATGCAGCCTTATGACGCGCCTCTCCGACGGAACTTCCTTCCAGCCCTGAAGGTCGAGTACAGCGTCTCGGCCAGACAGCAAGCGTACCGCGTGCAAATTAACAGGGTTCAGGTTGGTCCGTGGCACACAACGTGATGATAAATAGCTTGCATGATTTTGATACGTTGCTAGCAGGTACAGTATGTATTCTTCTTGTGCGTGCAGATCCAAAATCAGCTCTCTGGGGCCATTTTCCCGTTTGTGTTCTACCCTATTAAACCTCCCAAATCAGTCAGAATGGACTCGGGTGAGCAGTGTAACACTCGCAGCATACAAACTGATACGTTTTAACAAGTTTAAGGCATTACTGTTTCAATAAAATGTTTTTTTTTTTCTTGGTTTCTTAAAGAGGCAAAACCGTTCATTGACCTCAGTCTCATCACGAGAGCAGCAGGACACTCGGACATCCAGCGCATCAAGTATACCAATCAATATATCAGTTTCTAATATGAAGTCTAGTTGTGCTTGAATTCCTGATGTACTTCTACTACCGTACATACAAAGAATGTTGTTGTCCACAGGTATTTTAAAGTGTTGATTCAGGAAATGGATCTGCGCTTGGACTTGGGCTTCTTGTACGCCATTTTGGACCTTTTCACTGCCGAGAACGCTGCCGCCGTCACCTCAGAACAGGAGGTAATGTAAACACACACTAATGCTTCTGAATTGAAGTAGAGTGGCGAGTATAAGAGTTTTAGTCACATTACTTATGTCTATGATGTTTACCTCTTTCTCTGTGTGCTTAAGGTGGAGCTGTTTGAGAAGGACATCGAGTATTTAAAGACGGGATTGAACCACGTGTCTGCCACCGACACGTCCCCCATCAGCCTTTACGAGTACTTCCACATCTCTCCCATTAAGGTTTGTTTTTACGTTTTCATCAGGACTCTTTTTGAATACTCTGTGGCACGATGGTGTAGTGGTTAGCGCTGCACTTCCAGGGCACAGGGTTCAATTCGTGCCTTCGGGTCTGCGCGCGTAGAGTTTGAGTTCCCTCTCCATGCTTTGTGGGTTTCCTACCACATTCCAAAGACATGCAGATTAGACTAAATGGCACCACCTTGTGGCCCGAGTACCTCAAGATAGGCTCCAGGCGTCCCTCAATCCTGTACAAGATATAAGCGGTATAGAGAATGAGTGAGTGAGGGATTGAATATTATTTATTTTTAAATTTTGTATTTTTATTGATTTTAAACAGGGATACAACAGTAACATGTAATGTTTCAATGCAGATTTTATTACCCCGTTATAAAGCCTATAGCACCACCCCTCCCTGACTCCAAGCCAGTTTTACATGCAAGGCTAGACGCCAGGCATTAAAATAAAAAAAAGGAGAAAAACGAAAAAAAGAACATGGAGCTGGAAGTTTTTTGGTTCTGCATGAAAAAAAGGGAAAAGAAAACAAACAACTAAATAAGAAGGGAATCAAACTATAAATGTATATGAAAAAAGCGAAAGAAGCGCCCCCACACCTGTTGAAATTTCAAGTCTGAATAATATTTTATATTTTTAAAAGTAAAATAAAAAAAATAATCTCAAAAGTTCGGGATCACTTGCCGATTTCTTTGTTTTACAGCAATATACGATCAGTCTGGTGGCTATGTGGGTTTTAATCATGTATCAAGTCAATAATCATGATTATGTGTTAAGCAGAGTTTATTGCGTTTCACAATATTAGTACAGTAGAACCTCGGGTTGCGAGTAACACGGTTTGCGAGTGTTCCGCAAGACGAGCAAAGATTTTTAATAAGTTTTGACTTGGAAAACGAATAAGTCTTGGTTTACGAGCACAGAGTATCATGTATCACGCATGCGCTTCTTATTTTGATGCTGAGAGTCACGTGATCACAACTGAGCCAATGTTTTTTCTCTCTCTTGAGCTGCAGAATTGTGGGAAATCGTCTCTCCTACTGGGTCTTAGTGCGCGTCTTAGTGTGTGTGTGTGTGTGTGTGTGTGTGTGTGTGTGTGTGTGTGTGTGTGTGTGTGTGAAACTTAAATAAGAGAGGAGGCTAAGACAAGGAGAGGGGATTAATTCCTCCTCTCCTCTTACTTTAGATTCACACACAAACACACACACACACAGCGCCTTCGCGCATAAACGGAAACACTTATCTGTCGGGATTTATTTTTACTTTTTTTTTTTTTAAAGGTAAAGTGTAGGTTAATTTGTTATTTTTTTAACTTTATATTTTGTGCTAATTATTTTTATCTCCCCTCCTTGAACCATCACCTTATCGTGGTGGAGGGGTTTGCGTGTCCCAATGATCCTGGGAGCTATGTTGTTGGGGGCTTCATTCCCCTGGTAGGGTCACCCATGGCAATCTGGTCCTAGGTGAGGGAACAGACAAAGAGTGGTTCAAAAGACCTCTTATGATGATTTCAAACTTTGGTAAACGTTTTCCCTCGCCCGGACGTGTGTCACCGGGGCCTCCCTCTGGAGCCAGGCCTGGAGGTGGGGCCCGATGGCGAGCACCTAGTGGTCAGGCCTGCACCCATGGGGCCCAGCCGTGCACAGCCTGAAGAGGCAACGTGGGTCCCCCTTCCCATGGGTTCACCACCTGTAGGAGGGGCCAAAGAGGTCGGGTGCAGTGTGAGTTGGGCGGTGGCCAAAGACAGGGGCCTTGGCGGTCTGATCCTCGGCTGCAGAAGCTGGCTCTAGGGACGTGGAATTTCACCTCTCTGGCGGGGAAGGAGCCTGAGCTAGTGCGTGAGGTTGAGAAGTTCCGGCTAGATTTAGTTGGACTCACCTCGATGCAGAGCTTGGACTCTGGAACCAGTCTCCTTGAGAGGGGCTGGACTCTCTTCTACTCTGGAGTTGCCACCAGTGAGAGGCGCCGAGCAGGTGTGGGCATACTTATTGCCCCCCGGCTCGGGGCCTGTACATTGGGGTTTGCCGCAGTGGACGAGAGAGTAGCTTCCCTCCGCTTTCGGGTGGGGGGACGGATCCTTACTGTTGTTTGCGCTTATGCGCCGAACAGCAGTTTGGAGTACCCGCCCTTTTTGGGGTCTCTAGAGGGGGCGCTCCATCGTTCTGTTGAGGGACTTCAATGCTCATGTGGGCAATGACAGTGAGACCTGGAAGGGCGTGATTGGGATGAACGGCCCCCCGATCTGAACCAGAGTGGTGTTATTGGACTTCTGTGCCCATCACGGATTGTCCATAACATACACCATGTTCAGGCATAAGGGTGTCCATATGTGCACCTGGCACCAGGACACCCTAGGCCGCAGTTCGATGATCGACTGTCATCGGACTTGCAGCCACATGTCTTGGACACTCGGGTGAAGAGAGGGGCGGAGTTGTCAACTGATCACCACCTGGTGGTGAGTTGGCTCCATTGGCGGGGTAGGATGCCGATCAGACCAGGTAGACCCAAACGTATTGTGAGGGTCTGCTGGGAATGTCTGGCAGAGTCCCCTGTCAGGACGAGCTTCAACTCCCACCTCTGGCAAAGCTTCAACCACGTCCTGGGGGAGGTGGGGGACATTGAGTCCAAATGGACTATGTTCTGCGCCTCCATTGTCGAGGCGGCCGACCGGAGCTGTGGCCATAAGGTGGTCGGTGCCTGTCGCGGTGGCAACCCAAGAACCCGTTGGTGGACACCGGCGGTGAGGGATGCCATCAAGCTGAAGGAGTTTTACCGGGCCTTTTTGGCTGGTGGCACTCCGGAGGCAGCTGATAGGTACCGGCAGGCCAAGCGGAACGCAGCTTCGGTGGTTACTGAGGCAAAAACCCGGGCGTGGGAGGAGTTTGGAGAGGCCATGGAGAATGACTTCCAGACGGCTTCGAAGAGATTCTGGTCCACCATCCGGCGTCTCAGGAGGGAAAAGCAGCGCACGGTCAACACAGTGTATAGTGGGGATGGTGCGCTGCTGACCTCTACTCGGGACGTTGTGGGTCGGTGGGAGGAGTACTTCGAAGACCCCCTTAATTCCACCAACACTTAATTCAAAGGGATTACACTTCTCAGCCTCCCCGGGAAAGTCTATTCAAGGGTCCTGGAAAGGAGGGTCCGTCGGATAGTCGAATCTCGGATTCAGGAGGAGCAGTGTGGTTTTCGTCCGGGTCGCGGAACAGTGGACCAGCTCTTCACCCTTAGCAGGGTCCTGAAGGGGGCATGGGAGTTTGCCCAACCAGTCTACATGTGCTTTGTGGACTTGGAGAAGGCATTCGACCGTGTCCCTCGGGGAGTCCTGTGGGGGGTACTCCGGGAGTATGGGATATCGGATTCCCTGTTAAGGGCTGTCCGGTCCCTGTACATCCGGTTTCGGAGCTTGGTCCGCATTGCCGGTAGTAAGTCGGACCTGTTTCCGGTGAGAGTAGGACTCCGACAGGGCTGCCCTTTGTCACCGATCCTGTTCATAATTTTTATGGACAGGATTTCTAGGCACAACCAGGGCGTTGAGGGGGTACAGTTTGGTGGGCTCAGGATTGGGTCACTGCTTTTTGCAGATGACGTTCTGTTGGCCTCATCACCCTGTGACCTACAGCTCTCACTGGATAGGTTCGCAGCCGAGTGTGAAGCGGCTGGGATGAGAATCAGCACCTCCAAGTCTGAGGCCATGGTCCTCAGCCGGAAAAGGGTGGAATGCCCTCTCAGGGTTGGGAGTGAGATCCTGCCCCAAGTGGAGGAGTTTAAGTATCTCGGGGTCTTGTTCACGAGTGAGGGTAAAATGGAACGGGAGATCGACAGGCGGATCGGGTCAGCGTCTGCAGTGATGCGGGCTCTGTATCGGTCCGTCGTGGTGAAGAAGGAGCTGAGCCAAAAGGCAAAGCTCTCAATTTACTGGTCGATCTACGTTCCTGCCCTCACCTATGGTCATGAGCTGTGGGTAGTGACCGAAAGAACAAGATCGCGAATACAAGCGGCCGAAATGAGTTTCCTCCGCAGGGTGTCTGGGCTCTCCCTTAGAGATAGGGTGAGAAGCTCAGTCATCTGGTGGGGGCTCAGAGTAGAGCCGCTGCTCCTCCGCATCGAGAGGAGCCAGATGAGGTGGCTTGGCGATCTATTTAGGATGCCCCCTGGACACCTCCTTTGTGAGGTGTTCCGGACACGCCCCACCGGAAAGAGACCACGGGGAAGACCTAGGATACACTGGAGGGACTATGTCTCTCGGCTGGCCTGGGAACGCCTTGGGATCCCCCCGGAAGAGCTGGAAGAAGTGGCCGGGGAGAGGGAAGTCCATGCGTGTTTTCTGAAATGTGGTTCTGAAAGTGATCTCAAACTTTTGAGCGGTGTGTGTATAGATCTTATGTTAATTATGTCATAAATTTGTTGAAACAAGCTTTACTTAAGCAAATGACCATATTGCATTCTGATTGATTCATATTGTTTTTACTTTAAAATTTAGATTATTATTTTTTTTTATTAAATGCAAAAGGTTGCATGCTGCACTGTATCATGTGCTACCATTAGGCTACATCACACCACTTTGGTGTTAATAATTCATTTCAATTATCCACATAACTACTTACAAGTTATTATAGTTATTTACAGTGGTGTGAAAAACTATTTGGCCCCTTCCTGATTTCTTATTCTTTTGCATGTTTGTCACACTTAAATGTTTCTGCTCATCAAAAACCGTTAACTATTAGTCAAAGATAACATAATTGAACACAAAATGCAGTTTTTAAATGAAGGTTTACGTTATTAAGGGAGAAAAAAACTCCAAATCTACATGGCCCTGTGTGAAAAAGTGATTGCCCCCCTTGTTAAAAAATAACTTAACTGTGGTTTATCACACCTGAGTTCAATTTCTGTAGTCACCCCCAGGCCTGATTACTGCCACACCTGTTTCAATCAAGAAATCACTTAAATAGGAGCTACCTGACACAGAGAAGTAGACCAAAAGCACCTCAAAAGCTAGACATCATGCCAAGATCCAAAGAAATTCAGGAACAAATGAGAACAAAAGTAATTGAGATCTATCAGTCTGGTAAAGGTTATAAAGCCATTTCTAAAGCTTTGGGACTCCAGCGAACCACAGTGAGAGCCATTATCCACAAATGGCAAAAACATGGAACAGTGGTGAACCTTCCCAGGAGTGGCCGGCCGACCAAAATTACCCCAAGAGCGCAGAGACAACTCATCCGAGAGGCCACAAAAGACCCCAGGACAACATCTACAGAACTGCAGGCCTCACTTGCCTCAATTAAGGTCAGTGTTCACGACTCCACCATAAGAAAGAGACTGGGCAAAAACGGCCTGCATGGCAGATTTCCAAGGCGCAAACCACTTTTAAGCAAAAAGAACATTAAGGCTCGTCTCAATTTTGCTAAAAAAACATCTCAATGATTGCCAAGACTTTTGGGAAATACCTTGTGGACCGACGAGACAAAAGTTTAACTTTTTGGAACTTTTAACTTTTTCTCCCTAAATAATAAAACCCCTCATTTAAAAACTGCATTTTGTGTTTACTTGTGTTATCTTTGACTAATAGTTAAATGTGTTTGATGATCAGAAACATTTTGTGTGACAAACATGCAAAAGAATAAGAAATCAGGAGGGGGCAAATAGTTTTTCACACCACTGTATAACTATAACATAATTGCATAACGAGTCACGTGATGCTTGCAGATCATTAATGCTTCGTAAAGTAATACAAATGTACCTTGGTTAAGACGATTCAAGCAATTCAGCCTTTCAGATGTTTGAATTTTCAGTTAAATTTTTTTTATAAAATAAGTCTAAAAAAGAAAATAATCAGTCATGATCTGCTGAATGATTTTGCTTATACAGTTATGTAATAAGTAATGGTGTGTTTGGTCTTTTCAGCTTCATCTGAGCTTCTCTCTGAGTTCTGGTGGTGAGGACGGGAACAAGGAGAAGAGAGAGACTGAGCTGATTCCTGTGCAATCCCTTAACCTGCTGCTGAAGAGTATAGGAGCAACACTAACCGACGTCCAGGACGTCGTCTTCAAGTAATCACCTTCACTCTGCGTTCGTCTTAACATTCGCAAATAGTGTGAATTGTACCACTTCCTAAAGTCATCCTAACATTTCATAATTTTTATGATGTAATCATTTTGTGCATGAAGTGCCGTGGTAGCTATATTTAGGAAGTTGACATGACATTCAAGTGTTATTACGTCTTTAAACATTGTCAAAACATGGAAGACAGTCAAAGTATAGTATGAAAACACCGGTGGAATACTATGCTTAATACAGCTGTATAAGATCAGTCTGGTGACTATGTGGGTTTGAATCATGTAATCATGTACAGTGATGTGAAAAACTATTTGCCCCCTTCCTGATTTCTTATTCTTTTGCATGTTTGTCACACTTAAATGTTTCTGCTCATCAAAAACCGTTAACTATTAGTCAAAGATAACATAATTGAACACAAAATGCAGTTTTTAAATGAAGGTTTACGTTATTAAGGGAGAAAAAAAACTCCAAATCTACATGGCCCTGTGTGAAAAAGTGATTGCCCCCCTTGTTAAAAAATAACTTAACTGTGGTTTATCACACCTGAGTTCAATTTCTGTAGTCACCCCCAGGCCTGATTACTGCCACACCTGTTTCAATCAAGAAATCACTTAAATAGGAGCTACCTGACACAGAGAAGTAGACCAAAAGCACCTCAAAAGCTAGACATCATGCCAAGATCCAAAGAAATTCAGGAACAAATGAGAACAAAAGTAATTGAGATCTATCAGTCTGGTAAAGGTTATAAAGCCATTTCTAAAGCTTTGGGACTCCAGCGAACCACAGTGAGAGCCATTATCCACAAATGGCAAAAACATGGAACAGTGGTGAACCTTCCCAGGAGTGGCCGGCCGACCAAAATTACCCCAAGAGCGCAGAGACAACTCATCCGAGAGGCCACAAAAGACCCCAGGACAACATCTAAAGAACTGCAGGCCTCACTTGCCTCAATTAAGGTCAGTGTTCACGACTCCACCATAAGAAAGAGACTGGGCAAAAACGACCTGCATGGCAGATTTCCAAGGCACAAACCACTTTTAAGCAAAAAGAACATTAAGGCTCGTCTCAATTTTGCTAAAAAACATCTCAATTATTGCCAAGACTTAATAGAAAATACCTTGTGGACCGACGAGACAAAAGTTGAACTTTTTGGAAGGTGCGTGTCCCGTTACATCTGGCGTAAAAGTAACACAGCATTTCAGAAAAAGAACATCATACCAACATAAAATATGGTGGTGGTAGTGTGATGGTCTGGGGTTGTTTTGCTGCTTCAGGACCTGGAAGGCTTGCTGTGATAGATGGAACCATGAATTCTACTGTCTACCAAAAAATCCTGAAGGAGAATGTCCGGCCATCTGTTCGTCAACTCAAGCTGAAGCGATCTTGGGTGCTGCAGCAGGACAATGACCCAAAACACACCAGCAAATCCACCTCTGAATGGCTGAAGAAAAACAAAATGAAGACTTTGGAGTGGCCTAGTCAAAGTCCTGACCTGAATCCTATTGAGATGTTGTGGCATGACCTTAAAAAGGCGGTTCATGCTAGAAAACCCTCAAATAAAGCTGAATTACAACAATTCTGCAAAGATGAGTGGGCCAAAATTCCTCCAGAGCGCTGTAAAAGACTTGTTGCAAGTTATCGCAAACGCTTGATTGCAGTTATTGCTGCTAAGGGTGGCCCAACCAGTTATTAGGTTCAGGGGGCAATTACTTTTTCACACAGGGCCATGTAGGTTTGGATTTTTTTTCTCCCTAAATAACGTAAACCTTCATTTAAAAACTGCATTTTGTGTTCAATTATGTTATCTTTGACTAATAGTTAACGGTTTTTGATGAGCAGAAACAATTTGTGTGACAAACATGCAAAAGATTAAGAAATCAGGAGGGGGGCAAATAGTTTTTCACACCACTGTAAGTCAATAATCATTCCGTGTGAGTATGTGTTAAGCAAAGTTTATTGCATTTCACATTATCAGTATATTATAATCCAGCGCATAATAAAAGCCAGATGCAAATATCATAACTGAATTCATTTGTATGTGAGATGCAAGCGAGATAATGAACAACGAGAGAAAATGAGCCTGGCATTGTAACACATATATACTGTACACACACACACACACACACACACACACACACACTCTCGTCCTGCTGCGGTGGCTGTGGTTCTTACTTCCCTATTCTTTTTCACACTCGCCTCATCCATTTAACAACCCTTCCTATGACCGTGCGGTTAGTTTTGGATTTCACGCGCGGTCACACGACCAAGCACCAGAGATTTTGTGCAGCCAGATGTTTTGCCAATGTTGCACTCTAGTGGATGTTAAGGAAACGGACTCGTATCTGCTTATTCACTTCTCAATCATGGAAATATCTCATAGTAACCACAGTGAAAATTATAGAAAATGTATGTAATCTACGTATATCTCAGGACTTATATAAGGGTGTGTGTGTGTGTGTGTGTGTGTGTGTGTGTGATTTTTCAGGCTGGCGTTCTTTGAGCTGACTTTCCAGTTTCGCACCACGCAGCAGCTCCAGTGGGAGGTCATCCGCCATTACTCCAAACAGGTCACCTTTAACCTCCTACCTACCACACACCTCACCATGCCGGCACATGTCATCAGCATGCTTTTGTAAGTTGCAATGTTTGTGTATTACAGGCTATCAAGCAAATGTACGTACTGGTGCTGGGTTTAGATGTCCTTGGCAACCCATTTGGTCTGATCCGAGGTTTGTCAGAGGGAGTCGAGGCCTTCTTTTATGAGCCATATCAGGTAAGACTCGACACTTAATATTGAAACAGAGGAAATTTCAATAGCAGTCACAAAAGAAAAAGGAAAAGAAAAGGACTTTGTGTTGGTGTTCCTCAGGGAGCAATTCAAGGTCCGGAGGAGTTCATGGAGGGTGTGGCTTTGGGTATGAAGGCTCTTGTTGGAGGTGCAGTAGGTAAGTTGATTTGCACACAGGCTATACATGAACAAGAAGTCTCCTCAAGAAGTCAGTTCTTTGCCTGATTTGTTTTCTTCATGCTCCGTATCTCAGGGGGTTTAGCCGGAGCAGCATCTCGTATCACTGGTGCGATGGCTAAAGGCGTGGCTGCAATGACGATGGATGAGGAGTATCAGCAGAAAAGGAGAGAAGCCATGAACAAGCAGCCGAGCGGTTTAAAAGAGGGTCTGACCAGAGGAGGGAAAGGGCTTGTCTCTGTACGTAACCTGACATATATAATGAAACCCAACAGAGCATGTGGAAATAGAAATTTAAATGCATTGGATTATATCCAATGAAACCATATTGCTTTCTGAAAAATGTTGATTTTTTTAATGCCTCCTTGTAACTTATTTAATCATAATGTCAGTGTGGCGATGCAGTAGCTTAGTAGTGAGAACTGGTACCTTGCACCTCCAGGGTCCAGGTTTGATTTCCGCCTCTGTGTGCATGGAGTTTGTATGTTCTCCACGTGCTTGGTGGGTTTTCTCCATGTACTCTTGCAGGTTAGGCTGGTTAGGCTAATTGGTGTTCCCAAATTGCCCATAGAGTGTGAGTGTGTGTGTGTGTGTGTGTGTGTGTGTGTGTGTGTGTGTGTGTGTGTGTGTGTGTGTGTGTGTGTGTGTGTGCGCGCCGTGTGATTGATTAGCACACTGTCCAGGGTGTACCCTGCAATAGACTCCAGGCCCCCCGTGACCCTGTATACAGGATAAAGCGAGGGATTGTGTGAGTGAGGAAGTGATAGTCCAGATGTCCAGTCCTTGTTTAGTTTAAAAGCGGATTTTATTTTCTCTGTGACTGAGTTTTCTCTGATCTGGTTCCTGTTTTATTTAGGGCTTCGTGAGTGGCATTACAGGCATTGTTACTAAACCTATCAAAGGTAAGTTAATGTGTAAAAATGTGTTTTTATTTTTCAGTCAAGAGCATTTATACATGGCTCTGTGGTTGTGTCTGTGGTTGTGTCTGTGGTTGTGTCTGTGGTTGTGTCTGTGGTTGTGTGTGTGTGTCTGTGTGTCTGTGTGTGTTCATGCAGGTGCTCAGAAGGAGGGAGCAGCAGGTTTCTTTAAGGGTGTTGGCAAAGGTCTGGTAGGAGCCGTGACTCGTCCAACAGGGGGCATCATTGACATGGCGAGTAGCACTTTCCAAGGCATCAAGAGGTGTGTGGCAATTACTTTTAATAACCAGGCAGCAATATGACAATTAGCAAGCATTATGGTTAAAATCAAACCTAAAACAGGTTTAGGTTATTTATTATTATTATTATTATTATTATTATTATTATTATCATTAATATTATTATTATTATTATTTAGAAAACCCGTTCAAGTCAAACTAGAACTTTTGCTAAAATTTCTTGTGCATGAAGGTTTAAAACTGACCAATATTTACAGACTTCAAGCGCAGTAAAGTGAGTAAAACATTTGAATGCTTCGAACTGTTTTTGTTAAAGAAGTCTGCAGGTCCATACTGTAAATGACAAACTCTGGGGAAAAAACATCCTGAGTTTGATTCGCTCAGGTTTTTGCTGGATAGTACACAGTTTATACTGCCCACTGCCCTCTTGCACATTACAGGAACTCGTACAGTCCTGACCTCACTTCAAACCATTTGCACATCTCTGGGCCATTAAGGAGTTCCTGGGAGGCCTGGCTCTGGTGTACTGAGAAAATGTTTCTACCTTGATGGTATCCAAATGTAGTGAAATGCTGGCATAAGTGCATTAGTGTAGCAGGGGATTATATAGAGAAATAAAGGGATTGTTTTACTCTCATAACCGTATTCTGTTATTCTACACAATCAAAAGTCCTGGTTTGACTTGAACACACCTCAGTTTTTTTTTTTTTTGGTATTTCAGTTGTATTTATAAAGCTCTTTTAACAGCGGACATTGTCCCTAAGCAGATTTACAGAAATGAATATTCTTTATACAAATAAAAAAAAATGTATAGATACATAAATGTATGTCTTTATTAGTTGATGATAAATACACACCATGTGTAACGTGTTGCGTACATTCAGAGCGGCAGAAACGTCTCAGGATGTGGTGAGCTTGCGACCGCCGCGGTTCATACACGAGGACGGCGTCATCAGACCATATAAGGAGAGGGAGGGCATCGGCAGCCAGATGTTACAGGTGACATGTTTTACCTCCAAGCACAGTCCGTCCCACACACACACACACACACACACACACACAGGGGTGTGTTCAAGATCGAAACTGTCGGGCGAAGCACTAAATAAATTATTACATTGTTCAGATTTTATAGATTATTTTTAACATTCAAATTTCAATTCCTACTACCAGTATATGCGAGTTATATCTATGTATATACTCTATATGTATCTTTGACTTTGATCTTGAAAACCCCCTTTGCTGCAAAGTCATTTTGTCACTTTGTTTCACAAGTCATTTTCCATACTTGAAAATTCCTTCATTTTGAGCAAAGTTCTCTAAATTGGAAATCTTAAAGCGATGAGTTATTATACAGTTATAAGTACAATTATTGTTTTCCAGCACGAGTATTGCTTGTGTGTGATGCTCGTCTGGGTGTTTGATGTCTTTTATGAACCAATCATTAATTCTCCTGGAGTTTTTATATGATTTATTATAACAGGAGTGGTGCCAGGATTAATATTTCTCCCTAAGAAGCTGACTGTAGACTTCCTCTCTCTTGTGGTGTTTGCAGAAAAGAGTGACCCTCTCTGCATGGAATAGCACTGACACTGACAGTGATGAGGATGAGAATGAGGACAGCTTAGTAAAGTTGCCTTATTAGGCCTGTTACAGTAGATAGGCCATACACAAGTGCCATTAATAACCAGACAAAAATAATAATGTCTTCTTTGTGGGGAACTGGTTGCATTATGATATAGTCTATACAGTATATGATGTTTTTGTTTGTTTGTTTTGTTTTGTTTTATTTTTAATATAGTTTGTTTTATTGCTTTTAAGATTTTATTCTATTGCTTTATACATATTTCATCCATCCTTTCCACTCTCTCCTCTTCTCCCTTTTCTGAAATAAAATCACTTAAAAATTCACGTCTTGTCATTTTCCCATCCCCGCTGTACGTTCCTCATTGTAAAACTGGTGCTGCTTTCTGTTTTACATCCAAACAATCAACATGTTTTGTGTCTTTTAGTTTTGCTCTGGAGCGATATGTATCTTAGATGTATTTAACAAATTTATAATGAAAAGTCGGCGGCGCGGTGGTGTAGTGGTTAGCACTGTCACCTTCCATCTCCAGGGTCTGGGTTCGATTCCCCGGCCAGGCTCGATTCCCGTCTCTGTGTGCATGGAGTTTGCATGTTCTCCCCGTGCTTGGTGGGTTTCCTCCGTGTACTCCGGTTTCCTCCCACAGTCCAAAGACATGTAAGTTAGGCTAATTGGCGTTCCTAAATTGCCCGTATGAGCGTGTTAGTGTGTGTATGTGTGTGTGTGTGTCCTGCGATGCATTGGCCACACTGTCCCCCTCCTGTACCCTGCCTTGTACCCTAAGCCTCCTGGTTTAGGCTCCAAGTCCCCGTGTGTGTGTACCCTGCAGTGGTAAAGTGCTCGCCCTATCATCTGGAGATCGCGAGGGATTGAACATGACTAAATTAGGGAGAAAATCGGGGGGAATTGCAAAAAAAAGAAAAACTGCCTGTCGGTTTTATTTTCATAAAACAGCCTGAGCATGTGTTGTTATTTTTCCAAATCATCTTGTAACATATAATTTTGCTTTCTGACATCCTAATTGAATCTGATTCTTTTAAGCAAAGTGAGAACAAAATGTACTCAGGAAGAAAATTATTCAAGCTTTTAAATGCGTGCTACAGTGTGACTGGTTTTTATCTATCACTATTTTATTAAACAATATAAACGCTGTTCAGTCATAACATTAAAACTATTGACAGATGAATGCAGTAACTTCGATTATTTCCTTAATACTGGCGTCTGTCATGGGGTTAGAGATGTACAGTATTTGGCAACAAGTGAACATTTTGTCCCTGAAATTGATGCTGTCAACAGAAAAAATGGGCAAGTGACTTTGGGCGACTTTGGCAAAGGACTAATTGTGATGGCTGGAAGACATTGCAGATTATGTGGGGTGTTAAATAAAATGGTCCCAGTAAACCAGCGCATACTGTAGATGTACCGTACATGAAGAGTGAAAGTTAGCCCCCACTGGTCTGATGCTTTGCTGACTTGCTGAAAAAGTGAATGCTTTGGGGATTTCTCCTGGGAAATCTTGTGTCCTGAAATTCATGTGGGTGTTACCTTCACCTACCTAAACAGACCAGATTGTTGCAGACTAAGAACACGCCTCCATCGCAGTGGTATTCCCAAATGGCACTGTGCTCTTTCGGCAGGAACATCACACACTGTCCCCCTGCAAAACACGTTGATAAAAAATACAAGGTGTTTACTCGGCCCCCAAATTCACCAGATCTCAGTCTGATCAAGCGTCTCTTGGATGTCGTGGACAAGCGACTCTGATTCATGGAGTTCCCACCTCGTGACTCAGGATCTGTCTTACTGCCAGATACCACGGTATACCTTCAGAGGTCTTGTGGAGTCCATGCCTTGATGGATCAGAGCTGTTTTGGCTGCAAAAGTGGGAGTAGTAGTGTTATGGTTTTGATGTTATGGCTGATCGAAGACTGTTTGAGCTACTCAACACGGGTTTTAGACGAGTGTGTGAACCGATTCTGTATTCTGAAGGGCAATATTTAGTTCTCGCCCATAAGATTTTTGATTTGTTCTCTGCTTTCGCTGTGTTGCCTTTTAAATGTTAATAATGAATGCAGATTCATCGTCACTCCATTTTCACGTTAAGTTCAGTCCACTTTCCGCATTCCGTCTGGTCCCCACATGACCATCAGGCCACCGTACGCCACGAATGTTTGAAATACGTTCTTAAGCATACGATGTTGGTTTTGATGTGTAACCAGCTTCCTTCTTACATTTTAGAAAATTGAAAATGGCCGGTTTGCGAGGTACAGGTACTTTGCTCATGCCAAGGTGAACGAGTCAGATTTCCTGATGATCACTAAAAGGTTTGCCATAAATCAAAGTACCTATATTGTATAAGTGTAGTATAGTACAAGTATAGTTCCAGCTGTAAGTCATCCACCTCCTCTTTCTGCAGGGGCATTTTTTTTGTTACAACGGGCACTTTTGGCCAGTTGACGTGCGAGTGGCAGTATCTATTTGATGAGTTCACCAAAGATCCCATGATTGTAGAAGAGAGGAGACTGCGCATTGAGGCAAAGGTACAGCAGACCATCACTCCCGATGCTATGAGGTTATGAAAATTGGCGTTATCGTAGTTCAGCAATGCTATTTGCAAGCTTACAGTATGTTTATTTCATTTTAAGTGCTTTTAAAATACACAACATAAAGGAGTGAACTTCAGTCAGGCAACATTTATTAACTTAATGAATACGAACGAGTGTACATGAGTACGATGTGGCTGTTTATAAAGTACGTACTGTTCTTAGCCTTTGTAATCCGTGAAGGAAAGGAGGAGGGTGCTGGGGAATAAAAAAGGAAAGAAAGAAGATAGGAAATAAGGAAAGGAAAAATGAAGGAAGGAAAGTTAGAAAGAAAAAGGGAAAGAAGGGAGGAAAGAAATGAAAGCGGTGGAAAAGGAAGGAAGGAAGCAATGTACTGTAAGAATGCAAGCAAAAAGGAAAGAAAGATGATTAGAAAGGAGTAAATAAAAAAGAAGACATGAAACCGAAGCTAAGAAAGATTGAAGGAAAGCATTAAGGAAGGGAAGAAAGAAATGTATGAAAGAAAGAAGGAAATTAATGAAGAATTAAGGAAATAAGGGGGAAAAAAAGAAAAGGTGTGAAAAAAAGAAGGTTAGAAGGAACGTAAAAAATAAATAATACAAAGTTGTCATTAACATAAAAAGATAAATAATAATGCAGTCCTGTCTTTAAGGTTAAGATGATCTAAACACAAGTCATGCTTTTCTTTTATGTAATTATCAAAAAGTAAAGTTACTCAAGTTGAAACTTTTAAATTAATTGAAAATACAATATTCACAGGAAAGGGTGAAGTCTGTGTTTCATGCCAAAGAGTTTGGGAAGATTATCAACTTCAAGACTCCAGAAATAGCCAAGGTATGATTCTGCTCAGAAACAGCCGCATTTAGCTGTGAGCTCATCATATAATATACAGTATATCGTCATATAATATCCTCATGTTTCATCATGTAGAGTGACAGACCGGCTGCCAGACTCTGTGTGGGAATTAATCAGACTTTTCTTTCTTTGTTTCCACAGTGGGTTCTGACCAAGCTTCAAGATGCCAGGGAAAGCCTTCAAAAATAAACCGTGTGTGTGTGTGTGCGCGCGCACGCTAGCTGACACACACACAAACATACACATATAGAGAGAGACTCTGGAATCCTGAGTTTGTGCCTTCACTTATATGCAAAACTACAAAACACCACACTTTATAGGCTGTACATCAGTCACTCCAAAAAAAAAAAGAAGAAGAAAAAAATCATCCGTTAGTGACTGTTATTAAAAGTGCGTGTTCTCGTTTACAGCATCGTTTTAGTTACTACGTCGTGTCACTCACTCACGTGCATCCATTATGTATTGAAATCACAGGAACTATGTAATGTATAGAAGTCGGTCTTATTAATTTTGCGAAGCATGCCATTGAAGGAACAATATTTTTGTAAAAAATCGATCACATGATGTACAGTATGATAGGAAAACACGTTATCAGTTCAGAGTAATCACTGCACTCAGTGTTTCATTCCAAAGCTACAGTACCCTGGGTAAATACTAATGCACTGCTTGTTGCGCCGTTACGGCACATCTTACAGGTTTTATTTGTTTGAATGGATAAATAACGACCAATGTTTACCATATTTACACATTTTCTATATTGTTCAGTTCAAACCCTTAACATGTCAGCATGCCATTCTCTACAAACAAGTATATTTTTGTACTTGTGGCTTTTGCATGAAATCTTTCCGTTAGCCATGAGTGTCTCTACTTAATTGTTTACACTTTCTCAACTGTAAATATTCAGTGGCTTGAGTACGTACTGTTGGTTTTGTTCTTTTCTATGCAGCTCGTGCTGATGTACTACTGTTCCACATCTGTACCTTTAAAAACACTCAACCCAACTCTGAAATATTAATATGCAATAAGGACTCTTATTCGCCATTCAGTGGCACTAATTTACAATTAGTTTATTAGGTATTTATCGATTTTTGATTATTTCAACAGTGTCCTGTTTTTGTTTTTTTAATTGGGTATACATAATTAATAATAAATGTATTTTTGATCAATTATGTCTATTAATAATTTCAAACATAGACACATTTTTTTCACAATGTTTATAGGAGTTGAGTATACAGTGTTTATGTAGAGTGGGGGTTTTTCAGCAGTTTTAATGCTCCCAACTTTGTGTGAACATTGGGGACGGCAAAAGTGCACAAAGCAAGGTTCATAAAGACGTGATTGGTGTGGAAGTATTTGACTGACCTCAACCTGTTTTTGGGATGAATTAGAGCGGCGACTGCGAGCCAGGCCTTCTCGTCCAACATCAGTGTCTGATCTCACAAATGTGCTTCTGGAAGAATGCTCTAAAGCTTGAAAATGAAAAGCTTGTATAAACATTTTACTACTAAATTTGTTTGCTTTATGTATGTTGACGATCAAAGACGATCAAAGGCTAAATCAGAGCCATGGCTAAATGATGTCACCCGTGCTGCTAGAAGGGAATGCCGGAGAGCTGAACGGAGGTGGAAAAAGGACAGGTTACAGGTGTCATTGGAAATGTTAAGAGGAAGCTGGTGTCATTATCAAATAGCTGTGAAAGCCGCTAAAACAAAATTTTTTTCTGATCTTATTGTTTCTAATTCTCATGACTCTCGTGTTCTTTTTAACACATTGAACTCTGTTCTTAATGCTCATGAACCTGTCCCTTTGAAGGCTTCTATGGAAACCTGTGATGAATTTCTTCACTATTTTATGGATAAGGTTAAACACATCAGGTCCCTTATTTTACCATCTGTTAGCGACCCACCAATTTTAAGACCTTGTATGAATGTGTTCGAGCATTTTGAGCCTGTCTCCCTTACTTTTTTAGGGGATCTGGTTTCCTGTAGTAAGCCATCTGGCTCCCTTTCTGATATTACCCCTCCTAATTTTGTTAAGGAAGTTTTCCCCATTTTGGGTCCTTTTATTCTTGCTATTATCAATAGCAGTTTAATTTCTAGTGTGATGCCGAAAAATTTTAAACATGCTGTGGTCCAACCCTTGCTAAAAAAGTCTGGCCTGGATCCTTCTGTTTTGTCAAATTTTAGGCCTATCTCCAAGCTACCTTTTTTGGCCAAACTCCTGGAAAAAATTGTCCATTTGCAACTGCAGCCCTTCCTTGATGAACAGGCAATTTTGGAAGTTTTTCAGTCTGGGTTTAAAACTCGCCACAGTACTGAGTCTGCTCTTCTAAGAGTTTTTAATGACATTTTCTTAGCAACCGACTCCGGGGACTCTGTACTACTTGTGCTTCTAGATTTAACAGCGGCTTTCGACACCATAGACCATGAGATTCTTTTATCCAGGTTGGAACAGTGGGTGGGCATTACAGGCTCAGCTTTGCAGTGGTTTAGGTCCTACCTCTCTGATAGAACCTTCTGTGTCAGTGTAGATGGTTTCACTTCCAAATCTGCTGCCCTTCCTTGGGGGGTACCACAGGGCTCCATTCTTGGTCCACTTTTATTCTCCTTGTATTTGCTCCCACTTGGAGCTATTTTCCGGAAATATAACATCTCCTTTCATTTTTATGCAGATGACTGTCAGGTTTACCTCCCATTAAAACACAGTGGTGCATGTTCTGTCAAGCTTCTTCTGGACTGCCTTGTTGATGTTAAAAGATGGTTGGCTTTTAATTTCTTGAATGTCAATGAGGGAAAGACCGAAGTTATGTTGTTTAGACCAAATGGCTCCCGCAAATCTCCTCGCTTTGACCTCTCCTCCTTGGCCCCTTTTGAGAAAGCCATGATTACAAATTTGGGTATTAAAATGGATCCTACTCTAAAAATGGATAGCCAAGTAAATGCTGTTGTAAAATCCAGTTTTTTCCATTTGAGGCGAGTAGGAAAGATTAAGCCTATATTGTCAAGGCGGGATCTGGAATCGGTTGTCCATGCTTTTATAACCTCTCGTCTTGACTACTGTAATGCTTTATTCTTCGGAATCAACCATACCACTATGGCTCGCCTACAGTTGGTGCAAAATGCCACAGCTCGTTTTTTAACTGGTACAGGCAGACGAGAGCATATTACCCCAATCTTGGCTTCCCTTCACTGGCTTCCAGTGTATTTTAGGATCCGTTTTAAAATTCTTTTATTTGTATTTAAGTGTTTAAATGGTCTTGCCCCTGCCTATCTGGTGGAATTGCTGCACCCATATGTTCCATCTCGCTCCCTCAGGTCTACTGACAAGCTGCTTCTCCAAATTCCAAAATCCCGATGCAAACTTCGAGGTGATCGAGCCTTTTCAGTAGCTGCTCCTCATCTATGGAATGAGTTACCCCTACTCATTCGACAAGCTCCCTCAGTGGCTGTTTTTAAATCTCGTTTAAAAACTCATTTCTACTCTCTGGCCTTCAACCCAGTGTGAAGTATTTTTATTGAGATGTTTTATGTTTTATTTCTTGCTGCTACTTTTATTATCATTATTTTTTATTATCATTAGAAGTATGTTATTTGGTTCGCTATGTTCTTAGTTGCTTCTTTTCTTGTTACCATCATTTAAATTTTAAAATTTAAATTTTTTAATTTATTTTTACTTTTATTTATTTTTATTATTTTATATTATCGATTTACCCTGCTGTTTTTTGGCCTAAATGTTGACTTTTGTACAGCACTTTGGTCAGCTTTGTTTGTTGTTTTAAAGTGCTTTAGAAATAAAGTGGTATGGTATGGTATGGTATGTTGATTATGTACACCTTGCTTTACCAGCACCTTGCTCTTCAGAACTGCCTGAAATATTCATGGCACAGATTCAACAAGGTGCTAGAAACATTTCTTAGCCATTATGGTCCATATTGGCATGATAGCGTCATGCAATTATTTTGGATTTGTCTTTCCACATTTGCTCTATGGGATTGAGATCAAGTGACTATGTAGGCCATCCTGTGGTCGTAACAAGACGGACATGGTCAGCAACAGTCAGGTGGACAATGCTCAATTAGATACTAAGTTTGGCAAGGAAACGTCCCCCGCACAATTAGTCTCTGTAAACTAGAGATGGTTGTGTGTGAAAATCCCAGTAGATCAGCAATGAAGAAAAGACATTCGAAGAACATTCCATCCCACCAAGCAGCAGATCGTCTTCACCATATCTACATGTCTAAATCCATTGATTTACAAATTATATATAATATATTATAGTATAATATACATCATCTGACAGATTCGATTTTTTTAAGTGCTGAATTGTTCTGAAAAATAGCAGCTCGTTGGGTTAAATTTGTACGTTTTCTTCTACACAAAATGTAGAAGGTCACCAATCATTCTATATGCTCACTATTTATTTGTATTGTCAACTTGCTATTTAGAGGTCTTTAATGAATAAAACTCCACCCACTTGGTTAATAATTGATTATTATAATTAGCGCAGGCAATAATTTAACAAAACGTGCTAATGCGCTGACGACATTTCTTCCACAAAGTTGACGTTCCAGCACTACGCTTAACGGTTCTTAACCCAGTTCCAGTCATTTCAAATGTCCTTAGTTGTTTTTCTTTTCTTTTTTTGATGCAGCCCAAAAAATTTAACCTTCTGAAATGCCAATTTTTTTTATTTAATTTTTTTAGCCAGCCAATCTTGATTGTATATCAATGGGCAACATAAAAATAAAATTCTGCACATTTTGTAACTCGTTTTTACTAATACCTTTAAAACACTTAAAAACAATCCAAACAGCACCTTTTGAAAAATATTTTATTAGTTTACAGCAAAGTTAAGGTAAGGTTTGTGGGTACAATGTGCTTCCTAAATATTCTTATAATTGTTTAGTTTTAAATACAGAGAAGATAAATATGTGGAAGTAAATATGACAAAATACAGTAACTACACATTTTATACACCATGAAGCCATTACTACCTACTGTACGTCAAAAGGGTCGTAAAAGGTAGTGAAGATCTTTTTTTGGTTTTACATTCTCAGACATTCTCAAAAATATTCTTAATAGCAATTACTAAAGTTGCATCATGAGAGGAGGCAAAGTATAGGGTTGTTTTTTTTTTCATACATACAAGTTATATTTGAAAGAACTTTACATTGAATTTTTTTTTCTTTTTTACTAAAATAAATAGCTTACAGTTGACTTAAGGCAAGAGCGGTTAAGTTGCAGCATGTTAAAGGCATTTTCTCTCTACAGGTTTTTTTTTTATATATATATGTGTGCATATGGCTTCAAATGTAAACTATTTGTACTTCTGTAAGCATCTCTGTACATGTACAGTAAAGAACAAGCAAGTAATTTCAGATGAGCAAGGAAATTCAGAAAATCCTGCCTTTATTTCAGATATTCATAAAGTTTTTAAACATCCTGCCCAAATCACCACTATATTCAACAACTCGATCATCTGCAGCTACATCTGAATTATAAATGTATAGTTTTTAAACCTATTTAGTGTGTTACAGCCTCAGAAGAAGTTCCAAAAGAGACAAAACTGCTTCTTCAAACTCACAATAAGGCCATGGACAAGTGTGACCCCCGAATCTCCAATCCCAATTCAGTCCTTCCCCCTAAACCATTCCAGAGGTTCTTTTCGCCATCCGAAACTAGAGACTGAGAGAAAATGTGAAGAAAGCACTTGTGAGAAGGTTCTGAAAACTCGGGGTTTAAACTAGATTGAAATCTTTCAGATTGCTTCTCAGGATGGTGTCCTTCACGGCGGCGAAGATCAGGCGGATGTTCTCGGTGTCGGTGGCGCACGTGAAGTGAGAGTACACGGTCTTGTCTTTGTCTGGGTTCTGTTCCTGGTACATCTCCAGAATAAACTCTTGTGCTGGTTTGGGGTCACCTTGGGGTCCTTAAGGTATGAAAGACAAAAACAATCGTAAGTCATACAGTAGGTGCTCTACTTATGCTCGATAGGGGATACATTGCAAACATCTATACAATCTCCTGCTACACTAATGCACTTTTCACTAGTGCTTGGATACCATCAAGGTAGAAAGTTTCCTCATGATTGGAGTTCTGAAACTCTGGCTTCTTAGGATCATCTTTAACGGCCCTTTCCTTTAATAATAATAAAAACCCTTGTTTGACCAACAGGTGTTCTGTTTTTGCAGGACAATACTGAGCAATGTACCACTTGCACAGTACAGGAACCCGGCTGGGTGTTTCTTCTGCATCCCATACAGGAGTGTATGGGATGCAGAAGAAACACCCAGCCGGGTTCCTGTACTGTGCAAGTCCTCAAGCCATTTCGAGTTCCTGGGAGGCCAGCGTTTCAGACGTGAAGCAGGCAGTTTGATTATGTCTCCAGATACAGTATTTGTGCAACTACACTGTACATCGAGGCTATTATGGTCAATAGTTGCAGCATGCACTGCAATGTTTTGAGCCCATGTTACCTTTGTACTCTGGGAAGTAATTTGCCAGATGGGAATAGGAAATCTTCTCCTTCAGGATGTCTGTTTTATTGAGGAAGAGGATAACTGAAGACTGCTGGAACCATGGGTAAGTGATGATGGTCTTGAACAAGGCTTTGCTCTCTTCCATACGGTTCTAAGGACAAAGGAATAAAACGACAAACATCATCGCATCGCAGTGTTCAGCTTATCTATGGTTTAAGTCCAGGCTATTTATCCTCCCACCACTAGAAAGAGAAATTGCTTGTTTAGATTTGCGGATGGCCAGAAGGGCTGAAGCTCTGGGGGTACTGACCTCATTATCGCACTCAACAAGGACTTGGTCATATTCGCTCAACGCCACCAGGAAGATGATGGAGGTCACGTTCTCAAAGCAGTGGATCCACTTCCTGCGCTCAGACCTCTGTCCTCCCACATCCACCATCCTAATGATGTCATAAATAACAAGTCAAAAGTAGATTTTACTAACCCGACTGAGTCATTAGATACGTCTTTATGGCTATAATCTAATGTTTAAACATTCATAGAATTTTCTTGTCATTCAGGATAGGAGAGCAGTCTAAATACAGCAGAAAAACACAGACCTGAAGATGACGTTGTCCAGGTCAAATGGGTACTCGATGATACCGGTGGTGGGCACTCGTACCCTCAGGATGTCTTGCTCAGTTGGCACATAAGAAGGATCAGCAATGCGTTCCAGATCACTCAGGTAACTGTAGTACAAAAGGCAAGATTAAGCATGAAAGGCGGTATGCTTTGATATCATTGCTCAATTTTCTTCTAGTAAATTGGTAACATAACAAGAAGACCCTCCACCCTGCACCCCTTGAGATATTTCTGTTTTTGGCTTGAGGCCACCAGGTGTATGCAGTCAGCCCAGACGCTTGCCTCTAGACAACACCACCAGGCCTGTTACCAGAGGTGGGTCATGTTACCCCAAATCTGATCAGGCTTTTCTTGGGGCTCTTTCTCTGACCAACCCTCTCGGAGATTTGTTGACTAAGGGTGGCCATGCAGGGGGCATTTAATTACTGGTGAAATATCCTTGAGTGTCACCAAAATAGCTTCTTGTGTCCACTTTGTGAAGTGAGACCTTCTCATTGTGAGGAGTGTATTCAATCACTTCACAAAGTCGACACAAGAAGCTATTTTGGAGCCAGACTATGGAGATATGGTTGATAAAATTCTGACCATGTCAGTGCATTTACATATGATTACTCGTATGTGACAGGCGGTCCACTTGACTTACTACTACTTTACAGCTCACGGATGCAGGTGATTGCTAAGGGTCCTGCGTTATAATTTGGCATCCTGAAGGTTTGTCAATGAGAATGTCAAACATGAAAGTACAGGAATACCCCAAGACCAGCTAGACAGGAGATGGTGCTTGTATTAAAGACCTAAGATCTACCATATAGTACAGGGATTTTATTTTCTTGTGTACGTGAATTATGTATGTTCTCCCCGTGCTTGGTGGGTTTCCTCTGAGTACTCCGGTTTCCTCCCACAGTCCAAAGACTTGCTGAGGAGGGTAATTGGCATACCCAAATTGCCCGTAGTGTGTGAATGAGTGTGTGTGTGTATGTGTGTGTGTGTGCCCTGCAATGGATTGGCATCCCTTCCAGGGTGTACCCGCCTTGTGCCCTAAGCCTCCTGGGATAGGTTCCAGGCCCCCGCGACCGTGAATACAGAATAAACCAGTATAGATGATGAGTGAGTGAATAACTGAGTACATATCCCAATTAGAAAGTTGGGGTCACCCAGGATACAGCGCCCCTAGAGCAGATAGGGTTAAGGGCCTTGCTCGAGTGCTCAACAGTGGAAGCTTGGCGGTGCCACTACTGCCCCACAGAAGTTGTGTCACTGTGTTTCCATAATAACCACTACACTAAGGAAACTATGGCAATCACAGAAAAGAAATGGCACTGCCCTGGAAAAAGTGCAATCAACCACCTGAGGCATCAGAAAACAAAATGAACCGTATTTAATGTATGACTGACTATTTGGCGGAGTCAGTTAGCTGGTATTCACGGCGCCGGTCGTAGCATTCACTGATGCCTGCATCCTTCCATAGGCAGCGGATGGCTTCCACATAGCTTTCCTCCAACTCCATCATCTTATCGACGTCAACCTCGATCATCAAATCAGCATGGGGCTGCAGTCACACATACACAGACCCAATCATTATTCAGGAGAAATGACCAGGAAAGTAATAATAATAAACAGTTGATGAAACCGTTATCGACGGATAACAATCGAGTGTGTCACCTGGTTGTCAGGATTGCTGAGTGATATCTCCAGCGTCTCCATAGCTCTGATCATTGACTGCATGGCCGTGATGATATTCTGGAACACCAGTTTTGTGAAAGTTTTCCTGTCTTCCTCGGTGTAGCCGGCACCATGAATGATGCGCATCTGTTTAATGAAGGTACTCTTCCCACTCTCACCTGTACCTGAAGGTGAGACAAAGTAAAGGGGACAGTTGAGACAGATGCTTAGCTTTACTAGGCCTTTCTTCACAATCTGCTCATACCAAACATCCTCTCCAAACCCTTTTCACTATCTGGTGTCACCTAGAAGAAAATGGTTTTCCCATTTGAATATGGTGCCTCTTAAGGTTTCTTCAGGAACATTTACCATATCACTGTCTCCTCTGGCTTATTCATGAACTAAATCTACATCTGGAGTATAAATCGTAAAAATTACACACATAAAACTGAACGTTAGTTTGGCAACTGTGGGGAAAAAACATGGCTTCTACGTCAACTGGACTGACCTTGCAGTGCCTGAAGTCGCTTCTGTTTATATACAGGGGGAAAAAATCCTTTCTAGAGATGTGAATTGTCCCTATTGGTTATCGCCAAGAATTTCCCCACAGTATCAATAATAGGTTTAATGCTCTAATAAATTAATAGAGAGGTGTATAACAGATGAAGAGGAACCAGACAGGACCAGGACACATGTTTGTACATCCACTTTTCCACTGGCTATAAACATTGAGTATTTTATAGCAGACATCAGACCGCAACTATGCTGCTGCAGCCGTAGAACATCCATCATGGACTTCTGGAGGCTTCTGAAGGTTTGGTGTCATCACACGTTGAGCTTTTTTCTCAGAGAGAGAGAAATATAGACATATGCAGTATATTGGTGTGTGTGTGTGTATCTTCAAGATTCAAAGAACTTTCCTAAATTTCAGTCTTGAGTCTCTCGTCATTTCTTCATATTAAATGAGAAATGATGGAGATTAAAGCTGCAAAGTGCCTAAAGACACAATTCAAAAATGGTTTGCTTATGTAACAGCCTCAGCAGCAACCTCGTTTCCCCTCTCGTCTGTTCCAAACCAATCAGCATTCAGCATCGCCAGTATGGCACAGTACACTAATCACTGGTCTGATCTGATGTCATCATCTGCACCTGTTTCTCACTGGTTCATGCCTTAAGTTAGATGTTTTTTTTTTGTTTGTTTGTTTGAATGGTTTATAGGTCACTGTGTGACTTTTGGAAGCAAAATGAGGGGAAATTTGCACAGTACTGTACAGTATATCTACAATAAGGCGAGTCCCCTACATACAGGTCCTATGAAAAAAACGTCGTAATCTTGAGACACCTGGAACTGAACACTAAAACGATTCATGATTCATTCCAAATCTAAACTGATACAGCTACAAAATGAGTGATATGTCCGGTGTAGCAGCAACTACTAGCCTAGGCTATTTGTTAAACAAATTAGTTGGTGTGTATGTATGTGTATGTGTGTGTAAACTTTACTGGAAGTAACTTTACAAAGATGCATCACCAACAAAGGGATGAAGAAAGTGCATGAAATGAATCACAGTAACAATGCGTACATGCTTTAACTACCTACTGTATATACACACACGTTTCGCTGGATAAATTCTCCAGGCAACAATTTCAGTTTGACGATACAAACTGCTGTCATTTGAAATTGAAATCTCTTCGGGTGACCTTCGTCCTCTCGCTCCTTCTCTTTGCATGAATTAGCATCGTGCGAATTTCCAAGTGACGTCAGATCTTTCAGGACAAATGAAAATGAACCAGATTTGAATGAGTCTGACTTTTTAGCGTCTGGGTCCGAGCGTCCTCACAATCGTAAAAACGTTTACGTGACGCCGCTTCGTTAAGCCGTTTAATCCGTGACATCATCCTGAAATGTTTGGGTTCCGACTCGAGGTCGAGCTGGGTGACTTTATGATCGGATCTGGTGCCATTTTGTGTCTCACGCGGAGATTGTGTTGAGGAAATGTACACGTTAAGGACAGCTAAGACATCTTAAACATGGAGAAATGTCTTTCACAGCAATACATGTGCATATTTCTGATGAATATCTTGCAAACATTAAAACGCAACCCTGGAGCGACCTTTTGTACCTAAAACAAAAATTCTGAAAGCGAACTATTAATTTAAAAAGAAAAAAAAATGAGACATCAGAATATTCATGATGTCATTAACATAGATGATATGTATACTGTATTTTGTGCATTTGCTAATTCTAGGCTTACAAAACGCGATTAATTAAAATCACTTAGAAAACATGGATTTTTTTAAACAAAATAAAAAAAGTTAGACTCTTTTATTTCAGTGCGCTCCGGCCTTCTCGAATCTGATCATTCAGGAAGTGTTTAATTATCTTTACCAGCAGCTCTGAAGGTTATCACATGTTTCTTAGTATATAGTATTGTTTTAAATGTAAAAGCTAATTTATAGGCACTTGTATTCCAGGCAATCGTACAAACTAACTAACTGATTTTAAAAGATAAAAACGTTTTTATTTCTCTATAATTATCGATATGGTGAAGTCGTGATGTTTTGTCACTAATGCTACAGTACGATAAAACATTCTGCGCACCGTATTCCCCTGTGATCAGTTGATGATATAATAAACCCTTCGAGACACAATACATTTCTGTATTGAAAGAAAACAAGTTTGAAATTCTTTAAAGAATTAAAAGACTGGCAACTGAGAAAAAAAAAAAAAAAGAGAGAGAGAGATATAGCCGTGTGTGTGCGCTGCCTGCTCTTGAGGAAATTCAGCTTGGAGCTCATTGAACAGAGGACATTGTGCTTTGCATGCTTTTGCATAGCTGCAGTAGGCATGGTGGCCGCGCTGCCATAAACTAGAGTTCCCCAAACCAAGCTACAGTAACTAAAGCCACAGCTCACTCTCTCTCACACACACACACACACATAGTGTACAGTAGGAGGACATACAGTAGTTAACCATTTGCTGGTGCGAGAGATGGAGCATTAAACTGATCTCAGGTCAGAAGAAAAGGTTGATGTAGTGACTGGAAAGTCCCTCAACTATGCCCAAGTAACGTACAATTGTAACAGCAGTGCTGCTTTTTTTTATGCCATTGTAAGAAAAATGAAACATATACAACACTAAATGCCAATCATCACAAATGGAGACCTTTCTGATCTGTCTTGAAGGTCCTTGTACCTGATCATAAACACGAAATATGATCAAAATGCTGTTTTGTACCAGTCATTAGATGACCAAAGGGAAATATTGGATAGATGGATTTTAATTACAGTATATTATTGTGTGGTTATTTCAATATTGTTATTCTAATTGACCAACAAGTCAAATTTATACTCAAATGTTGGGTTTTTCAATGGATTTGACAATCGATAATACCTCACACATCATAGCGATCTGGATAAGAAAACAAATGGATGACACACTGTACTATAGTATTTGAATGAATTAATTGCTGTTGGGTCAAGAGGACATACTTGCATGGATAGTCTGGTCCATTAGCTATTTTGAATGTACGCATGACGTACATGACGTAGGACGCTACATGTTATGAAGCATGCTGCAATCGCATGTTATCTTTCGAATTTCACATAAAATGATATACAAGTTCAATTGTGCATTGGGAAACTATAGTGTACAGCACGTTTCTAGTCACCATGATGTAGATCTAGTTTGAAAAAGTGAGAATATGGTACTGTAGCAAATTTAAGAAAAGTGCATGAGAATCAACTGTACCCACTTTTACGGTAGGACACAATAAACAGCCAGTTATTCACATATAAATGTCGCACAAGCACTGGGTTTTTAAACACTTTTCACATCCAGGTGATTTCGTCCATTTTGCAAATGTTTCAAGCTCACAAGAACATTTCGCCAATGCCCGATTCCCCACCCCACTTCGATAATAGCACTTGTTTTTGATTTGCCGCATGTTCAACCAGCTCGGATGGTAGGATTCATAAAATGTTCATAAGGTTGAACTCTTTCCAAACTTTTTTTTTGTTGATACCAGATCAACAAATAATTGTAATAATTTGTAATAATTGTAATAATTTTTGTTAAAAAATTTGTACCCCCTATTGTTTTACATATAGGTTCCTGTAGACATAAAGCACATATTCGGTGGACATACACGTATTGTTTATGCTTCCCCATAGGTTTCAAGCCTTTTTTTGCCTTTTTTTTTTTTTTTTCGCTTGTGTGGGTTAATCAAGGAAACATCTTTTCCTGCTTTAAGCTTGATCTTGTACCTGGGAAGGTGCATTTAATTTGGTAAAGAAGCTCCAATGGTTTTCACTTGACAGATGCCCAATGATACTACAGTTACAGTTACAGCTTTTGAAGAAAGATCAAAGAGAAAACAAAACTCCTTTCAAATCAACTTCTCTGATCTTTGTTTTTCTTGATTATCTAACAACCTGGTCCGACCTGATTCTAGAAATGTATTCTGAACAATGACTGATAAGCACACAAGTTGGTGTAGTGATGGCTTACCCAGCAGCAGGAGCTTCAGCTCTCTCCTGGCATCATTCTTATCTTTCTTGAGCTGCTTGTCGATCTCCTGATTGATCCTCCTGCGCTCCTTCTCCTCCGCGGACAAACAACACCCCGCCATCCCTTCTCTCTCTCTCACTCTCCCTCTCTCTTTCCCTCTAACCGTGTGTTTCTCTCTCGCAGCTGTCAGTTACTGAGTTACCTTTGTTGAGCTTGAAGTCATGCGCGCGCCCCTGTCCCACTCTCCAGCTGCGTCTGTTAGTTATATATTATACACTCTTATCTAAATATCACTGAAGACCTCTCTTAACTTTTCTCATATTATTTTCTTTCCCCCCAGCATCCCACTGAAAGACTCGTGTCCAGGAGACAGGAGTTTAGGGACGAAAAGTACTGGAGAGCTTTAGCGCATGCTCAGCAAGACCGAAAGAGAGTCAATGACAGCAGGATCTGATTTGCATACTCATGACATCATCCGCGCTCCTTTGCATATTGGAACAATTTACGTATAGGAGATTTTCAGATGGAAGAGACGGAAAAAAGAAGAATAAGTCTTCAAGTTGTTGTTCTTGTTGCGTAGATTCAAACCTTTCATTTGCATTTTAGATTTATTACTTTTTAGATTTACAGCGTTTTATGTATATTTATGTTGTGAATATCTACTATTACTACTTCTATTAATAATAATAAATTTATCAGAGGGTCACAGGTTGGCCCGGAGACCTCACATGGTGCCCAAGGCAGGGTATAACCTGGTACTGGTATTTTGGTTCACCCACATGCCACCCGGCACATCGGGTGACAGACTCTTATTGCAATTACTAAAGGGGTGGGGTTGCCACACTCTGCGGGCGATTTGGGAACGCCAGTTAGCCTTATCTGCATGTCTTTGGACTGTGGGAGGAAACCCACCAAGCACAGGGAGAACATGCAAAATCCTTGCACACAGACTTGAGGTGGGAATCGAACCTTCAACCCAGAAGCTGCGAGGCCACAGTGATGACCACTACGCCACACTGCCGGAATAATAATAACAATAATAATGTTCTTCATGTGGAATGTCTATTAAACCTAAACATTTACATTCTCTGATCTGATATTATATTTTACTAGTTACTAAATCAATTTAATCAATTTATTTATTGTGGTAAAGTTTAGATTTTATTGTTTTTGTTAATGTTGATTTTAAAAAGTAATTATTTTTAAAAACTTTTATATTTTTTTCTTATAATTAACTCACTCATCGTCTATAGCGATTTATCCTGTATTCAGTGTTGTGGGGTCATGATGTCTATCCCAGAAGACTTGGGGCACAAGGCCAGGTACACCCTTGACATGGTGCCGGTTCATTGCAGGGCACACACACAGGGCAAATTTGAGGAACGCCAATTAGCCTAATCTGCATGTCTTTGGACTGGGGGAGGAAACCAGAGTACCCGGAGGAAACCCGCCAAGCACGGAGAGAACCTGCGAACTCCACGTACTCCGAACCAAGGCAGGAGTTGAACCCGGACCCTGGAGGTGCAGGGCCACAGTGCTAACCACTACTCCTCCTTGTCTAGTGATCTTTTTGAGTAATATACTGTATATACAGTATATTCAATTCAATTCAATTTTAGTTATATAGCACTTTTAACAATGGTCATTGTCTCAAAGCAGCTTCACAAAAAATTTAAAAGATTTTGTTAGAAAAGAAAATATTTGGAAGTGTGTATGTGTGAGAAAAATGTGTTTAGGTAATAATGAGATGAATGAATGAATGATGAATGAAATGTCTCTGATGAGCAAGCCAAGGGTGACGGCGACGGTGGCAAGGAAAAACTCCCTGAGATGGCAATAGGAAGAAACCTTGAGAGGAACCAGACTCAACAGGGAACCCATCCTCATCTGGGTGATAACAGATAGAAATTCAAGATTCAATTCAATTCAATTCATTCAAAGAACTTTATTAATCCCAAAGGGAAATTGCTTATGCTCGGTTACAGGTGCTCACAGTTGTTAACTAAGGAAGGTAAAAAAAAAAAAAGGTAAGTATTAGTGTCCTGTTGTATACCAGTCAGTGAAAAAATCCACATACATGTGTGTATGAGTTACAGAGAAGAGTTGTAAAGTTTTATGGCCGTTGGGAGAAAGGATCCCCTGTGACGCTCAGTGGAACACTTGATAGTAATCAGTCTCTGGCTGAAACTGCTCCTCTGTTCAGCCAAAACACTGTATAGCGGGTGAGAAGGATTGTTCACAATGGATTGTACTTTGGACAGAATCCTCCTCTTTGCTACTACATCCGCCGAGTCAAGCTCCCTGCCTAGCACAGATCCGGCCTTTTTAATTGACTTGTCCAGTTTGTTCTTATCAGACACCTTAATGTTACCACCCCAACAGACCACAGCGTAAAAAATGACACTCGCCACAACGGTCTCATAGAACATCTGTAGAATGGTATTACAGACGTTAAAAGACGATGACGATAAATGATAACGTCATGTGTGTTGTGCAGGTGAAAGTTCAATATGACAGAAAATCATTTAAATTGACATGAAGACCAGTTCAGCATAGGGACGAGTCAGTAGGTGCAGAGGGCAGATGAGGTCTGGATCACTGGAAGCACAGGAGCAGCATGTGTAGCTCCAACCATCATAAAGCTGAATCCAGCTGGAGCTGGTCCTTCTCTGGATGCCTCAGGAACCTCGCAGGGTCGGCCTTTGTCTACTGAAGCTGGCACAATCTCCCGATGCCTTGGCATGGGTAGAAGGATACAGAACAGATGGGGAGAATTAGCGTAGTTGCCATTCGGGATAGGTGTACTGGAGTATGAGATTATGGGATGAGTTATGTGTATGCCAGATTAAAAAGATGCGTCTTGAGTCTACTTTTAAACTGAGAAACCGTGTCTGCTCCCCGAACACTGTCTGGAAGGCTATTCCAAAGCTTTGGAGCTAAATATGAAAAAGCCCTACCCCCTTTTGTAGATTTTGAAATTCTGGGAACTACCAGAAGTCCGGAGCTTTGTGATCTTAAGGCGCGTGGTGGATTGTAGCGTATCAGAAGACTGGTTAGGTATGTGGGAGCTAAACCATTTAAGGCCTTGTATGTACAGTAAGTAATACTATTTTGTAATTTATTCTAAACTGAACAGGTAGCCAGTGCAGGGATGATAATATTGGGGTTATATGATCATATTTTCTGGATCTAGTGAGAACCCTGGCAGCTGCATTTTGGATTAACTGAAGCTTGTTTATTGAGGATGCAGGACAACCACCTAGTAATGCATTACAATAGTCCAGTCTGGAGGTCATGAATGCATGAACTAGCTTTTCTGCATCAGATACGGATAAGATGTTCCTAAGTTTGGCAATATTTCTAAGATGGAAAAAGGCTGTTTTGTGATATTTGAAATGTGATTTTCAAAGGACAAATTACTGTCTAATATTACTCCCAGATCTTTTACTGCTGAGCTGGTAATAACAGTACATCCTTCTAACCGCAGGCTGAATTGTGAAAGCTGTTGTGTGCTGGTTTTTGGGCCGATAAGTAATATCTCTGTCTTATCTGAATTTAATAAAAGAAAGTTATTGGTCATCCAATCTTTTATGTCCTGGACACACTCAGTTAGTCCAGACAACTTAGATATTTCGTCTGGTTTGGTTGAGATATATAATTGGGTATCATCAGCATAACAATGGAAACTAATCCCATGTCTTCTAATGATGTTACCCAAGGGAAGCATGTATATTGAGAACAGCAGAGGTCCTAAAACTGACCCTTGTGGGACCCCATATTTCACTGGCATTACACCATTACACCATTTTTTTTATATATATATAAAAAAATTAAAAATCAGTTTGGACAATGTAGCAGATGCCACTTATTGTGTAACTGTAGTCAGCATCATCACCTTCTATGTCATACTATAAAGTTGGATCAGCGTGAGGAGCGGCAGTGAGTTGACCGCACAATACCTAAGTTCTATGATCTGATATCATATTGTACTAGTCACTACTGATTGTAATTATTGATTGTGTGTTAAATTTTTCTTATTGTTGTTTTAAGAGTAAAACCATTTTTATTAAAAATGTTAAGCAATTAAAACTTTTTTTTTTTAATTTTTTGGAGGGGGTCCAATTCCTCCCCGTCACTAGGGGGCTCCCACATTAAGGCTACTACTACCACTCAGTCTGGAGGGCCGCAGACTCCTTCCGCTTGCGTGAGCGCACAGATGCCCCTGATTGGCTGTGGAGCCGTGATTAATGTGGGGGCACTAAGTACCTCTCATCCCTCCCCTCTGAGACTGTAACTTCTCTAGACCTTGGCTGTCGAGTTTGCATGTTCTCCCCATGCTTGGTGGGTTTCCTCCGGGTACTCTAGTTTCCTCCCACAGTCCAAAGACATGCAGATTAGGCTAATTGGCGTTCCCAAATTGCCCGTAGTGTGAATGAGTGTGTGATTCAGGGAAAAGCAATAGACTGCTTAAAACGATATCTTCAGTGAGATTGGACTAGATGGGCTAGTCTTCACACCCCACCTACATCAGTTTGCCTTGGTTGGACACGGCTCATGGCTCAGTTCAGTGACTTGTTTAGTACTAACCAGTACATACAGGGAGAAGTCTTGTTCCAACACATCAATGCTTGAGAACTGATTAGTTCACAATCTAATATCTCCCACCCAGGTGCTACTGTAACTAGATAATCAATGTGTGGTTTTAATGTAATTTAATCATACAAGCGCATAAAATGTTACTTTGTTTAGTATGTTTGGTGTTAGACTGATCAGGTATAACATTACAACACAAAACATTGGAGCTAATATAGTGTGGGTTCACCTTGTGCCACCTGGGCAGCACAGTCACTTTGGCCATGTCTCCAGAAGACTTCTGGGGATGTCCTGTGGTGTGTAGCACTGAGACGTTGGCAGTGGATCCTCTGGGTTCTGTAGGTTGAGGGCTGGGGCCTCCACGTATCGGGCTTGTTTGTCCGGTGCATGCTATGAGGGTTTGATGGGATTAGGATCTGAGAAAGGTTTGTGCTTTATGCGTGGATGCGCTGGCCTTTGTTTCCCGTGGACATGAATCAGCCCTGGGTGCCCTTGATCCTGTCACCAGTTTACTGGTATATAATTAATAATCAATGTTAATGTGTTAATGCTGTGGATATACTGTACATGTTTTATGGTCAAAATTAGACACAATAGGCTTGAGCAATGGTCATGATCCAGTGGTGTTGGGTTTTAGTATTACCCTGTTTGGATGATTAGATTTTTTTTTTTAGACAAAAATTGACTTTATATTTTTACACATATACTACTACAGTATACAGTTTAAGTGTGCTGTTGTGTCACCCAATCAAAGTCTTCTTAATTTACATTGAAGTAAATCCCACTTCCTTTTATTTGATGGAGCGACCCAAATAAACTGACACTACAGTGCTTTATAGTTGTTTATGGTCTATGTGGCAACTTTATTATGATGATGATGATTATTATTATTACTATTATTGTTGTTGTTGTTGTTGGTCTACTGGAAAGTGATTCCTCTCTGGATACCACTACATGTTTTTTCACCATTGCAAAACTGGAAAAACCTGTTGCTGTTGGAAAGAAGTGGTATGGTCTTGGTGAGGCCACATTATCTTCTGCATGTACAGTGGTGTGTTATGGAAATCTCTGCCCAATTTTGACGTAAAATATGTATATTTTCTACTATTTAATTGGAATTGGAGCAATAATAATGTATAAGGTGTACTTTTGCACGTATTTCAAATCCAGATTTAGTTTATATAACATTTTATTATTGTTTTTCTTTTTGACAGACTTTTTATACATTTGATTAAAAATAATATTCTGAAAAGCCCCTCGAGTCAGTAGGTTTGGTGTGAATGTCAATTTTGTGCAAAAAAAAAAAAAATCTATTAGGCTTAAAATCTTTTTTTTATTTATTTTTTTTTACATCTTTTACAAACACTTGTATAAAATCTTATGCTTCCAGAAACAAGTCAGAGGAACACAGCCACATTACCTTGTTGCCCACATTCAAAGCATCAAGACCCAGATTTGCAACTGCTTTCCAAGTGAAAGTGAGCGTTTTTCAGTGTGAATAAGCCAAAGTAAAAAGCAAACCCTGAAACCTTATTTCCATGTTAGAAAAATCAGGACGCAAGTTTGTCTC